>CM061747.1:83116151-83466150 GCA_030979885.1 Lolium multiflorum
GCGTCAGAATCTTTTTAGATTCATATTCAGTATTAGTTGCAACTGCTACATATTTGCTTCACATCCGATTCACCTCTCTCCCTTATTTAACATAGCCCTGTATCGATTTGCTCTATGGTCTCTCCCTCTTTTTTTTGCGCTATAGGGTTTTGAATTAGCGTCAGAATCTTTTTAGATTCATATTCATTATTAGTTGCAACTGCTACATATTTGCTTCACCTGTTTATTTGGCATGTATCAGGTTGCTACTGATGAGGTTGACAGCGATGTCGAGTCGCGTCATAGGAAGGCCAGGGCCACTCTCAACAAGCTTAAGGCGGGGAAGTTCGACAAGTATTGGAGTGAACCCTGGACTGGTGCCAGGAACAGCTGCCCCTTCTGCACAAAGAGCATAAAGGTTGACTTTCGAAGCGTCCTGCAGCATGCCGAAGCCGGTGGGTCCGGCTGTCTCAAAGTTGGGGAAACTGTTAACCGATCCGGCTTCATAGCCAACCACATGGCCTATGGGCTATTCCTAAGGAAGAAATTGAACCAAGCTATCGAGACCGGTCGTGTGCCTCCTCCCAAGCCCAAGCCACCAAAGATTAAAGGTATGGGCAGCAAGAAGCAGAAGAAGCGGGACCAGGAAGAAGATGGTAAATATACTCCGTAACTGTTGTGCATGTTTGTCTCTCCTACTGCTTCAAAAGCAGCATCTTTTGTTGAACTCTGTTTATGTTTGCTGCTCAGCAGCGTTTGTGGTGAACCTATTAGCTTAATTAGGGGTTGTTGAACTATGTCTGTGTTGAACCTTGCTTAATTAGGTTGTGTTGAACTCTGTTTGTGTTGGCGTGGGAAGGGGGGCATGATGCTACCCTGAATTTGCGGGACCCCCAAAAAACTTGCAAATACGAGTGATGCATCCAAAAGGAACAAACTTCTTACATGGTAGACCCCAGTCTGAAAGCAAGAAATGCGATCGGGTCCTTAACAGCCACCGCCCGGATTGATCGGGTATTTTGCCTGCCTACCGCATGTGACTTGTGCTCACTGAAGTTTGGGACCTCACGCATGGGCACCACACGTAAGTGACAGACCTGTTGGTGTAAAAACTCGGGTGATTATTATACTGCATTAGTACAAAGTTTCCTATGGATTCAAGGGTTGGAAAGCCAAGTTAACTCATTTTCATGACTAAGAAGGAGCCAGGCTTACTTTTTCATTTTCATGTTTTAACTTGTTTAAATCTTGGTCAAACAAAGGATCTGACCAGGATTCAAGTGGGCATAAAAATTCAAAAAAGAAATCAAAAAAAAAACCAAAGCACATAAGCTTCTTATGTCATATAGTAAGCATTACAGTTGATCAACGAAGTCTAGACATATTCAAACCAGAAAAATATTGTATATACCCCCTAACCCTAAACTCTGTCTTATGAAGTCAAGCATGAAGAAAAGTGGTTTTGGGTTTCAAACATTGGAAATTGAAAAAACTCCCAAAAGCTTCATTTTGGAGTGACTAAGAAGAATCCAGGCTTTCATTTTCATGTTTTAAATTGGTTTAAATCTTGGTCAAACCTAGGATTTGACCAAGATTCAAATGGACATAACAAATTCAAAAAAATCAAAACCAAACACATAGTCTTTTGATGTCATATAGTAAGCATTCAAGTTGATAAACAAAGTCTAGACATATTTAAACAAGAAAAATCATGTATATACTTGGCCCCTAACCCTAAACTCTGTCTTATGAAGTCAAGCATTAAGAGGAGTGGTTTTGGGTTTCAAACATGGAAATTTAAAAAACCTCCCAAAAGCTTCATTTTGGAGTGACTAAGAAGAATCCAGGCTTACTTTTCATTTTCATGTTTTAAACTGGTTTAAATCTTGGTCAAACCTAGGATTTGACCAAGATTCAAATGGGCATAACAAATTCAAAAAAAAACTAAACACATAGTCTTTTGATGTCACATAATAAGCATTCAAGTTGATAAACAAGGTCTAGACATATTCAAACCAGAAAAATCATGTATCTACCCCCTACCCCTAAACTTTGTCTTATGAAGTAAAGCACGGAGAGATATCATTTTGGGTTTCGAACATGGAAAATTTAAAAAAACCTCCCAAAAGCTTCATTTTGGAGTGAATAAGAAGGATCCACACTTACTTTTCATTTTCATGTTTTAAACTTGTTTAAATATTGGTCAAACCTGCAAGGATTTGACCAAGATTCAAATGGGCATAAAAATTCAAAAAAAAAACGAAAACCACTTCTCTTCGTCCTTGACTTCATTAGACAGAGTTTAGGGTTGGGGTATATACATGATTTTTAATGTTTAAATATGTATAGACTCTGTTGATCAACATGAATGCTTACTATAACTTAAGAAGCTTAATTATGTGCTTTGGTTTTTCATTTTTTGAATTCTTTATTGAATTTTTATGCCTATTTGAATCTTGGTCAAATCCTAGGTTTGACCAAGAATTAAACAAGTCAGTAACATGAAAATGAAAAAGTAAGCCTGGATCCTTCTTATTCACTCAAAAAATGAAGCTTTTGGGAGGGTTTTTGAATTTTCCATGTTTGAAACCCAAAACCATTCCTCTTATATGCTTGACTTCATATATATCACAGAGTTTAGCCTTAGGGGGTATATACATGATTTTTCTAGTTTGAATATGTCTAAACCTTGTTTATCAACTTGAATGCTTACTATAAACCAAAAATTCATGTATCTACACCTAACCCTAAACTATGCATGAAGAGAAGTGGTTTTGGGTTTCAAACCTGGATATCTCAAAAACCCTCCCAAAAGCTTCATTTTGGAGTGAATAAGAAGGATCAAGGCTTAATTTTTCATTTTCATGTTTTAATCTTGTTTAAATCTTGCTCAAACCTAGGATTTGACCAAGATTCAAATGGGCATAATTTAAAAAAATGAAAAATCAAGGCACATAGTCTTCTTATGTCATATAGTAAGCATTCAATTAAGTTGATAAACAAGCTCTGGACATATTCAAACCAGAAAAATCATGATGAATCTACCCCCTATATATCCCTAAACCCTAACTTATGAAGTCAAGCATGAAGAGAAGTGGTTTTTGGTATAAATCATGGAAATTTCATATTCATGTTTATTAAACTTGTTTAAATCATGGTCAAACCTAGGATTTGACCAAGATTCAAATGGGCATAAATATTCAGAAAAAACAAAAAATGGAAAATCAAGGCACATAGTCTTCTTATGTCATATATATAGTAAGCATTCAATTAAGTTGATAACAAGGTCTAGACATATTCAAACGAGAAAAATCATGTATCAAGCTACCCCTAACCCCAAACTCTGTCTTATGAAGTCAAGCATGAAGAGAAGTACGTGGTTTTTTGGTTTCAAACATGGAAATTTCAAAAACCCTCTCAAGAGCTTTATTTTGGAGTGACTACGAAGGATACATGCTTAATTTTCATATTCATGTTTTAAACTTGTTTAAATCATGGTCAAACCTAGGATTTGACCAAGATTCAAATGGGCATAATTTAAAAAAAATGTAAAATCAAGGCATATAGTCTTCTTATGTCATATAGTAAGCATTCAATTAAGTTGATAAACAAGGTCTAGACATATCAAACCAGAAAAATCATGTATCTACCCCTATATATCCCCAAACTCTGTCTTATGAAGTCAAGCATGAAGAGAAGTGGTTTTTGGTTTCAAGCATGGAAATTTCAAAAACCTCCCCAAACTTCATTTTAGAGTGACTAAGAAGGATACAAGCTTGCCTTTTCATTTTCATGTTTTAAACTTGTTTAAATTATCTTGGTCAAATCTAGGATTTGACAAGATTCAAATGGGCAAACATATGATAAGTGATGCAAATATCATTTCTAAGTGCGGGCAAACCAGAGATATGTGGTTTTTGGTTTCAAACATATTCAAACGAGAGAAATCATGTATCTACCCCCTAACACTAAACTCTGTCTCATGAAGTCAAGCGCATGCATGAAGATATGTGGTTTTTGGTTTCAAACATGGAAATTTCAAAAACCCTCCCAAGAGCTAGCTTCATTTCGAAGTGATTAATTAAGAAGCATACATGCATGCTTACTTTTTCATATTCATGTTTTAAACTTATTCAAATCTTGGTGAAACCTAGGATTTGACCAAGATTCAAATGGGTATAAAAATTAAAAAAATACAAAAAAGGTCTTCTTATGTTATATAGTAGGCATTCAATTAAGTTGATAAACAAGTTCTAGACATATTCAAACAAGAAAAATCATGCATGTATCTACCCCTAACCCTAAACTTTGTTTCATGAAGTCAAGCATGAAGATATGTGGTTTTTGGTTTCGAACATGGAAATTCAAAAACCCTCCCAAGAGCTTCATTTTGAAGTGACTAAGAAGCATACATGCTTACTTTTTCATATTCATGTTTTTAACTTATTCAAATCTTGGTGGAACCAAGGATTTGACAAAGATTCAAATGGGTATAAAAATTCAAAAAAAACAAGGTCTTCTCTTATGTTATATAGTAAGCATTCAATTAATTTGATAAACAAGGTCTACACATATTCAAACCAGGAAAATCATGTATCTACCACCTAACCCTAAACTCTGTCTTATGAAGTCAAGCATGCATGAAGAGAAGTGGTTTTTGGTTTCAAGCATGGAAATTTCCATGTTTGAAACCCAAAACCACTTCTCTTCATATGCTTGACTTCATATGACAGAGTTTAGCGTTAGGGGGTAGATACATGATTTTTTGGTTTGAATATGTCCAAACCTTGTTTATCAACTTGAATGTGTAATATATATATGACATAAGAAGACTGCATGCTTTGGTTTTTCATTTTTTGATTTTTTTGAAATTTTAAGCCCATCTGATTCTTTGTCAAATAATAGGTTTGACCAAGATTTAAACATGTTTAAAACATGAAAATGAAAAAGGTAAGCCTCCATCCTTCTTAGTCACTCCAAAATGAAGCTTTTTGGAGGGTTTTTGAAAATTCCATGTTTGAAACCCAAAACGACTTCTCTTCGTGCTTGACTTGATAAGACAGAGTTTTGGGTTAGGGGTAGATACATGATTTTTCCGGTTTGAATATGTCTAGACCTTGTTTATCAACTTAAATGCTAACTATATGACATCAGAATGGGCATAAAAATTTAAAAAAATTAAAAATGTAAAACCAAAATTTAATTGGGAGGAAAGGGTACATGAATTACAATTAAAAAACAAGGTAACTTAAATACTTGGATGCCCCAAGATGTGTGGAAGCCCAAAACAATGGCAAAACATATCATGTGCGCATGCTGCATCCAATTCAAGTAGAACACATAGTAGGCACCGATAGTTTGACCTAAATTTGAAATCAAAGAGAAGGTGGTTAGAAAAAATCAAAATTGGCAAAGCAAAGCATGAAATCAAAAAATTGTGATGCACTCTAGCTATGAAAATTATCAAACAATGCAAACCAAAATGATTTTTTAGAGGAATACTAGTTCAACTTATTTAATTTTTTATTTGTAGGCCAAAATCAAACCCCGTAGTTGGATTTTTTTTTCAACTTGATCTGTAGTACTGGGGAAAACCCTAGTTTATAACCTATTTAATAATAGATTCGTAGTCGATTCTTTTACTTTTTTATTATTACTATGCAGCACATGTGTGTTTGCCCGTCGAGTGAAACTCGGAGGAAGAGGAATCACTCGGAAGGAGAAGAAGGGAGAGCAGTCACGGGGCCCCTCTTATTGATGGTGTATATTCTTTTTCTGGTGATGTTGACTGTTGTGCAGGGTTTGTCAGTGCGCAGGAGGTGCGAGCGAGCGAGCGAGCGAGTCGAGCGAGGCCGAGAATGAGAGAGATTTGTTTTTTTTGTGAGAGGGACAACCGAAGGATCCAGAAGGACCCACAGACTTCCAATACGCATCCTGATGCGTCTTCTCTTGACAAAGAAGATGGCTGGGAGTTGGCGTACCTATTGCACGTGACTTGTGCTCACTCAAGTGTGGGACCACACGCGTGGGCACCACACGTAAGTGACAGACCTGTTGGTGTAAAAACTCGGTTGATTATTATAGTGCATTAGAACAAAGTTTCCTATGGATTCAAGGGTAGGAAATCCAAGTTAACTCATTTACATGACATTATTTTTTCCATGAAGCAAAGTTAACACTATCAATTGGTACATTTTGGAGTGACTAAGAAGGATCAATGCTTACTTATTCGTTTAATTTCACGTGTTAAACTTGTCTAAATCTTGTTCAAACCTAGGATTTGACCAAGATTCAAATGGGCAGAAAAATAATTAAAAAACAGAAAAATGAAAAACCAAATCACATAGTCTTCTTATGTCATATAGTAAGCATTCAAGTTGATAAACAAGGTCTAGACATATTCAAACCAGACAAATCATGTATCTATACCCCTAACCCCTAAACTCTGTCTTATGAAGTCAAGCATGTGAAGAGAAGTGGTTTTGGGTTTCAAACATCGAAATTTCAAAAACCTCCCAAAAGCTTCATTTTAGAGTGACTAAGAAGGATACATGCTTCCCTTTACATTTTCATGTTTTAAACTTGTTTAAATTATCTTGGTCAAACCTAGGATTTGACGAAGATACAAATGGGTGGGCACAAAATTCAAAAAAATCAGAAAAATGAAAAACCAAATCACATAGTCTTCTTATGTCATATCGTAAGCAATCAAGTTGATAAACAAGGTCTAGATATATCCAAACCAGACAAATCATGTATCTACCCCCTGTCGATCTTATGAAGTCTAGCATGAAGGGAAGTCGTTTTGGGTTTCAAACATTGAAATTTAAAGAACATCCCAAAAGCTTCATTTTAGAGTGACTAAGAAGGATACAGACTTCCCTTTTCATTTTCATGTTTTAAATTTGTTTAAATCTTGGTCAAACCAAGGATTTGACCAAGATTCAAATGGCCCTAAAAATTCAGAAAAAATGAAAAGAATGAAAAACCAAAGCACATAACATTCTTATGTCATATGTATAGTAAGCATTCAAGTTGATATACAAGGTCTAGACATATATATTCAAACCTAGGATTTGACTAAGATTCAAATGGGCATAACAAATTCAAAAAACAAAAACCAAACACATAGTCTTCTGATGTCATATAGCAAGCATTCAAGTTGATAAACAAACTTGTTTAAATCATGGTCAAACCTAGGATTTGACCAAGATTCAAATGGGCATAATTTAAAAAAAATGTAAAATCAAGGCACATAGTCTTCTTATGTCATATAGTAAGCATTCAATTAAGTTGATAAACAAGGTCTAGACATATCAAACCAGAAAATTCATGTGTCTAGCTACCCCTAACCCTAAACTCTGCACGAAGAGAAGTGGTTTTGGGTTTCAAACATGGATATTTCAAAAACCCTCCCAAAAACCTTCATTTTGGAGTTAATAAGAAGGATCAAGGCTTACTTTTTCATTTTCATGTTTTAATCTTTTTTAAATCTTTGTCAAACCTAGGTTTTGACCAATATTCAAAAGGGCATAATTTTAAAAAAATGAAATATCAAGGCACATAGTCTTCTTATGTCATATAGTAAGCATTCAATTAAGTTGATAAACAAGCTCTAGACATATTCAAACCAGAAAAATCATGATGTATCTACCCCCTATATATCCCTAAACCCTAACTTATGAAGTCAAGCATGAAGAGAAGTGGTTTTTGGTTTAAATCATGGAAATTTCAAAAACCCTCCCAAGAGCTTCATTTTGGAGTGACTAATTAAGAAGCATACATGCTTACCTTTTCATATTCATGTTTTAAACTTGTTCAAATCTAGGTCAACAAACCTAGGATTTGACGAAGAATCAAATGGGTATAAAAAATTTAAAAACAAGCTCTAGATAAGCTCAAGTTGAAAAACAAGTTCTAGACATATTCCAACCAGAAAAATCATGTATGTACCCCCTATATATATATCCCTAAACCCTGACTTATGAAGTCAAGCATGAAGAGAAGTGGTTTTTGGTTTCAATCATGGAAATTTCAAAAACCCTCCCAAGAGCTTCATTTTGGAGTGGCTAAGAAGGATAGATACTTAATTTTTCATATTTATGTTTTAAACTAGTTTAAATCATGGTCAAACCTAGGATTTGACCAAGATTCAAATGGGCATAAAAATTCAAAATAAATGAAATACCAAGGCACGTAGTCTTCTTATGTCATATAGTAAGCATTCAATTAAGTTGATAAACAAGGTCTAGACATATTCAAACCAGAAACATCATGTATCTAGCTACCCTAGCCCTAAACTCTGTCTTATGAAGTCAAGCATGCATGAAGAGAAGTCGTGGTTTTTGGTTTCAAACATGGAAATTTTAAAAACCCTACCAAGATCTACATTTTGGAGTGACTAAGAAGGATATATGCTTAATTTTTCCTATTCATGTTTTATTAAACTTGTTTAAATCATGGTCAAACCTAGGATTTGACCAAGATTCAAATGGGCATAAAAATTCAGAAAAAACAAAAAATGGAAAATCAAGGCACATAGTCTTCTTATGTCACATTAGTAAGCATTCAATTAAGTTGATAAACAAGGTCTAGATATATTCAAACCAGAGAAATCATGTATCTACCCCCTAACCCTAAACTCTATCTCATGAAGTCAAGCATGAAGATATGTGGTTTTTGGTTTAAAACATGGAAATTTCAAAAACCCTCCCAAGAGCTTCATTTTGGAGTGACTAAGAAGGATATATGCTTAATTTTTCATATTCATGTTTTCAACTTGTTTAAATCATGGTCAAACTTAGGATTTGACCAAGATTCAAATGGGCATAAAATTAAAAAAACAATAAAATGAAAAACCAATGCACATAGTCTTCTTATGTCATATATATAGTAAGCATTCAATTAAGTTGATAACAAGGTCTATAGACATATTCAAACGAGAAAAATCATGTATCAAGCTACCCCTAACCCCAAACTCTGTCTTATGAAGTCAAGCATGAAGAGAAGTACGTGGTTTTTTGGTTTCAAACATGGAAATTTCAAAAACCCTCTCAAGAGCTTCATTTTGGAGTGACTACGAAGGATACATGCTTAATTTTCATATTCATGTTTTAAACTTGTTTAAATCATGGTCAAACCTAGGATTTGACCAAGATTCAAATGGGCATAATTTAAAAAAATGTAAAATCAAGGCACATAGTCTTCTTATGTCATATAGTAAGCATTCAATTAAGTTGATAAACAAGGTCTAGACATATCAAACCAGAAAAATCATGTATCTACCCCTATATATCCCCAAACTCTGTCTTTATGAAGTCAAGCATGAAGAGAAGTGGTTTTTGGTTTCAAGCATGGAAATTTCAAAAACCTCCCCAAACTTCATTTTAGAGTGACTAAGAAGGATACAAGCTTGCCTTTTCATTTTCATGTTTTAAACTTGTTTAAATTATCTTGGTCAAATCTAGGATTTGACAAGATTCAAATGGGCAAACATATGATAAGTGATGCAAATATCATTTCTAAGTGCGGGCAAACCAGAGATATGTGGTTTTTGGTTTCAAACATATTCAAACGAGAGAAATCATGTATCTACCCCCTAACACTAAACTCTGTCTCATGAAGTCAAGCGCATGCATGAAGATATGTGGTTTTTGGTTTCAAACATGGAAATTTCAAAAACCCTCCCAAGAGCTTCATTTCGAAGTGATTAATTAAGAAGCATACATGCATGCTTACTTTTTCATATTCATGTTTTAAACTTATTCAAATCTTGGTGAAACCTAGGATTTGACCAAGATTCAAATGGGTATAAAAATTTAAAAAATACAAAAAAGGTCTTCTTATGTTATATAGTAGGCATTCAATTAAGTTGATAAACAAGTTCTAGACATATTCAAACAAGAAAAATCATGCATGTATCTACCCATAACCCTAAACTTTGTTTCATGAAGTCAAGCATGAAGATATGTGGTTTTTGGTTTCGAACATGGAAATTCAAAAACCCTCCCAAGAGCTTCATTTTGAAGTGACTAAGAAGCATACATGCTTACTTTTTCATATTCATGTTTTTAACTTATTCAAATCTTGGTGGAACCAAGGATTTGACAAAGATTCGAATGGGTATAAAAATTCAAAAAAAACAAGGTCTTCTCTTATGTTATATAGTAAGCATTCAATTAATTTGATAAACAAGGTCTAAACATATTCAAACCAGGAAAATCATGTATCTACCACCTAACCCTAAACTCTGTCTTATGAAGTCAAGCATGCATGAAGAGAAGTGGTTTTTGGTTTCAAGCATGGAAATTTCCATGTTTGAAACCCAAAACCACTTCTCTTCATATGCTTGACTTCATATGACAGAGTTTAGCGTTAGGGGGTAGATACATGATTTTTTGGTTTGAATATGTCCAGACCTTGTTTATCAACTTAAATGCTAACTATATGACATCAGAATGGGCATAAAAATTTAAAAAAATTAAAAATGTAAAACCAAAATTTAATTGGGAGGAAAGGGTACATGAATTACAATTAAAAAACAAGGTAACTTAAATACTTGGATGCCCCAAGATGTGTGGAAGCCCAAAACAATGGCAAAACATATCATGTGCGCATGCTGCATCCAATTCAAGTAGAACACATAGTAGGCACCGATAGTTTGACCTAAATTTGAAATCAAAGAGAAGGTGGTTAGAAAAAATCAAAATTGGCAAAGCAAAGCATGAAATCAAAAAATTGTGATGCACTCTAGCTATGAAAATTATCAAACAATGCAAACCAAAATGATTTTTTAGAGGAATACTAGTTCAACTTATTTAATTTTTTATTTGTAGGCCAAAATCAAACCCCGTAGTTGGATTTTTTTTTCAACTTGATCTGTAGTACTGGGGAAAACCCTAGTTTATAACCTATTTAATAATAGATTCGTAGTCGATTCTTTTACTTTTTTATTATTACTATGCAGCACATGTGTGTTTGCCCGTCGAGTGAAACTCGGAGGAAGAGGAATCACTCGGAAGGAGAAGAAGGGAGAGCAGTCACGGGGCCCCTCTTATTGATGGTGTATATTCTTTTTCTGGTGATGTTGACTGTTGTGCAGGGTTTGTCAGTGCGCAGGAGGTGCGAGCGAGCGAGCGAGCGAGCGAGTCGAGCGAGGCCGAGAATGAGAGAGATTTGTTTTTTTTTGTGAGAGGGACAACCGAAGGATCCAGAAGGACCCACAGACTTCCAATACGCATCCTGATGCGTCTTCTCTTGACAAAGAAGATGGCTGGGAGTTGGCGTACCTATTGCACGTGACTTGTGCTCACTCAAGTGTGGGACCACACGCGTGGGCACCACACGTAAGTGACAGACCTGTTGGTGTAAAAACTCGGTTGATTATTATAGTGCATTAGAACAAAGTTTCCTATGGATTCAAGGGTAGGAAATCCAAGTTAACTCATTTACATGACATTATTTTTTCCATGAAGCAAAGTTAACACTATCAATTGGTACATTTTGGAGTGACTAAGAAGGATCAATGCTTACTTATTCGTTTAATTTCACGTGTTAAACTTGTCTAAATCTTGTTCAAACCTAGGATTTGACCAAGATTCAAATGGGCAGAAAAATAATTAAAAAACAGAAAAATGAAAAACCAAATCACATAGTAAGCATTCAAGTTGATAAACAAGGTCTAGACATATTCAAACCAGACAAATCATGTATCTATACCCCTAACCCCTAAACTCTGTCTTATGAAGTCAAGCATGTGAAGAGAAGTGGTTTTGGGTTTGGGGGTATATATACATGATTTTTATTGTTTAAATATATATAGACTTTGTTGATCAACATGAATGCTTAATTACTATATGACATAAGAAGTTTATGTGCTTTGGTGTTTCATTTTTTTGATTTCTTTTTTGAATTTTTATGCCCATTTGAATCTTGGTCAAATCCTAGGTTTGACAAAGATTTAAACAAGTTTGAAACATGAAAATGAAAAAGTAAGCTTGGATCCTTCTTAGTCACTCCAAAATGAAGCTTTTGGGTGGGTTTTTGAAATTTCCATGTTTGAAACCCAAAACCACTTCTTCTCTTCATGCTTGACTTCATAAGACAACGTTTAGGGTTAGGGGGTAGATACATGATTTTTCTGGTTTGAATATGTCTAGACTTCGTTGATCAACTTGAATGCTTAGTATATTACATAAGAAGACTATGTGGTTTGGTTTTTGATTTTCTTGATTTTGTTTGATTTTTTATGACCATTTGAATCTTGGTCAAATCCTAGGTTTGACCAAGATTTAAACAAGTTTAAAACATGAAAATGAAAAAGTAAGCATGGATCCTTCTTAGTCATGACAATGAGTTAACTTGGCTTTACTACCCTTGATGAATCCATAGGAAACTTTTTGTACTAATGCAGTATAATATTCTGGTTTGAATATGTCTAGACCTTGTTTATCAACTTAATTTGAAAGACATACAAGTTATAGCACACATAGTGCATACATTTTCACACATACTGCACTAGATGCTAACCCTATAGTTTGAGGCCATTTGGATGAGGTCGAAAAAATTCTTGGATTAGAATCGTGTTGTTCGAACCCCGTAGTTGGATTTTTTTGAACCCTTGATCTTTAGAACTGGGCAAAACCCAAGTTTAACCATGCAAGATTCAAATGGCCCTAAAAATTCAGAAAAAAATCAAAAGAATGAAAAACCAAAGCACATATATAGCATTCTTATGTCATATGTATAGTAAGCATGCATTCAAGTTGATAAACAAGGTCTAGACATATATATTCAAACCAGAAAAATCATGTATATATCTACCCCTAAAACTCTAATTAAACTATGTCTTATGAAGTCAATCATGTAGAGAAGTGGTTTTGGGTTTCAAATATGGAAATTTCAAGAACCTCCCAAAAGCTTCATTTTAGAGTGACTAAGAAGGATCCAGGCTTATCTTTTCATTTCATGTTTTAAACTTGTTTAAATCCTGGTCAAACCTAGGATTTGACCAAGATTTATGGGCATAAAATTCAAAAAAATCAGAAAAATAAAAAACCAAAGCACATAAGCATATTCAAGTTGATAAACAAGGTTTGGACATATTCAACCCATACACAAATCATGTATCTACCCCTAACCCTAAACTCTGTCTTATGAAGTCAAGCATGAAGAGAAGTGGTTTCGGGTTTCAAACATGGAAATATCAAAAACCTCCCAAAAACTTCATTTTAGAGTGACTGAGAAGGTTACATGCTTCCCTTTTCATTTTCATGTTTTAAACTTGTTTAAATCTTGGTCAAACCTAGAATTTGACAAGATTCAAATGGGCATCAAAATTCAAAAAAATCAGAAAAAGAAAAACCAAAGCAATAGTTTTCTTATGTCATATAGTAAGCATTAAAGTTGATAAACAAGGTCTAGACATATTCAACCAGACAAATCATGTATCTATACCCCTAACCCCCTAAACTCTGTCTTATGAAGTCAAGCATGTGAAGAGAAGTGGTTTTGGGTTTCAAACATCGAAATTTCAAAAACCTCCCAAAAGCTTCATTTTAGAGTGACTAAGAAGGATACATGCTTCCCTTTTCATTTTCATGTTTTAAACTTGTTTAAATTATCTTGGTCAAACCTAGGATTCGACATGATTCAAATGGGCATCAAAATAAAAAAAAACAGAAAAAGGAAAAACCAAAGCAATAGTTTTCTTATATATGTCATATAGTAAGCATTAAAGTTGATAAACAAGGTCTAGATATATCCAAACCAGACAAATCATGTATCTACCCCCGGCCTGTCGATCTTATGAAGCTAGTCTACTAGCATGTGAAGGGAACTCGTTTTCGGTTTCAAACATAGAAATTACAAGAACATCCCAAAAGCTTCTCCATTTTAGAGTGACTACGAAGGATACTGACTTCCCTTTTCATTTTCATGTTTTAAACTTGTTTAAATCTTGGTCAAACCAAGGATTTGACCAAGATTCAAATGGGCCTAAAAATTTAGAAAAAAATCAAAAAGAGAATGAAAAACCAAAGCACATAGCATTCTTATGTCATATGTATAGTAAGCATTCAAGTTGATAAACAAGGTCTAGACATATTCAAACCAAAAAATCATGTATATATCTACCCCTAACCCTAAACTGATCTGTCGATCTTATGGAAGTCAATCATGAAGAGAAGTGGTTTTGGGTTTCAAACATGGAAATTTCAAGAACATCCCAAAAGCTTCATTTTAGAGTGACTAAGAAGGATCCATGCTTACTTACTCGTTTTCACGTGTTAAACTTGTCTAAATCTTGGTGAAACCTAGGATTTGACCAAGATATGATTCAAATGCGCAGAAAATTAAAAAAGTCAGAAAAATTAAAAACCAAAGTACATAGTCTTCTTATGTCATATAGTAAGCATATTCAAGTTGATAAACAAGGTTTGGACATATTCAAACCATACAAATCATGTATCTATACCCCCTAACCCTAAACTTTTTCTTATGAAGTCAAGCATGAAGAGAAGTGGTTTTGGGTTTCAAAGATGGAAATTTCAAAAACCTCCAAAAACTTCATTTTAGAGTGACTGAGAAGTTAGCATTAAAGTTGATAAACAAGGTTTAGACATATTCAAACCAGACAAATCATGTATCTACCCCTAACCCTAAACTCGGTCTTATGAAGTCTAGCATGAAGAGAATCGTTTTGAGTTTCAAACGTTTAAGCCAAAAGCCCCATTTCAAATATTTCAAACTTATTCAAAGTTGGTTCAAATTTGAAAGACATACAAGTTATAGCACACATAGTGCATACATTTTCACACATACTGCACTAGATGCTAACCCTATAGTTTGAGGCCACTTGGATGAGGTCGAAAAAGTTCTTGGATTAGAATCGTGTTGTTCGAACCCCGTAGTTGGATTTTTTTGAACCTTGATCTGTAGTACAGGGCAAAACCCTAGTTTAACCTATTTAATTATAGATTAGTATATCGATTTTTCTACCTTTTTATTATTACTATGCTGCAGATGTGCGTTTGCCCGTCGAGTGAAACTCGGAGGAAGAGGGATCACTCGGAAGGAGAGAAAAAAGGCAGAGCATTATGGTGTCTCCCTTTTTCGGGTGATGATGATGATGTTGACTGTTGTGCAGGGTTTGTCAGTGCGCAGGACGTGCGAGCGAGCGAGCGAGTCGAGCGAGGCCGAGAATGAGATAGATTTGTTTTTTTGTGAGAGGGACAACCGAAGGATCCAGAAGGACCCACGGACTTCCAATACGCATCCTGATGCGTCTTCTCTTGACAAAGAAGATGGCTGGGAGTTGGCGTACCTATTGCACGTGACTTGTGCTCACTCAAGTGTGGGACCTCACGCGTGGGCACCACACGTAAGTGACAGACCTGTTGGTGTAAAAACTCGGTTGATTATAATAGTGCATTAGAACAAAGTTTCCTATGGATTCAAGGGTAGGAAATCCAAGTTAACTCATTTACATGACATTATTTTTTCCATGAAGCAAAGTTAACACTATCAATTGGTACATTTTGGAGTGACTAAGAAGGATCAATGCTTACTTATTCGTTTAATTTCACGTGTTAAACTTGTCTAAATCTTGTTCAAACCTAGGATTTGACCAAGATTCAAATGGGCAGAAAAATAATTAAAAAACAGAAAAATGAAAAACCAAATCACATAGTCTTCTTATGTCATATAGTAAGCATTCAAGTTGATAAACAAGGTCTAGACATATTCAAACCAGACAAATCATGTATCTATACCCCTAACCCCTAAACTCTGTCTTATGAAGTCAAGCATGTGAAGAGAAGTGGTTTTGGGTTTCAAACATCGAAATTTCAAAAACCTCCCAAAAGCTTCATTTTAGAGTGACTAAGAAGGATACATGCTTCCCTTTACATTTTCATGTTTTAAACTTGTTTAAATTATCTTGGTCAAACCTAGGATTTGACGAAGATACAAATGGGTGGGCACAAAATTCAAAAAAATCAGAAAAATGAAAAACCAAATCACATAGTCTTCTTATGTCATATCGTAAGCAATCAAGTTGATAAACAAGGTCTAGATATATCCAAACCAGACAAATCATGTATCTACCCCCTGTCGATCTTATGAAGTCTAGCATGAAGGGAAGTCGTTTTGGGTTTCAAACATTGAAATTTAAAGAACATCCCAAAAGCTTCATTTTAGAGTGACTAAGAAGGATACAGACTTCCCTTTTCATTTTCATGTTTTAAATTTGTTTAAATCTTGGTCAAACCAAGGATTTGACCAAGATTCAAATGGCCCTAAAAATTCAGAAAAAATGAAAAGAATGAAAAACCAAAGCACATAACATTCTTATGTCATATGTATAGTAAGCATTCAAGTTGATATACAAGGTCTAGACATATATATTCAAACCTAGGATTTGACTAAGATTCAAATGGGCATAACAAATTCAAAAAACAAAAACCAAACACATAGTCTTCTGATGTCATATAGCAAGCATTCAAGTTGATAAACAAACTTGTTTAAATCATGGTCAAACCTAGGATTTGACCAAGATTCAAATGGGCATAATTTAAAAAAAATGTAAAATCAAGGCACATAGTCTTCTTATGTCATATAGTAAGCATTCAATTAAGTTGATAAACAAGGTCTAGACATATCAAACCAGAAAATTCATGTGTCTAGCTACCCCTAACCCTAAACTCTGCACGAAGAGAAGTGGTTTTGGGTTTCAAACATGGATATTTCAAAAACCCTCCCAAAAACCTTCATTTTGGAGTTAATAAGAAGGATCAAGGCTTACTTTTTCATTTTCATGTTTTAATCTTTTTTAAATCTTTGTCAAACCTAGGTTTTGACCAATATTCAAAAGGGCATAATTTAAAAAAAATGAAATATCAAGGCACATAGTCTTCTTATGTCATATAGTAAGCATTCAATTAAGTTGATAAACAAGCTCTAGACATATTCAAACCAGAAAAATCATGATGTATCTACCCCCTATATATCCCTAAACCCTAACTTATGAAGTCAAGCACGAAGAGAAGTGGTTTTTGGTTTAAATCATGGAAATTTCAAAAACCCTCCCAAGAGCTTCATTTTGGAGTGACTAATTAAGAAGCATACATGCTTACCTTTTCATATTCATGTTTTAAACTTGTTCAAATCTAGGTCAACAAACCTAGGATTTGACGAAGAATCAAATGGGTATAAAAAATTTAAAAACAAGCTCTAGATAAGCTCAAGTTGAAAAACAAGTTCTAGACATATTCCAACCAGAAAAATCATGTATGTACCCCCTATATATATATCCCTAAACCCTGACTTATGAAGTCAAGCATGAAGAGAAGTGGTTTTTGGTTTCAATCATGGAAATTTCAAAAACCCTCCCAAGAGCTTCATTTTGGAGTGGCTAAGAAGGATAGATACTTAATTTTTCATATTTATGTTTTAAACTAGTTTAAATCATGGTCAAACCTAGGATTTGACCAAGATTCAAATGGGCATAAAAATTCAAAATAAATGAAAATAAATGAAAAACCAAGGCACGTAGTCTTCTTATGTCATATAGTAAGCATTCAATTAAGTTGATAAACAAGGTCTAGACATATTCAAACCAGAAACATCATGTATCTAGCTACCCTAGCCCTAAACTCTGTCTTATGAAGTCAAGCATGCATGAAGAGAAGTCGTGGTTTTTGGTTTCAAACATGGAAATTTTAAAAACCCTACCAAGATCTACATTTTGGAGTGACTAAGAAGGATATATGCTTAATTTTTCCTATTCATGTTTTATTAAACTTGTTTAAATCATGGTCAAACCTAGGATTTGACCAAGATTCAAATGGGCATAAAAATTCAAAAAAAACAAAAAATGGAAAATCAAGGCACATAGTCTTCTTATGTCACATTAGTAAGCATTCAATTAAGTTGATAAACAAGGTCTAGATATATTCAAACCAGAGAAATCATGTATCTACCCCCTAACCCTAAACTCTATCTCATGAAGTCAAGCATGAAGATATGTGGTTTTTGGTTTAAAACATGGAAATTTCAAAAACCCTCCCAAGAGCTTCATTTTGGAGTGACTAAGAAGGATATATGCTTAATTTTTCATATTCATGTTTTCAACTTGTTTAAATCATGGTCAAACTTAGGATTTGACCAAGATTCAAATGGGCATAAAATTAAAAAAACAATAAAATGAAAAACCAATGCACATAGTCTTCTTATGTCATATATATAGTAAGCATTCAATTAAGTTGATAACAAGGTCTAGACATATTCAAACGAGAAAAATCATGTATCAAGCTACCCCTAACCCCAAACTCTGTCTTATGAAGTCAAGCATGAAGAGAAGTACGTGGTTTTTTGGTTTCAAACATGGAAATTTCAAAAACCCTCTCAAGAGCTTCATTTTGGAGTGACTACGAAGGATACATGCTTAATTTTCATATTCATGTTTTAAACTTGTTTAAATCATGGTCAAACCTAGGATTTGACCAAGATTCAAATGGGCATATATGAATCTTTAGCAGGTGCGTTTTTTTACTAATCCATATGGAATATTTTGATAAAACCCTTTTAGAAGGCTTTGTTAAGGCCTCAAGGACAATGAGTTGGGAGGAGGCCAGGTAGACTGTAGCTAGGCATTGATTCGGAATTTATGATGCTTGCGACTTGCTTGCGTGGCTTGTTGATTTCCCAGGTGACGCAGCTTTTTTTGACTGCCCAGCCATGGATAGGTCATAGGAGTGCAGAGCTGTAGGCGGTGCGGATAAGTACGCGGGGCATTGATGATGTAGGTGTGTTCGGTTGCCCACGCGAGTGCAGAGCTGTAGGGTTATGCGAGTAGGCCTTTAAACTGGGAGGTGGCACAAGAAGATTTTAGTAAGGAATGGTTCCTTTCCAGAGGAATGGAATGGTTCCATCCCCGCGTTCGGTTTGGACAAAAAGGAGGTACAGAATGGTACTGTTTTTTGTTCGGTTGGAGGAATTGGAGAGCAGAACGGAATGTGGTTAAACTAAACTTTTGTCTAAGAATCGTAATTAACAATGGCAAATAGCCTTTTAAATCTTAAAATCGTAATTAACAACGCCTAATGGCCTTTTTAATCTTAAAATCGTAATTAATGTTATTTTTTGTATGGTCGGGGAATTTGGAGAGTAGAACGGAATGAAGTTAAAGTTTAATCTTTTGTCTAAATATCGTAATTAATAGTGGCCTTTTTAATCTCAAAATCATAATTAACAACAACTAATAATTTTTTTGGTTGGATTAGTGAAGTGCTTTGTAATTAATAGCGGCTAAGTAACAGCCGTTCCACCACATTCCACCGATTCGGTGGAATGGGTGCATTCTGCATATGGGGAGAATATTCCCTTTCGAGGAACCACTCGGTTCCGTTCCATTCCACAACCGAACACAAGAATGGGCTCTAGGTGCGGAACGGTTCCATTCCATTCCACTTGGTTCTGGAACCGAACACACCCTAAATGCGTTGCAATGGAAAATGACAGTGTGTGGTGGCCTGATGGTGAAGAAGAAAGGTCGGGCGAAGAGTTGTTGGCTAGAGTCGGTTTTATACGAATCGACGAGGTGCGGGATAGTTTGATTTTAAGGGCTCCTTTCATTCACAGGATAGGGAAATCATAGGAGTAGGAATGTAGGATTGGGATTTGGGATGACATGTGTAGTTAAATCCTATAATAAGATGAGTTGCGTTTGATTGCGCCAAATGAATTTTTCCATGAGGTAGGACCAAATATTTAATCCTATACTAGGATTTGCACTACTTGATGATTCCTATAGGATTATTTCCTATTGGATATGTTCATATGAATCAAACTACTAGTGTAGGAAATATTCCTATAAGATCTAAATCCTATTATCTTATACCAACCTAATATGAATCAAAGAAGCCCTAAAGGATTTTCGAAGGAATCATGTACGAAGTATGATTTTTCTAAGTCACCCAACATATATACTAGGAATAGAACTAAGTAGTACCATATACTTAGGCCCGCATGCACAAATATTAAGTGTGGATTGAGGAAGTCGATAACTTGGGAAAAAACTTTCGCAACTGCACACCTATGTTACCACCCATGCGACGCTAATTGTCGTAGAGCTGACCTAGAACGAACTCTTGTCTCGGTTAACATGAGAGAGATAAGGGATAAATACAATTGTGATACACTTTCCTAATATTTTGTTGAATGAGATAATCTTGTGTTTTCCTAATAGGGTTAATTAAGTACACATTTGGCAGCTCGTGTGTTGCATACGTTGGTGAACTTTAGACCCCAACTATATATTATTATTTGAACTCACCTCTAACACTTAATTATGTATAATAAGGTCCCTAACTGACCTCAAACACAATTAGGTATAACAGCGGTCCATAACTAACCTCAAACACTTAATTAGGTCTAACATTGCCCCCTTAGACTACCCACAATGGGAGTATCATAGGTAGTACACTATCATGCATCTCATGCTTGCAAAAAAGCTGATGTGGCACTGCAATTAAAGATGAGAGAGAGGATTATAATATCATAGGTAGATACCGTATCATAGCACGTAGTACTAGAAAATTTAATGTTAAATAATCTTGTACATAGATCTGCATTGAGATTCTACAAATCAATTAATATAAGAAGATTATGATACTAGTACATGATACCATGCATCGTTGACATAGTAACATGTAGTATTAATTGTATCATACACACCATACTTTTATATATGATACTATGCATTGTGACTAGTATTACTGACCTCATATATACGCTTACTTAGGTCAAACAATGGTCTTTTAAGTAGTATCGGTTTAATGAAGGTTGACCTATTTTTAACTTCATTTGTGCACTAGTAGATATGATTTGGCCCATTTTTATCCATAGGCTCATCTGATGTGATGTCTGCTATATATATTGTCTTCGATGAGTATCACGCGCATTACATACTCATACCATAGAACGAAGATGAAACCCCTTACCCTCAGCGACGTACGCAACATGGTGTTTGGGTTGAATGGCCCACCCTATTTTAAAATGTTTTAGTTAATTAATTATGTAAAAAATTATCACATATAAAGTGGAAAAAAGAAAATTAGTAAGGTGTGCCCACCTGGCCTACGGTTGTTTTGTGCGTCCTCCACTGCGTACTCCTCTTGATCTGTGACGATGAACATAGTTCTTTAGAACACATGCAACACTTACAGTTGATAGGCCGTTGCAAAGCTAATCAATGATAAAACCTGCTTTTATAATCCATTGTACTTTGATTTAATTAGTCCCTCTAATGGACCCCAACTATGTGTGCTTGAGATTTAGCAAAATGCTTTGCCGCCGTGCCACATAACAAATAATAAACAGACCAATCAAGTTTTTATCATTGCTAGACCTAACTAAGTGTTCAAGTGCTCAATTTTGACCACATTAGAGTTGAGGGGCCAAACATAATTCTTAAATACGTGAGGGACCGAACATATACTTCTAAACACCCGAGGGACAAGACAAATTTGAGTACTATTGTTATTATTAGACTAGTCACAATGGGGAGTATCATATAATAGTATCATACATATGATACTAATGTACGATATTATTTTCACAGTCCATAGTATCATCATGTAGTAGTATAATATGTTACATGTATTTAGGGATTTGTAGAATCTCAATACAAAAGTGTGTACAAGATTTGTTTGGCAGTAATTTTTCTAGTTCTACATGATATGATACGATATCTACCTATGATACCACTATCGTCTCTTTCATCATTAACTGATATGACACATCAACATTTTGCATGCATGTAGTGCATGATACTACTTATGATATTGCCATTGCGAGTAGTCTCCCTTTGTCCTAGAGTACAATGCCAATTTGTTTTCAGAGGCAAACTTAGACTAATACTTGGGCCCGCCAATTATGAGTTGCATGTCATTCAAAACTATATCATCGGATGCTTGTTTCGATGAACTTTCCAATGGTATATTTTGCGGATGTCATAAAATTAGGCTGGTCATACTATTTCTATAGTGGGTAGTATCATGGAGTAGTATCATAGTAATGCTACATTTATTATTTTTTAGAATCTCAATGCAAATTTGTGTACAAGATTTGTTTAGCATTAAGTTTTCTCGTTGTTTGCGCTATGATACAGTATCTACCTATGTTACACTAATCTCCTCTCTCCTACTTAATTAGCTGCCACATCAACATTTTTGTGGGACCAATGTGTATGATACTAGCTATGATACTAGCACTATCATGTGGGTACCTAAATCTCGAGTCAAAGTTTGACACGAAACCGATGTGGACTTTATTCATGGTGGAAGGGAGTAACAATCATAAGCACATTATTATTATTGTTTGAACAACATTTTATTTGATGTGCCATAAGAAGTTTAGAAACTCCTAGCCTGCGGAGGTGGCGTTTTGGCACACGCGTGCATATGCACCAATTATAGAAAATGATTAAAAAAATTATATAAATGTTAATTTTTTTGGTATACATTGTGACATCATATGTTCGTTCACAAGTTTTCGTGGAAAAACGACATTTTGTGTGGCGTGTAAAAAAAGGCAAAAAATATACTGTACGTAGTCGTGTTACAACATCAAAATTTGTCTTTTTTATAGGAGCCACATAATTTTTTTGTGAGAAAACTTGTGTACCAACATAAAATGTCTAGATATACATGTAAAATTTTAGTTTAGAATTTTTTGACACTTTGAAATATGGATTCACATAATGGGAGCATATGCTCCTATGAGGCAAAGTGCATTTCCGCTAGCCCCCGCCATTTCTTATATCTCTATATTGTCTATATATCTATACCTCTACCTCTACCCCCTTGGATTCCTGAACAGACGTACAGTACTAGTAGGGCCTACTATTTATTATTATTACATACTCTCAAAAAAAAACCTACTGCAGCCAAAATTTAATATCATCGAGCGGTAAAATTCCCCGCCAACGCCCAAATATCTCGCGCCGCAAAGTTTCAGATCTGCGAATATTTTTTTCCTCAAAAGAAGGACTGCGAAATTCCCTTCTACTCCTCTATCGCCCAGCTTCGCCCTAGTTTCGCCCGCAAGCCCTCAGAGAAACCGCCCCTCTTGCCTACCTCCAGATCTTCCCGGCCGCCGCACTTCGCCGTTCAAGCTGCCACGGCTTCAAACCCCGAGGCTGCCCTATCCGCTTGATCCGCACCTACTCCGGCGTCCACCGCACCGTATCTCGTTCGCCGACTCTATCGACCACCGCACCTGACCAGCTTCGCCGACACCGACGCCACCGTGCACTGCACATCATCTGCTTCACCGACCTTCTAGTTCGGCCGGCGCGCTGAACACTTCATCGACCGCCCAGCATGTCCTTCTCCGACCCCCCAAGATCTGCTTCCCCGGCACCCACCGCAACAGCAGTCCCCTCGCCGACCTCCACGTCACCCGTAAGAACGCGGAACACGTCTAAACGCCGCCCAGAAATAGGTAACCAGACATCCCTGCGCGTTTTGTTCTGTTAGGAGTATTGCAGCTGACTGTATTTCTGAATTCGTGCTATATTTCTAACTTACAAGTGCTTTCGTTGATAACCACCTCATCCTTTAGGTTTAAACACGACGCATAAGTATGTTTTTCCGTGACCAAACCCACCCATTCGCTGAAACTCTACATGGTATCAGAGCCTAGGTTTCCTTCCTGCTAGCCGCCACAAACAGTACCAAACAAGTTCTTCCTTTGATCACAAAACCCACCGTTGAGATGTAGAAATCCAGGCGGCGGGAGGCCGCATCAGGTGCTCTGCGTCGGTTGCGGCTATCACACACAGCGATGTGAGCTGTGTGAGATCGGCGGCTGCTCGCGCGGGGAGAAAGAAGAGGGTGAAGATCGTTTTGGTTTAGAAAGGAGAGAAGAGGAAGTGAATCCGTGGCAGAGAGATCTGGATCCGTGTGAGGGGCAGAAGTTGGAGGCGTGCGGAGTGGGGCGAGCCTTTGAGCGCAGGGCGGAGCCGGAGGTTGGTGCTGGACGTTGACCAGCGCGAGCCGGTCGATGTGGCCAGGTGCGGTACGCCAGGTTGGCCAGGGCGCGCAGACGAGGCGCCATCCGAGTGGAAGTGAGGAGAAAATGGAGATGTGAGGCTGTGAGGATATGTGGTGATGGAGTTGATGAGGCTGCGGTTGAGTCGTGATGGAGTTGATGAGGCTGCGGTTTAGTGGTGATGGTGATGGTTGTGGATATGTCCAGGGGAAAGGCATGCGTGCCTGAGGTGAGACTGGTTGAGGCCTGACCGGGGGATAGGCATGGGTGCTTGAGGAGTGGATGGTTGAGGCAGGAGTTGGCTGGGGGTTTGTGGGAGAGACGGAAGAGGTGGCCGGGCAGAGTGGAGAAGAGAGGCTGAGGACATTGAGGCGAGTGTGGATGGTTCTGCGGAACTTGTGTGGTGAGGCAGCCGGGGTTGTTGAGGACGTGTATGGTTAGGAGTTGTGCGTATCCCAGATGGTTGAAGCTGGATATCTTCGCTGCTGATGAAGAGATGAATCGAGATGACAAGATGATGGAAAGTGCAATGCTGTCATGTATCCTAGGAGTTATGCTGAATGTTCATTACTGGTAGTTGTCATATGTGTCATGTTGTTGTTGCAAGATGGCCATGGTTGTTTACCCATGATCATCTTGAGGGGGTGTGTTACCATGAGTGAGTTTAGTAGTAGCGCTGTAGTAATATTGTATCCAGTGTGAGGCCCATAGAGGCCCATGTCCAGTAGTATTGTAACCCTAACTCAGATGATATAAATACACAGTGTGGTGGTCTGAGTAACCTAACCCACCCATTCGCTGAAACTCTACAAAATATGAGCCACCAATCATGAGCCGTTGAATGCTCTACATGTCCACGATTGACAACAACAACAACAACAAAGCCTTTATTCCCAAACAAGTTGGGGTAGGCTATACAAGTCCACAATTGACACGATTACAATTTCTCACTATTTGGCCGTAGGCTACTGCTCTAGTTACATCATGTTTGATATCTTTCTGCGATCCTGTATTACATGTTTATGCACGTCATAATGCTTCTACTACTATTTGGTGTCAATTTAATTATAGCAAAGCCGTGACTCGTAACTGTTTGTTGTTATTACACGTGCAGCAGGCACATCTTACACTCATAAACGTAGAGTAAAGCTCGCCTATAATCATGTAAGTACCTGCTGTTTTTTGTATATTGCTTAATGCAAACTTCTATATCTTGGACCTGTTTCTGTTTACAATTGGCCTCTCCTTCATGCAGAGGAGAAACAGTGAGGCACCAGGTTCTTCTGTCCAAGTACCCGATGAGGTCCGTGTGACTCAAAAAAAAGCTCACGTAAGTTCCCTGTTTTTTTTGGAATGTTAATTTACCTCCTGTGCATAGTTCAATTGCATCATTTTCTGTATGTTGCACTACCTAAGTTGCCTAATGGAATCTAATAAAATATAAACAATGACCATATGGAACATTGCACACTGCCTTTGACCCATCTGGCATCCGGCATGCCTGGGTATAAGTTACATGATTTGGCTATGTTAATACAAGTCCTGAAATTCTATTATGTTAATTTTTTGCCTGTTGCTTCATTGAGTTTGCCTGTTGTTCCATGGCTAGTGCATGAAGTTTGATAGAAATGATCCTAGCTGAAATGATGCACTTTGTGTTTTTTTATTGCTTTATTCCTAACCTAGCTTCCTATTCTACTTGAAACATGATTGCTTTATTCCTAACCTAGCTTCCTATTCTACTTGAAACATGGTGAAAAAATAGTTATATTACTTGTTTAAATGTCTAGCTTTGTTTTTCTGAGTCCCATTGACATGATGTGGTATATCCATATTCAAATGATCTGGCTGTTTATATAATACGCTCCATGTTCAATTG
The DNA here is from genome assembly GCA_030979885.1 of Lolium multiflorum. Taxonomy (NCBI): domain Eukaryota; kingdom Viridiplantae; phylum Streptophyta; class Magnoliopsida; order Poales; family Poaceae; genus Lolium; species Lolium multiflorum. Next base: position 83,142,061 of record CM061747.1, read on the forward strand.
CTTCATTCAGTTTCTAGTAATCTATTATACATGATGCACATGGTGCTACTTGTTATATGCCCTTTTTTGTTTGAGTTTGATCATGAATTCAAGATTAAGCATTGCCTAAACGTTGACCAACGTAGGAAGATTCCCTCCCTTGTCTATACGTTGTGAGATAGATGATGAGACCTCTCTAGCAGCGAATTTATACGCGCTAGATAACACCCCGTTTAATTCGGTCCTGTTGGGACTCGAACCCGGGTGGGCTGGCTGCGCACTCGCAAGCCTTGCCACTGAGCTAGCACTCAGTTCTCAGATTAAGCAATGCCTCGTTATGCTTAATTTAAATGTTATGGCACTTCATACAAGCCATACAATTAATTGTTGCATTGACCTTCTGCGATGTCGAAGGCACTATCTGAGTCATGCTTAAATCAATCATACATTATTTTCCTAATAGTATCAAATCCAACATGCACATCTTTTGACTGTATTTGGCTATTTGCTAGATTTCTTCTGTGCAGTGACCTGGCTTCGTTATTGGGCACATGATGTCTAGTTGCTTGGTTCATTGTATACATCATCGCCATGATCTAGTTTGGTTTGTTCTAAGAGGCATGTGGCTTAACTGGTTTCTTTGTTGTATCTGCCCATGGTTCTTTCAAAATTATGTCAACAATGCTGTTTGTTTGCCTTGTATTGTATTGCATTTTAACTTGTTTTGTCTTAGTTTCAGCCTGCAAACAAAGCTGTAATGTCAGTAGGGACAACCCATTTATCAAGTGTTGCGGTCATTTCACAGAGCAACAGTGACAGTGGCACGTGCTCTCATTGGTCCACTGAGTCCGGTACACCAACCATTCCAGAAGAAATAGATGTACGAGGCTCTATTTTTGATTGCTTGTTGTGTTATATCAGCTCAATGATGTTCTTGAAATTGGAGGTCTTTTATTGCATCATATGATGTTGTAACTTGTTTTATCTAAATTTCAGGCTTCAAATAAAGCTACAATGCCAGAAGCAAGGGCCAATGCCTCAAGTATTGATGTTTCACAAAGCAGCAGTGAGAGTGCATATTGCTCGCATAGGCCCATGGTATCTATTGGTCAACTTAATCCGGCACAAAGAGATTTCGGGGATGCACTCCAAGAGGCAGTAATGATTTTAAAATGGAGCAGTGTGCATCTATTGTTCTTGTTCCTAATAATCCTTTGCAGCAACATTTGGAGAATAGCGAGAGTGAAGTTTTTAGGAAAGAAAGAGATGAGCTTGAGGAGATTTTTCTTCGCCAACCTATTCTCAAGCATGATTTACCGGTGGAAGATTTGGGTACAACACCACCACCAAAGGAAGATCCTGTTTTTGATTTAAAGCCTTTGCCTGATAATCTTAAATATGCTCATATTGATGATAAGAAAATATATCCTATTATTATTAGTTCTAAGCTTACAGAGTTTGAAGAAGAAAGATTATTGCAAATATTGAAGAAACACCGAGGTGCTATTGGCTATACTCTTGATGACTTGAAGGGGATTTCTCCCTCTATTTGCCAACACGCCATTAATATGGAAGATGATGCAAAGCCTGTTGTTGAACATCAACGTCGTCTAATTCCGAAGATGAAGGAGGTGGTAAGGAATGAGGTATTGAAACTTCTTGAAGCTGGTATTATATATCCTATTGCTGATAGTAGATGGGTTAGTCCTGTTCATTGCGTTCCTAAGAAAGGAGGAATGACTGTTGTGCCTAATGATAATGATGAGCTCATTCCTCAAAGAGTAGTTGTAGGGTATAGAATGTGCATTGATTTTCGAAAAGTTAATAAAGTTACTAAGAAAGATCATTACCCTTTACCATTTATTGATCAAATGCTAGAAAGATTGTCTAAAAATACTCATTTTTGCTTTCTTGATGGTTATTCTGGGTTTTCACAAATTGCTGTTAAAGCTAAAGATCAAGAGAAAACCACTTTCACTTGTCCCTATGGAACTTATGCTTATAGACGTATGCCTTTTGGTTTATGTAATGCTCCTGCTACTTTTCAAAGATGCATGTCTGCTATTTTTCATGGCTTTTGCGAGAGTATTGTAGAGGTATTCATGGATGATTTTTCTGTCTATGGGAATTCTTTCGATAATTGCTTGCGGAACCTCGATAAAGTTTTGCAGAGATGTGAAGAAACTAACCTTGTTCTTAATTGGGAGAAATGCCACTTTATGGTTAATGAAGGAATTGTATTGGGACATAAAATTTCTGAAAGAGGTATTGAAGTTGATAGAGCTAAAGTTGAAGCAATTGAGAAGATGCCCTATCCGAGGGATGTTAAAGGTATTCGTAGTGTTCTTGGTCATGCTGGGTTTTATAGGAGATTTATTAAAGATTTCTCCAAGATTTCAAAGCCTCTTACTAATCTTCTTCAAAAAGATGTACCTTTTGTTTTTGATGATGATTGTAAGGAAGCTTTTGATACTCTAAAGAAAGCCTTAACAACTGCTCCTATAGTTGAACCTCCTGATTGGAACTTACCATTTGAAATTATGTGTGATGCTAGTGATTTTGCTGTAGGCGCTGTTCTTGGACAGCGAGTAGATAAAAAATTAAATGTTATTCATTATGCTAGCAAGACTCTTGATGCTGCTCAAAGAAATTATGCTACAACTGAAAAAGAATTATTAGCTGTAGTCTTTGCTTGTGACAAGTTTAGATCCTATATTGTTGATTCAAAAGTTACAATTCATACTGATCATGCTGCAATTAGATACCTTATGACAAAGAAAGATGCTAAGCCAAGGCTTATTAGATGGGTACTTCTGTTGCAAGAATTTGATTTACATATTATAGATAGAAAAGGTGCTGATAATCCTGTTGCTGATAATTTATCTAGATTGGAAAATATTGCTTATGATCCTGTTCCTGTTAATGATAGTTTTCCAAATGAACAATTGGCTGTAATAAAGGTGAGCTCGCGAGACAGTCCTTGGTATGCTGATTATGCTAACTTTATTGTTTCCAAGTACTTGCCTCCAACCTTTTCAGCTCAGCAAAGGAGGAAATTCTTTTATGACTTGAGGCATTATTTTTGGGATGACCCACACTTATATAAAGAAGGAGTGGATGGTATTATGCGAAGATGTGTTCCTGAATATGAACAACAGGAGATATTGAGTAAATGTCATGGTAGTGCTTATGGAGGACATCACGCTGGAGATAGAACCGCACAAAAGGTTCTACAATCAGGTTTTTATTGGCCAACTCTATTTAAAGATGCAAGGAAGTTTATTTTATCTTGTGACGAATGCCAAAGGGTTGGTAATATCTCCAGACGTAATGAAATGCCTATGAATTATACTCTTGTTATTGAACCGTTCGATTGTTGGGGATTTGACTTTATGGGACCTTTTCCCTCTTCAGAAGGTAACACTCATATACTTGTTGCTGTTGATTATGTTACTAAATGGGTAGAAGCTATACCCACAAAAAGTGCTGATGGTGAGACTTCTTTAAGAATGCTTTTAGATATTATTTTTCCTAGATTTGGAGTACCTAGATATATTATGACTGATGGAGGTTCTCATTTTATTCATGGAGGTTTTAGAAAAACTCTTGCTAAGTATGGTATTAATCATAGAATTGCTTCCGCTTATCACCCTCAAACTAGTGGTCAAGTAGAATTATCAAATAGAGAAATTAAATCTATTTTGGGAAAGACCGTTAATAAATCTAGAAAGAATTGGGCTAGTAAATTGAAGGACGCACTATGGGCTTATAGAACTGCTTATAAAAACCCCATGGGAATGTCACCTTATAAAATGGTTTATGGAAAAGCTTGTCATTTACCTTTAGAATTAGAGCACAAAGCTTATTGGGCTGTTAGAGAACTAAATAAAGATCCTAAACTAGCCGGTAATAAAAGGTTGCTGCAATTAAGTTCACTAGATGAATGGAGAAGTGAAGCTTATGAAAATGCTAAACTCTTTAAAGAGAAAGTTAAGAAATGGCATGATAGAAGGATTATTAAAAGAGAATTTAATATTGGGGATAAAGTCCTATTGTATCGGTCTCGTCTCAGATTCTTTGCAGGGAAATTACTCTCGAAGTGGGAAGGACCATATGTTGTCGAGGAGGTGTATCGTTCAGGAGCAATTAAAATTAGCTCTCTCCAAGGCAATGCTACGCAAGTGGTGAATGGACAAAGACTCAAGCATTATATCTCGGGTGATTCTTATAATGTTGATGTTGATATTATTCAAGTGGAAACACCGGAGGCTTTCATCAAAGGACAAATTGACAGTCCGCCAGAACTCGACTTTGAATAGGTAACAGTACTGGTAATGAAAAGTTCGCAATTTACTTTCCGAACAATATTTTTGCTGTTTTTGGAAAATATGAAAAATTACGAGATCGAAACGGAGTGGAGGAGACGCACGAGGGCGTGCCCCCATAGGCCGGCGCGGGCCCCAGCCTGCCGCGCCGACCTATGAGGGCACCGCCTCGTCGCCCCTTTCCGACTCGTTCGACCTGGTACTTTCCGTTTGTTCTGAAATTTTTTATTATATAATCCCCCGGACCCCTGGAGGTCCGTATATCGTTTTCTCGACGTGTTTTGTTTCGAGCTGTTTCTGCCAGGATCTGTTTTCAGTTTAGAAGCACCATGGTCTCCAAGAACAAGGGCAAGGAGCTTCCGGATGAAGATAATCAAGATCGTGAGTGGAAAGAAGAGGACAAGAGCGTCAAGGAAGAAGTAAAGGAGGATGAAGAGGAAGTCGAAGAAGTTCCGCAAGAGCGCCCGCGCACCACCATTGCAAGCATCGGAGTGGTGTCAAACCGTTCAACGCCAAGAAGAGCGCACGGATTAGGACCGGAGGAGGATTTCCACGTCATTACCTAGCTCCAAGGACATCTTCTTCAGGCATTACCATCCCTTCCGCAATCTAATCTACAATAATCAAATTGAAAGGACTCCCAAGGCAGCATTGCCTAGCAATTGGGATATAGATCGTTCTAACAATGCAGGAAGGACGGAGCCTGAAGCTGAAGGTGGGGAAATAACTCCAAGAGTTGGGACTCGCCGTCGGACAGACTTCTTAACCGCGTCGAGCACAATTCGGAGATGATTCGCAACCTCATATACAGGATTGATGAGCTTCAGGAGCTTATTGAGAAGCTTGTCAGGAATTCATCACCACCATCACCAAAGGAGTAATTCATCATCGGTATTGGCATCCCCTTGGTTTGTTCCAAGCTTGGGGGAGTGCCGCGGTATCACATCATCACTATCTTTTACTTTTTACTATCAAGTAGTGTCATATCATGAGTAGGGAAGTTATCATATAAGATGTGTTGCGGTATGGAAGTATCTCTCTTTAGTTGGTTATCTATGTATCCCTTGGTGTGAGTTATCGTTATGAAATATTAATGAGAAGTTTTATCATTTACATATTGCACATCTTATTTTAGTTTGCAATTTCTATTATATGATTGATCTTGTTGTTAGTATTGGTATCACTTTGGGAGCATTAAGTAAATCTATTTGGTTTTGGCAAACTTAGCAATGGTCAATAGCAACAACACTTTGAGTTTAAGAAGAATAGAGGAAATACATGTAGAAGATGTTATTATCTTTCTTATCAGTTCTTAGCTTAGTATTCTGAAGTTAAAACTATTTGTGCTTACAAGTAAGATGCATGATTGTTTCTATCACATGTATATTTGTTTGTTTCCCTCAACTCTTATGCTTGCTATTTAACCTTGCTAGCCAAAGACCTGTACTGAGAGGGAATACTTCTCGTGCATCCAAACCTGAACCCAAACCTATGCCATTTGTGTCCACCATATCTACCTACTGCATGGTATTTTCTGCCATTCCAAGTAAATACTTCATGTGCTACCTTTAAACAATTCAAAACTTTATTACTCCTTAATTGTGTCAATGTTTTATAGCTCATGAGGAAGTATGTGGTGTTTTATCTTTCAATCTTGTTGGGCAACTTTCACCAATGGACTAGTGGCTTCATCCACTTATCCAATAACTTTGCAAAAAGAGCTGGCAATGGGATTCCCAGTCCCAAATTAATTAACCAAAATAGACACTCCTCCATGGTATGTGATTGTTGGACGGCACCCGAAGGATTCGGTTAGCCATGGCTTGAGAAAGCAAAGGTGGGGAGGAGTGTCAACATAATAAAATAAAAAAGGCACTCCTTCATGGTATGAGATTGTTGGCAGGCACCCGAGGATTCGGTTAGCCATGGTTTGTGAAAGAAAGGTTGGAAGGAGTGCCACACAAAAACAAAAATAAAATGGGAGCCGCTCTTTGAGAGTTTGTCTGGCAAGGGGGTTAGAGTACCCGCTACCAGTCGTTGACAACAACAAACACCCCTCAAAACTTTACTTTTATGCTCTTTATATGATTTCAAAACTTGAAAAGCTCTAGCACATGATTTAATCCTTGCTTCCCTCTGCGAAGGGCCTATCTTTTACTTTATGTTGAGTCAGTAAACCTATTTCCCTCCATCTTAAGCAAGCATTTGAGTTGTTGTGATCCAACCATCTATATTGTGATATATTTAATCATGCCTTTTATTCTTCCTTGTTTAGTACAAGTTTTATCTGATGAATATAGCTTTGAAGATTATCAATGATTATGAGGAGATTAGTATGATTGAGTATGCAAGTTTACCATAAGCTTTAATATGAGAGCGCTGCTCAATAGATAAGTATAATCTGTTAACTGTTCTCTGACCAAGAACAAAGTTTGCCATCACCAATTATGATTTCTTATGCACCTTCACTTGTGATTTCCTTTTACTTGCTTCAAGTTGAATTATATGAGGAAGTTGTTCACTATTATGTCTTGTGTGAATTAATATGATGCTTCTTGTCCGTATTTTATTGATCGACTCTTCACTCCATAAACATGTGGTCTTGTTTATCGAGCTCAGTTTCGCTTGGGGACAAGCGAAGTCTAAGCTTGGGGGAGTTGATACGTCCATTTTGCATCACTATTTTATATCATAATTTGCTGTTATTCATTGATATATTTCATATTGGGACACAATACTTATGTTATTTCATCTATTTTGCATGTTTCATGATTATTTGGAGATTGCGCACCGGAGCCAGGATTCTGCTGGAAAAAGCACCGTCAGGATGCAATATTTCGGAAGATCAACTGTGGAAGGAAATTACACCAAAAATCCTATTTTTCCAGATGACGGAGAGAGCCAGAAGGGGGAGCTGAGAAGACCCAAGGTGGGCCCAGACCATAGGCCGGCGCGGCCCATGGCCTGGCCGCGCCACCTTGTGGTGTGGGGGCCCCACAGCCCCTTTCGCCTCCTTTTCTTCGCGTACTCCTTCGTCCCGAAGACCTAAGCCACAGAGGAATCCTCACGAAGGGTTACAGCCGCCTCTGCGGGGCGGAGAACACCAGAGAGAAAAGAGCTCTCCGGCGGGGAATCCGGGAAATTCCTCCCGGAGGGGGAAATCGACGCCATCGTTACCGTCATCGAGCTGGACATCATCTCCATCACCATCATCATCATCATCACCGCCATCTCAACCGCTGCACCTCATCACCGCTGTAACGATTTGGGTTAGATCTTGATTGTTTGATAGGGGAAACTCTCCCGGTATTGATTTCTACTTGTTATTGATGCTATTGAGTGAAACCTTTGAACCAAGGTTTATGTTCAGATTGTTATTCATCATCATATCACCTATGATCATGTTCCATATGATGTCTCGTGAGTAGTTCGTTTAGTTCTTGAGGACATGGGTGAAGTCTAAATGTTAGTAGTGAATTATGGTTGAGTAATATTCAATGTTATGATATTTAAGTTGTGGTGTCATTCTTCTAGTGGTGTCGTGTGAACGTCGACTACACGATACTTCACCATTTATGGGCCTAGGGGAGTGCATCTTGTACTCGTTTGCCAATTGCGGGGTTGCCGGAGTGACAGAAACCTGAGCCCCCGTTGGTATATCGATGCAGGAGGGATCGCAGGATCTCAGAGTTTAAGGCTGTGGTTAGATTTATCTTAATTACTTTCTTGTAGTTGCGGATGCTTGCAAGGGGTATAATCACAAGTATGTATTAGTCCTAGGAAGGGCGGTGCATTAGCATAGGTTCACCCACACAACACTTATCAAAACAATGAAGATTATTTAGCTACATGAAGCGAAAGCACTAGACTAAATTCCCGTGTGTCCTCAAGAACGTTTGGTCATTATAAGTAAACAAACCGGCTTGTCCTTTGTGCTAAAAAGGATTGGGCCACTCGCTGCAATTATTTCTCTCGCACTTTACTTACTCGTACTTTATTCATCTGTTACATCAAAACTCCTTGAATACTTGTTTGTGAGCATTTACAGTGAATCCTTCATCGAAACTACTTGTCAACACCTTTGGCAGCAGCGCCCTTGATGAAGCGTGATGCCCACATTCTCCTTGGTGAATTTCCTCAAGCATCTCTTTTCCCTCTTCCGGCTCCACACATCTTTGAAGGACACCGGTAACACTTCTCTTGTACACCTCGCCATTGATGAAAGTGTACGCTTTGACCTCCGCTGGATCCTTCTTGATTCATTTTCGTCAACCGGCAAGGTGTCGTTGATCAGGAATTCCTTAATAGGTTTAACCCACGATGGTGCTTCTAACCAAAAACACCGGCATGTCTATCTCCATGCTATCCACCAGCATTGCTTCTTCCGGTATGGGCGTCGCAGTCCCCGAGTTTGCCGGAGCAGTCCCCGAGTTTGCCGGAACAGTCCCCGGGTTTCCTTCATCAATATCCATTGGCACCACATGTGACTCCGGTACGAAAATTGATTCTGATTCCGGACTTGGCTTGATCGATGGAACTCTTAAGTGCGCCAAGGCTATTCCGGGAGGAATTTCTTGCCTAGATGAGCCTAGCTTGGATAAAGCATCCGCGGCTTCATTTTCAGCCCGTGGCACATGGTGAAACTCACACCCTTCGAAGAAGCCGGCAATCTTTTGCACATGAAACCGGTATGAGGCCATGTTGGCATCTTTTGCATCCCAATCTCCGGAACATTGTTGCACCACAAGATCTGAATCGCCGTAGCAAATGATCCGGTGCGCACCGATTTCTTTTGCGACCTTAAGCCCATGGATCAGAGCCTCATATTCAGCGACATTGTTTGATGCCCTGAAATGCACTTGCAAAACATACCGGAGATGATCTCCCTTTGGTGAGGTGAGTACCACACCGGCACCTAGACCCTCTTTGAGCTTGGATCCGTCAAAGTGCATCTTCCAGTATTCTATCTTGTGTTCTGGCGGCTTGTATTCCATCTCTGCCCAATCAACCAGGAAATCAGCCAAAGCTTGTGACTTTATGGCATCTCTTCTTTCGTATACCGGCACGTATGGTGACAATTGAATTGCCAATTTTGCAATCCTGCCGCTGGCATCTTTGTTGCCCATGATATCTGAAATGGGTGCTTCGCTCACCACTTTCATGGGGTGCTCCTCAAAATAGTGCTTAAGCTTGGTGGCGGCCATAAACACGCCATAGGTCATCTTTTGGAAGTGGGGGTAGTTTTGTTTTGAGAGGGAGAGCACCTCGCTCAAGTAGTATACCGGCCTCTGCACGATTTTTCCTTCTTCCTCTCTTTCTACCACAACCACAACACTCACAACCCGGTTGGTTGCTGCTATGTACAACAACATGGGCTCCCTTTCCAAAGGCGAGGCCAATACGGTGCTGGCTAGCATTGTTTTCAGCTCTTTGAATGCTGTCTGCCTGTGGGGTCCAGACGAAGGTATCGATTTTTTCATTAAGCATAGAGCGGCAGAGCCTTTTCTCCCAACCTGCTTATGAACCGGCTTAGCTATGCCAAGCTTCCGGTAAATTTTTGCACATCTTTTAGTTCTCGTGGGATAGTCATTCTTTCTATTGCCCGGATTTTTACCGGATTTACTTCAATGCCCCGGCTTGATACAAGAAACCCAGCAGCTTGCCGGCAGGGACACCGAAAGTGCATTTTGCCGGATTGAGTTTCATCCGGAACCTTCTTAAGTTATCAAATGTTTGCCGGATATCATCGATTAAGGTTTCTTTTACCTTAGTTTTTATCACGACATCGTCCACATAGACTTGCACATTCTTTCCAATTTGATCAAACAAGCATTTTTGCATACAGCGCTGGTACGTTGCACCAGCGTTGCGCAAACCAAAAGGCATAGTAACATAGCAATAAGCCCCGTGCGGGGTAATGAACGCAGTTTTTATTTGATCTTCCTTTTTCAGGGGAATCTGGTGGAAACCGGAATACGCATCCAGAAAAGACAACAACTCACACCCAGCAGTAGAATCAATCACTTGATCGATCCGGGGCAAAGGATCTCTTGGGCAAGCTTTGTTGAGGTTGGTGTAGTCGATGCACATGCGCCACACCTTTGGAGCTTTTGCCTCCAGGTTCTCATCTTTTTTCTTTTCGACCATCACCGGATTGGCTAGCCACTCTGTGTGCGTACTTCCACGATGAAACCGGCAACCAACAGCTTTGTTACTTCTTCTCCAATGATCTTTCTCCTATCTTCAGCGAACCGGCGCAAAGGTTGCCGCACCGGCTTAGCATCCTTCCGGACGTTTAGAGAGTGCTCAGCCAGCTCCCTCGGAACACCTACCAAGTCATCAGTAGACCAGGCAAAGATATTCCGATTCTCACGGAGGAAGCTGACGAGCGCGCTTTCCTATGCTTGACTGAGGCCGGCACCGATACGAACGGTGCGCTCTGGGTAAGCCGGATCCAGCACAATGTCCTTTGTTTCATTTGTCGGCTTGAATGCCGGTGTGCCCAAGTTTCCACTCATTGCCGCTAAGCTCAACTGTGAGGACGAGCCAGCGCAACTGCGGTTTGCATCCTTCTTTTTTCCTCTGCGATCACCAGCGATTACGCTAGGTTTGATCCGGCGGAAGCAGTTTCCAGTGAGACCTTGTAGTTTCCCACCACAGTTAAGGGTCCACGAGGTGCCGGCATCTTCATCTTGAGATAAGCCGTATGAGTTGAGGCCATGAAAGCTGCCAATGCCGGTCTCCCCAGCAGTGCATGGTAAGGACTGTCTAGGTCCACCACTTCGAACAGAACATTTTCCACCCGGCAGTTGTCACGTCCTCCGAATGACACATCCACCCGGACTTTTCCTACCGGTGCACAGGACAGGCCCGGAACGATTCCGTGGAATGTTGTGTGAGTTGGCTGTAGCATGTTTTCTGTTATCCCCAGCATACGCATTGTATGCTTGTACATGATATTTATGCTGCTTCCATTGTCTATCAGCACTTTGCTGAACTTGACTCGAGTTTCTGGCCCTTGCATGATTGGGTCCACAACGAGAGCATAACCACCCGGATTCGGCATGATCTTGGGGTGATCCTTGAACGACCAGGTGATTTCCTGATCTGACCACAGCATATATCTGGGAATTGCCGGCATCATGGCGTTCACCTCCATGGAACGGCGACGCACGCTTTGCCTGTCGGTTGGCTCAGTGACGAACACAACACATCAAAATCTCGGGAAAATTTGTTTAAGGGGGAAGGGTTTGTAACATCCCAAAAATTTCAAAACAAAACAAATGAATTTCCCTAGTTCCAAATTTTGGAACCAACAAAAACTTTTATTAAATTAAGTATGATACATAGTGATCTTGCTTAATTCTTGTGCTATTGTCATGTTTGCTTGTAATAGTAGTTTTGAAATAATCTTAAACCCTAAACCTCACCCCTCTTTTCACCATCCTAGCTAAAATAAAATAAAAGGAAATTAAATAAGAAAAAGGTATATGTGCCTATGGCTATTTTTACAAATCTTTACCCTAGACCTTTCTACTTTGTTTAGAGGTTTGGAAAACCTTCATACACCCTATCTAGCACTTATCAAACCAAATCCAAAGTGAAACCAAAGAAAATAAAAAGAAACTAAAGATGCCATAGAGGCACATGAGAGTAAAATGCAAATTTAGGAATTTGGGAATCTTGACCCTAATACATGTTGTGAATGGTGGGATCACTCCTATATACCATTTCAACACTCAACAACACCATTTGGGCCAAACCAAGTCAAATTAAAACTAAAATGCAACATATGCATAAAGGCATATGTGACACATAGCCATTTCACCAAATTTTGCCCTATGACTTTAAACCTTGACCAAATGATGTGAAACCTTCTCCAAACCTAATATAACCCTAAATTGACCCTAACCCATGCCCAAGTAAAGCAAGGTGAACAATTTACAAAAATAATAAAATTTGACACATCACCTCTTATGTGTTATGGCCATTTTTGCAAATCTTTGATCAAGACCTTTTGAAATGGATTCAATGGTTTGAAAATGTTTCTAACTAATAAGAATCACATTAGAGTCAACCAAAGTCAAATCAAATGAAGAGAAATCAAATAGTGAGAAAATCCCAATTTCACTCACATACACATAAGCCAATTTTGCAAATCTTCACCAAAGGCCACCATTGCTTGATCTTTGTTTCTAAAATACTTATATATGATAAACAAACACAAATGCATAAAGAAACCAAATTCAAATCAAAGAAAATCTCAAATTCTTCACACATATGATAATGGTCATATGTCACCAAAATATTTTCTTCACCTCTTTACCCCTCTGGTTTTCTTTATTCTTAAACCAAACTTGGTAAAACATTACCATGTCATACAAGATCAAGTCAAGGTGAACAACTTCTCTGTTGACCATCACTGCTGAAGTTGACTAGGTTGACCAGAATAGAATGGACAAGTGAGGACTTTGAAATAAAGGGAAGATGAACCACATTTTGAATTATTGCAAAACTTCACCAAAATGGACACCACCATCACCATTCCATCACATTAAATAGATGAATGAAGTTCACCAAAAAGAATTTCGTAATTTGAATATTTTTCTCATGCGGCCATTCTGTCGAGCAGTTGGCGGGCATTAATCCAGATTGGTGTTGCACCTCTTTACCCAGCAGTTCTAAGCCTAAACCAACTTTAAATTGTGATGATCACCATCTCCTGCAACCTCTGCACCACTCCCTGTCCTTGTCCCGTCGATTAAAGCGTGGAGAAAACCCTAAACTAAGCATGCCGTGCACCATGCCGGCCACCCAGCACTTGTCCACCCCTCTCTTCTCTTCCACCTTGTCCTAGAGCATCTACAGAGCACAAGGACTCTGACAATGCACGGCCCTGGCTCGCGCGCGCACGACATTGGCCAGGCGAGACGTGCCCAAACCGTGCCAGTGCACGCCGCACACGCGTCACCGCGCATCGGACGCGCCGAACGCCGCGCGCTCGAGCACCTCGCTCCCCGCAAAGGCTACCTATGCGTCGAGCACCTCCTCGCCACCCTCTAGCCCGTAGACACCATCGAATGCACGCGCCTGCACCGTCGCTGCCGTCCTCTTCACCTTTCGGCCGCGCACGCCGTAATAGACATTGCATGCGCCTGAGCCATCCTCTCACGCCCTGGACGCGCCAGCTACTCCTTGAGCATCGCCATGATGCAGCCTACAAGATGCCGTCCTTGCTTTGCCCTTTTGCACGCCGGAGACGCCGCGCCATGCTCGACCCCCTCACCCGCAGCACCATCTCCGCTATAAATAGAGGCGCCCGAGCACGAATCCTTCACAAGACCACCCTCCTCCCATCTCTGCTTCCACTCGACCAAGACACTCACTCAATTGACGCCGGAGCCGCCCCAATTTGACGATCGGAGTCGCCGGAGCCCGCAGATCACCGCCGTCGATCCGCCCCGCCCCAAGCCTCGCCACTGCTACCAGACGCTTCCTCACCGTCGACAACATCACCTCGCCACCACCAGAACCCCGCGGGAACGCTGTAAGGCCGCCGACCCCCAGGCTCGCCGCGTAACCTCGCCTCGCCGGAGAAGACGACCACTGTGAGCCGTAGATCCCACTTCTAATCCTACGGCCTAACGCGCGCGTACCGCTTCGGCGTTTAAAGAGCCGCTGACGGGTGGCCCCCACCTAGTCAGCGCAGCCCACACGCACCAGTTGCTAGATGGGCTGCGCAGTGTTGGTTTAATCCGTTTCGGCCCAATAGTGTTTCCCGCCTAGCCCACTAATTCAAATCTAGTTTTATTCAAAATGAAATTTGTCCTGCTGATGCTTTAGTAAATTTTGAATAGTTTAAAAACTACTACACCAAATTTGACAAATTTTATATATTTGGAAAGCCCATGAAATTGTCTAAATAATGCCACTGGGGTCATGTCCAAATTCGTAATTAAATTCAAATAATAAAAATAACAAGGCAGGGCCTTTTCTAACTTCAAATAAATATTAAAAATTATCTATAAATGATTTTGAGTTGATTCCAACTCTAATAAATCACATTTGACATAATCTAATTGTTTATGCAAAAATATAGCATAGTTGTTTTGCATGATCATGGACTAGATTCAAATAATGGCTATGGAGCCATTTCTAGTCCATTTAACACATACACATAAACTTATTTAAATAGTATGGGAGCTTCTCTCTCATTTAAATTGTGATCCTAAGTAATTCAAATAGAGGTACTGACCTTGGTCTAATAAGCCTCATGCTTGGTTACTTAGAGATTTTAAATCATTTAGATGCTAGTTTAAATTATACGAGGTATAGCACCTCATTTAAATTATTACTCCCTCATAATAGATATGAAAGGTTTACCTTGGTCAACTTATATTTCATACCTTGTTATTATTTGTGGAGATTAAATCTTGATAGGATTTAATGAGAGGAAATTATTTTCTCTAAAGACTTAAACAACAAATCAAATAAATACCTATAATGAGAGGAAATTATTTTTCTCTTAAATAAGAACAAACCAAGAAATTCACCATACCATGCTTGAAGTAATGTTAGAATTAGTTGTGTGAACCCTTTGGTGTGTTTTAGTCTAGCAGGTAAGTATTGTTTGGTGATTGTATCCTCGTATTCGTTTATAGACGCTAGTACCGAAGGCTACGAAGGGGACGACGAGAACATCTACGGAGAAGAAGGAGGAACATTTTGATCCATACACCAACCAAGGCAAGCTAATATTCTTGCAAGATACCCTAAGGCAAAGCTCTACAAGAGCAAGTCCTCATTCCCCTTTTATTTATGCTTAATGATCCTAGCCCAAGTTTTTACCTTACAAGTTTTTGACTTTGGTTATCAAAGTTTTACTGGATTTTATTTATCAAAGTTACTTTTTGATTCATGATTCACTTTGTTTAGTTATGGAGTAGCGCAAGAGTATCAAACTTAGCCTAGAGTAATCCAGGTTACTTAGCACCCCTCATAAATAGTTGCTTGTGCTAAAGAATAAAATTGACTATTAGAGATGGGAACTTGTGAAAACCAATGACTTTGAAAACCTTGGAATGATGAGTCATTCTATTGAAAGATTTTGAAGGTGAATATGACTGGTGAATGACTTGGTGAATTTTACAAAAACTGATGGTTGGGTTCGGATGCGATACCATTCCAATTTACAAGTACCCCCACAATACCTGATTATGGGTAGGGCTTAACTAGAAGTTTATGTGTCTTAGTATGGGTTCCCTCTAAACAAGCGTCATCGGGGTTATGCCAAAAGCTGCCTCCACAACACAAAAGAAACGACGTTAAAGATGAGGTGAATGTCCGGCCCAAGCCCTGCCAGGCTGACAGTCTGTCTTCACTGGGAGGCCAAGCTCATGGGGAGAGGTGCCTATACTAGGATATGTAAGTGAAAGGTTATGGTTGATGATCCGCGTACTGAGTTACGATTATTCAGGGTTATCCCGACGGATGTAATCAAAGGTTGTGGCACAAGTGTACAACCTCTGCAGAGTGTAAACCTATTCGAATAGCCGCGTCCACGGTTAAGGACGGTTGGAAAGGCCATACTGTTCCGTCATCAGACCATTTTCAAAAATGTGACATATGACTTGTGTTTGAAATTGAAAGGTGAATGGTGAATTTGAATTAAAACACAACCGAGTTGTGGGAATGACACTAATGTTCCCACTTGAGTTAGTCTAGTGATTCAAGCATCTTTACTAAATGTTTATGAAATAAACTTGGCTTTATGCAAATAAACCTAGAGCTTAGTATCCCCTTACTAAAATTGATAGTGCTTACACTAGTATTAGTTTGCGAGTACTTTAAAGTACTCATGGCTTTGTCCCTGGCTATTCAAATGGCCAGACTTTGAAGGAGAACAGCAGTACGAGGAAGATGGACAGCAGGACGTCTACGACAACTAGGACTACTCCTGACGTCAAGCGTTGGCCTGTGGATTAGATAGCCACTACTACTTCGCTTCCGCTATTTGTGATGTTCGTTGATCAATAGATCAACTATTATTGTAATATTGGATCATGTGATCTACCCTTGTAAGACGATTATGTGTTGTAATAAATGATGACTCTATGATATTCAACTATTATGTCTCGCAACAACAATATTCCTGGGATTGCGATGTATGGCATAATAGGCATCTGGACATAAAAATCCGGGTGTTGACAAGATGGTTGGTCATTGTCATCCTCCACCCGGTTAACTTGCTGGTGCTGCTGTACCGGTATGGTGTTAGCTCCGGTGAGCGGTGGTGGCGGTGGTAATGGATGCTGGTGCAACATGTCATGCGAGGGTTGCATTATTGTGGAACAGCCTTGTGCCTGCGCATCTTTTACCGCACCTCTTAGCATCAAGTGCTTGATCCAGAAACAGTCTTTTGTCAAATGGTTTGCCGGCCTCGATGGATTTGGAGTGTGAAACCGGCATGGTTGCTCCATGATACGTCTCCAACGTATCGATAATTTCTTATGTTCCATGCTACATTATTGACAATACCTACATGTTTTATGCACATTATATGTCGTATTTATGCATTTTCTGGAACTAACCTATTAACAAGATGCCGAAGAGCCAGTTGCTGTTTTCTGCTGTTTTTGGTTTCAGAAATCCTAGTAAGGAAATATTCTCGGAATTGGACGAAATCAACGCCCAGGGTCCTATTTTTGCACGAAGCTTCCAGAAGACCGAAGAGAAGACGAAGTGGGGCCACGGGGCGCCGCCACACTAGGGCGGCGCGGCCCAAGGGGCCCGCGCGGCCTAGCGTGTGGGGCCCCCGTGACCCCTCCGACTCCGCCCTTCCGCCTACTTAAGGTCTTCGTCGCGAAACCCCCTGTACGAGAGCCACGATACGGAAAACTTTCCAGAGACGCCGCCGCCAATCCCATCTCGGGGATTCAGGAGATCGCCTCCGGCACCCTGCCGGAGAGGGGATTCATCTCCCGGAGGACTCTACACCGCCATGGTCGCCTCCGGAGTGATGAGTGAGTAGTTCACCCCTGGACTATGGGTCCATAGCAGTAGCTAGATGGTTGTCTTCTCCTTATGTGCTTCATTGTTGGATCTTGTGAGCTGCCTAACATGATCAAGATCATCTATCTGTAATACTATATGTTGTGTTTGTCGGGATCCGATGGATAGAGAATACTATGTTATGGTGATTATCAATCTATTACCTATGTGTTGTTTATGATCTTGCATGCTCTCCGTTATTAGTAGAGGCTCTGGCCAAGTTTTTACTCTTAACTCCAAGAGGGAGTATTTATGCTCGATAGTGGGTTCATGCCTCCATTGATACCTGGGACAGTGACAGAAAGTTCTAAGGTTGTGTTGTGTTGTTGCCACTAGGGATAAAACATTGATGCTATGTCTAAGGATGTAGTTGTTGATTACATTACGCACCATACTTAATGCAATTGTCTGTTGCTTTGCAACTTAATACTGGAAGGGGTTCGGATGATAACCTGAAGGTGGACTTTTTAGGCATAGATGCAGTTGGATGGCGGTCTATGTACTTTGTCGTAATGCCCAATTAAATCTCACTATATTTATCATGTCATGTATGTGCATTGTTATGCCCTCTCTATTTGTCAATTGCCCGACTGTAATTTGTTCACCCAACATGTTATTTATCTTATGGGAGAGACACCTCTAGTGAACTGTGGACCCCGGTCCTATTCTTTACATCGCATACAATCTACTGCAATTGTTCTTTACTGTTTTCTGCAAATAATCATCTTCCACACAATACGGTTAATCCTTTGTTACAGCAAGCCGGTGAGATTGACAACCTCACTGTTTCGTTGGGGCAAAGTACTTTGGTTGTGTTGTGCAGGTTCCACGTTGGCGCCGGAATCCCTGGTGTTGCGCCGCACTACATCCCGCCGCCATCAACCTTCAACGTGCTTCTTGGCTCCTCCTGGTTCGATAAACCTTGGTTTCTTTCTGAGGGAAAACTTGCTGCTGTACGCATCACACCTTTCTCTTGGGGTTCCCAACGGACGTGTGTTAATTGCACGCATCAAGCAAATTTCTGGCGCCGTTGCCGGGGAGATCAAGACACGCTGCAAGGGGAGTCTCCACTTCTCAATCTCTTTACTTTGTTTTTGTCTTGCTTTATTTTATTTACTACTTTGTTTGCTGCACCTAAACAAAACACACAAAAAAAAAAATTAGTTGCTAGCTTTACTTTATTTACTGTCTTGCTCTCTATATCAAAAACACAAAAAAATTAGTTACTTGCATTTACTTTATCTAGTTTGCTTTATTTACTATTGCTAAAATGAGTAATCCTGAAGTTGAAGTCCGTTCGTTTAAGCAACAAGGTGGAGAAAGTCTTAAAGATGCTTGGTACAGAATTAGTGATGCTCATCATAGGTGCACTAAGAAACACTCCACTATTATCCTACTTAGGAATTTTTATGTTGGTATATCTAGTTGGAATAGGTATGTTCTTGATACTCTTTCGGGGGGTAATTTCCTAGGTACTCCTGCTTTAGAAGCTAGTTGCATCATTGAGAGTCTAGTTGGAATACCACCTGTTAATGAAACTAAAAGTGAAATCTCTCTTGAGGACGTCATGAGAAAATTGGAAGCAATAGAGAAAAATTTTCCAAGTGTTGAAACTAAATTGGAAATATTACTTGATAATACTGATAAACTTGATAAAACCCTAGGAGGAATTAATGAAAGAATTGCTACTTTAGAAACTTGTGCTATCCATGATAATCAAACCCATAGAATTGGTAAACTTGAAGAAGCTATGGGAAAATTGGGTTCAACTTTTTCTTCTCTTAAATTTAAAGAGAAAGCTTATGTGGGTAAGGAGCAAAAATTCATGTATGTCTCTAAGGTGCCTAAACCAAAGAATTATTATAGGCCTAAAATTGATAAAACTCCCAACACCCCTGGTAATGATGTTGATGCTTCATCTCTTGATAATACTTGATTTACACTTTCTGCGCCTAGCTGAAAGGCGTTAAAGAAAAGCGCTTATGGGAGACAACCCATTGTTTTTACTACAGTACTTTGTTTTATATTTGAGTCTTGGAAGTTGTTTACTACTGTAGCAACCTCTCCTTATCATGTTTTTGTGCCAAGTAAAGTCTCTATAGTAAGGTTCATACTAGATTTGGATTACTGCGCAGAGACAGATTTCTTTGCTGTCACGAATCTGGGACTAATTCTCTGTAGGTAACTCAGAAAATTATTCCAATTTACGTGAGTGATCCTCAGATATGTACGCAACTTTCATTAGTTTTGAGTTTTTCCATTTGAGCAAATCTGGTGCCATTTTAAAATTCGTCTTTACGAACTGTTCTGTTTTGACAGATTCTGCCTTTTATTTCGCATTGCCTCTTTTGCTATGTTGGATGAATTTCTTTGATCCATTAATGTCCAGTAGCTTTATGCAATGTCCAGAAGTGTAAAGAATGATTGTGTCACCTCTGAACATGTAAATTTTTATTGTGCACTAACCCTCTAATGAGTTTGCTTGAAGTTTGGTGTGAAGGAAGTTTTCAAGGATCAAGAGAGGAGTATGATATACTATGATCAAGAGGAGTGAAAGCTCTAAGCTTGGGGAATGCCCCGTGGTTCACCCCTGCATATTCTAAGAAGACTCAAGCGTCTAAGCTTGGGGATGCCCAAGGCATCCCCTTCTTCATCGACAACATCATCAGGTTCCTCCCCTGAAACTATATTTTTATTCAGTCACATCATATGTACTTTGCTTGGAGCGTCTGTTTGCTTTAGTTTTTGTTTTTGTTTGAATAAGTTGGATTCTAGCATTCTTTGTGTGGGAGAGAGACACGCTCCGCTGTTGCATATGGACAAATATGTGCTTAGGCTTTACTCATAATATTCATGGCGAAGTTTCTTCTTCGTTAAATTGTTATATGGTTGGAATTGGAAAATGCTACATGTAGTAATTCTAAAATGTCTTGGGTAATGTGATACTTGGCAATTGTTGTGCTCATGTTTAAGCTCTTGCATCATATACTTTGCACCCATTAATGAAGAAATACATAGAGCTTGCTAAAATTTGGTTTGCATATTTGGTCTCTCTAAGGTCTAGATAATTTCTATTATTGAGTTTTGAACAACAAGGAAGACGGTGTAGAGTCTTATAATGTTTACAATATGTCTTTTATGTGAGTTTTGCTGCACCGGTTCATTCTTGTGTTTGTTTCAAATAAACCTTGCTAGCCTAAACCTTGTATCGAGAGGGAATACTTCTCATGCATCCAAAATCCTTGAGCCAACCACTATGCCATTTGTGTCCACCATACCTACCTACTACATGGTATTTTCCGCCATTCCAAAGTAAATTGCTTGAGTGCTACCTTTAAACAATTCAAAATTTATCATCTCTTATTTGTGTCAATGTTTTATAGCTCATGAGGAAGTACGTGGTGTTTTATCTTTCGATCTTGTCATTTACTTCGGACAGACTTTCACAATGGACTAGTGGCTTCATCCGCTTATCCAATAACTTTGCATAAAGAGCTGGCAAAGGGGTTCCCAGCCCCAATTAATTAACTTCATTAATAATTCTCTTCACATGTTTTGCTCTGATTCATCAGTAAGCAACTTAATTTTGCAAATAGACACTCCTCCATGGTATGTGAAAGGTTGGAAGGCACCCGAGGATTCGGTTAGCCATGGCTTGAGAAAGCAAAGGTTGGGAGGAGTGTCATCTAAATAAAACTAAAATAAAAAGGCACTCCTTCATGGTATGAGATTGTTGGCAGGCACCCGAAGGATTCGGTTAGCCATGGTTTGTGAAAGCAAGGTTGGAAGGAGTGCCACCCAAAAATAAATACATTAAAATACATGTGTAAACAAAAGAGAAGAGGGATGATCTACCACGGTGGTAGAAATAATGTCCTTCATGGGAGCCGCTCTTGAAAGTCTGGTTGATAAGGTAGTTAGAGTACCCATTACCATTCGTTGACAACAACAAACACCTCTCAAAACTTTACTTTTATGCTCTCTTTATGTTTTCAAAATAAAAGCTCTAGCACAAATATAGCAATCGATGCTTTCCTCTTTGAAGGACCTTTCTTTTACTTTTATGTTGAGTCAGTTCACCTATCTCTCTCCACCTCAAGAAGCAAACACTTGTGTGAACTGTGCATTGATTCCTACATACTTGCATATTGCACTTGTTATATTACTCTATGTTGACAATTATCCATGAGATATACATGTTATAAGTTGAAAGCAACCGCTGAAACTTAATCTTCCTTTGTGTTGCTTCAACACCTTTAGTTTGATTTATTGCTTTGTGAGTTAACTCTTATGCAAGACTTATTGATGCTTGTCTTGAAGTACTATTCATGAAAAGTCTTTGTTTTATGATTCATTTGTTTACTCATGTCATTACCATTGTTTTGATCGCTGCATTCATTACATATGCTTACAATAGTATGATCAAGATTATGATGGCATGTCACTTCAGAAATTATCTTTGTTATCGTTTTACCTGCTCGGGACGAGCAGAACTAAGCTTGGGGATGCTGATACGTCTCCAACGTATCGATAATTTCTTATGTTCCATGCTACATTATTGACAATACCTACATGTTTTATGCACATTATATGTTGTATTTATGCATTTTCTGGAACTAACCTATTAACAAGATGCCGAAGAGCCAGTTGCTGTTTTCTGTTGTTTTTGGTTTCAGAAATCCTAGTAAGGAAATATTCTCGGAATTGGACGAAATCAACGCCCAGGGTCCTATTTTTGCACGAAGCTTCCAGAAGACCGAAGAGAAGACGAAGTGGGGCCACGGGGCGCCGCCACACTAGGGCGGCGCGGCCCAAGGGGGCCCGCGCGGCCCTAGCGTGTGGGGCCCCCGTGACTCCTCCGACTCCGCCCTTCCGCCTACTTAAAGTCTTCGTTGCGAAACCCTCTGTACCGAGAGCCACGATACGGAAAACCTTCCAGAGACGCCGCCGCCGCCAATCCCATCTCGGGGTATTCAGGAGATCGCCTCCGGCACCCCCGGAGGGGATTCATCTCCCGGAGGACTCTACACCGCCATGGTCGCTCCGAGTGATGAGTGAGTAGTTCACCCCTGGACTATGGGTCCATAGCAGTAGCTAGATGGTTGTCTTCTCCTTATGTGCTTCATTGTTGGATCTTGTGAGCTGCCTAACATGATCAAGATCATCTATCTGTAATACTATATGTTGTGTTTGTCGGGATCCGATGGATAGAGAATACTATGTTATGGTGATTATCAATCTATTACCTATGTGTTGTTTATGATCTTGCATGCTCTCCGTTATTAGTAGAGGCTCTGGCCAAGTTTTTACTCTTAACTCCAAGAGGGAGTATTTATGCTCGATAGTGGGTTCATGCCTCCATTGATACCTGGGACAGTGACAGAAAGTTCTAAGGTTGTGTTGTGATGTTGCCACTAGGGATAAAACATTGATGCTATGTCTAAGGATGTAGTTGTTGATTACATTATGCACCATACTTAATGCAATTGTCTGTTGCTTTGCAACTTAATACTGGAAGGGGTTCGGATGATAACCTGAAGGTGGACTTTTTAGGCATAGATGCAGTTGGATGGCGGTCTATGTACTTTGTCGTAATGCCCAATTAAATCTCACTATATTTATCATGTCATGTATGTGCATTGTTATGCCCTCTCTATTTGTCAATTTGTTATCACCAGAATTTGACCAAGTCAGAGGTGGGCCGCGATCAAGATGGACTTGAAGATATATGCGTGGACAGATATGTGAATCGGCCTTGTGTATCAAGTTTGGGCTAGTTAGCCCATGTATCTTTATAGTAGGTTATGTAGAAGTTAGAGTTTATCTCGTGCACGGTTTAGTGCACGCCCACATTAGAAAGTCCCCTGGACTATAAATATGTACCTAGGGTTTATGGAATAAACAACAACCAACGTTCAACACAAACCAATCTCGGCGCATCGCCAACTCCTTCGTCTCGAGGGTTCCTCCGGTAAGCACCATGCTGCCTAGATCGCATCTCGCGATCTAGGCAGCACGAGCCTGCCTAGTTGTTCATGCGTTGCTCGTGCTGAAGCCTTTTTGATGGCGAGCAACGTAGTTATCATAGATGTGTTAGGGTTAGCATTGTTCTTAGCATCATATGCTTACGTAGTGCGACCCTTGCGCATCTAGCCGTCCCTGTACCTCATCATGGGTGCAGGGGCGGCACCCCGCTTGATCGTTATTTAGTAGATCTGATCCGTTACGGTCGCTCCTTGATTCATCAAGGATTAGTTTAATATCTGCAATAGTTAGGCCTTACAAAGGGTTGGAGGATCCAGCGGCATGCAGGGTGTAGTTTGCTGCCCCTAGACAGGACGTTCCGAGGATCAACCTAGTGTTGGTTTTTAGGCCTTGTCTAGGGCTGGCTTACGTTTACCGTGCGTGAGCGCGAGGCCCAATCGTGAGTAGGATGATCCGATTATGCGGTGAAAACCCTAGATCGTCGTGGATCTCATATGCTTTATCTTGATCAAGCAGGACCACCATATATTCGGCCACCTTGGACGAATCATGGGTGGATCGGCTCCATGAGCCGATTCACAGGACAACCTGAGAGCCGATCGAGGCTCGTATTTAACGTGTACGTGTGTGCCCTGCAGGAAACTAAGCGAGGCATCATCCACACCTTCCTGACCAGGTATAGGTCAGGTGGCACGCCCTTGCAACCCGCATCGGCGCGCGACCAGGAGGCTTTGCGGGCCGTCGCTCTGAGGGACTGGGGCCAGCCGCAGCCCTAGTCGTTCCCGGCTCTACGGTGTTGACCAGTCACTGCCCGCCGGTGGGTTTCTGACGTCAACACATTCTGGCACGCCCGGTGGGACGATCTTCAACGACAAACACCATGCCATCTTCATCAGAAGTGGCAGAAGAAACTCCGGTCACGTACGGGGAGCTCACTGGCGAGCTCAAGAAGAAGTACGACGAGATCAAGTCTGCCCTCGAAGCCGACCTAATCGGCTCTTTCCACAGGACCCGCTCCCACGGCATCAGATGGAAGGGGTTCACACCTGAAGGCGCGCTTGATGGAGTGGACCTGTCCACCCCGTCAGAGGAACGCACCAGGTCGCTGCGTCAGGAGATAAACTTCATGGTGGCTCATTCGCTGCACCGCCATTCTGAGAGCCTGGTGAACACGTTGGAGCGTGTCGCGCTGCGCGTGATCCAGGAGATCATGAGCCATCAGTACTCTCCGTCAGGACCAGCCCTAGGGACTCATCAAGGGGAGTTGCTACTCCAGTCCCGTCCACCGCTGCCGTTCGCGTTGGCAGCGCCCGAAGCGCCGAACTCATCGGCCTATGTCGTCTACAAGATTGGTGGTGACCCCAGTGATTACCAATTTCTACAGGACGCGCCCAAGGAGATCCCGCACGGATACGCATGCGCATACGTGCCAGACTGCAGCACCTGGGCACCCTCGAACCAGGTCGCTATAGCAGGGACTTCTGGGGCAACAGGAGGAACGTCGGAGGCAGACCCTGAGAAGCAAACGTGGCTAGCTAAATACGCCACCCCGACGAAGCTCCCGAGCCCAGCTCCTGCAGTTGGCTCAGAACCAGAGAAACAGGCATGGCTGGTTAAGTACGCCACTCCGACGAATCTTCAGGGTTCGGCACCTGCAGCCATCACCGCGGATCAAATTTGTACGATCCTGAAAGATCAGTTCGGCATGATGCCGAAAAGAAAGGCGATCGGCTATACCAAGCCGTACCCCAACGAGTACGAATTGATCCCGCTACCACCCAAATATCGGCTCCCGGACTTCACAAAGTTCAGCGGATCAGATGGCTCCAGCTCCATCGAGCATGTGAGCCGATATTTGGCACAGCTGGGCATGATCTCAGCGTCAGACGAGCTGCGCGTGAGGTACTTCTCACAGTCCCTCACAGGATCGGCTTTCGGGTGGTACACGTCGCTGCCACCGAACTCAATCCAGACCTGGAAGCAGCTGGAAGAACGGTTCCATGAGCAATATCACTCAGAGGCTTCCGAGGCTGGCATTGCCGATCTAGCTCAAGTACGACAGAAGCGCGGAGAAACGGTGTCAGAATACATCCAGCGCTTCAGGACCGTTAGGAACCGATGCTATTCGGTTCACGTAAGCGAAAAAGAAGCAGTCGAATTGGCGGTGGTGGGTCTATCATCATCGATCAAGGAAGTGGCCTCCCAGGCGGACTATCCTTCATTAGCACACATGGTGCAGAAGTTGTCAGCGTATGAACAACGCCACCCGGATATCTACCAAGATAAATTCAAGCGCGTGGTTACCATGGTTGACGCAGGCGAAGATGAAGGTCCTACGGGAGAGCGAGAGGTCGCAGTGGCTGAGTGGACTCGAGCTGCAGGCCCAGTAACCTGCAAATGGGTAAAGCCACCAGGGCCTCCAAGAGGGTTCGACTTCGACGTGACGAAAACCGAGCAGATTTTCGACCTCTTACTCGCGGAGAAGCACATAAAGATACCCGAAGGCCACAAGTTTCCTACGGTGCAAGAGCTGAACGGAAAGCCATACTGCAAGTGGCATAACACGTTCACCCACACCACCAACGACTGCAGGGTGTGGCGTCAGCAGATCCAAGTGGCGATAGAAAATGGGCGACTAATTTTTAACCAGTATGCCATGAAGGTCGACACACACCCCTTCCCCGCCGTCAACATGGTGGAGTTTGCCCACCTTGGAGGGTGCCAGCCTGATTTCTCAGCCAACATCAGCATGGTAGAGCTTGGACACCGCTCTGAGAAGGACGGGGATGAGGACAGCTGCTCTCAGAGCAAGGACACTGAGGGGGCCGCTCCATGCGATCGGCTCCGTCAAGATGGCAAGCGCTACGTCACAGAGGGGGAAGTGAAGAACATAAGATACCAGCGACCCCTCTCTGATCACCTCCTCAACAAGTATGTTAGTCGATATGACCAACGCCGGCGATACAACGACAATGATGAAAGAGGTCGTCTGACCAGAAACGACGGAAGACATCGCCGGCATAATCATGATGAGGAGCGGCAGGAGCGCCACGGCAGGGAGCAGGACGATACGGACAGGCATTGGCACTGCCCCTTCTTCAGACACTGCTGGGATTCAGGAATGAGCCGATTACCAACAATCGGCAACTGCCCAGAATGCAACCGGAAAAAGAAGGAGACAGCCAACGTGTCTGTGTTCGAGCGCTTAGGGCCTCTCCCACCGCAAAACAGACGTGCTGAGACCCCTCCGTTGGAAGATCTCGAGGATTCAGAAGACGAAGGGGAATACGAAGAAGACAGGTGCCACCGTCCAAGGTGGTGCCCTGACGGTCTCAGCCATTCACAAAAGCGCAGGGTTCAGCGATTGCGCGGTCTGGAGGAAGCCGAAAGGATGTACTTGCATACGCTGAGGAAGGCGCGACCTGATCTGGCTGCGAAAGTCCAGAGGACCCTGGATGAGGAGGGACTGCCGCAAAGAAAAGAGTGGCGCCCCAAGCAAAAGAGAGCCGATGATGAAACATCGGCTGGCACAAACATGGTGCTCGTTCGCCCGGCGGGGTGTAGACCTCCACGATCACACGTTGCACCCAAGGTGGACATCAGCAAGCGCTCCAACGTGATAAAATCGGAGATTGGGCTGGTTTTATCCACCGACATGGACGAGTAGCAAGACTACGTCGATAAGCAACATGGCGAGGCCGATCCTTGCGATCGGCCCTCCGAAACTGATGAAGGGATATTACAAAACCTTCACCGAGCAAGCAACGTGGAGGCCGATTCCAGCAATCGGCCAAAATTATCCTCACCATCCATTCTGCCTGGGATCAACGTTTGACCCAACAAGGACTATCTGAAGAGCCGATACCATCAATTCTCTTGACAGAATCGGCTCGGGGGGCACCTAGATGGATAAAACATGAGGATATGAGATAATACTATCAGTATGGGGGCCGATACACAAATCGGCCTAAAAATTTTTAAAATTTACAGCCGATGCAAGGGCATCGACTTCAGAATTGAGAAGCAGCCGATGCACGGCCATCGACTCAAGAAGATCAATGTTACGATCAGAGGACCAATGAAGCACGAGGGGGGATGTTAATGGAAGAACCCCTCAATGGAGTAATTTAAGGGCTCTCCTCTCTTCAAGAGCAGCCTGGACGTGCAGAAAGGGGCCGATTCGACCAGCAGGGCGCTAAGAGAAGACTGGAGAAACTCGGGGGGCAGCTCGCCTTGAAGGCTCTCTGCTTTGGGAAGCCGATTTATGTGCAAATCGGCTGGCTCTGCATGATCAAGCCCAGGCTAATTCAGCTAAGTTACGCGTCCTCGTTTCTGTTTTTGCCTTGGCCAAGACTCGGGGGGCAGCAGGCCTGGTGGATACTGCTCTGTTTAAAAGCCGATTGGGATACCATCGGCTGATCCTTCATTGCAACCTTCTTCACAAATGATGAGGAAGAGGATTATTGAAGGGACAACGCGGGACCGATGCGGTGCTATCGGCTCATTACGCATTGGCAAAGGGGGCGAATCGGCAAGGACAGTAGAAGAGGGAATCGGCTCAATTAAGCTCGAAGAAATCGGCAAAATCAAATTGGGGGAAAAGTTCTTCATTGATAGGCGAGATTTCTTACATAAAGAGCTAATTGCTCTCAAAAGGAAATATGAGGGGATACATTGCCCCATCTGCTACTGCTGGTCCTATTCTAGAGGTCCTAATCTACGGGCCGTCACTGCCCTCGTCGTCGCCTTCGTCGCTGCCGTCGGCGCTGCTCCCGGCGGGCTCGTCATCGCTCCAATGGCCGCCGACTGGGCCCTCGTCGTCTTCATCTTCTCCGTCAGCGTCGTCCTCGTCGCTGTCGAAGTCGCTAAGATTGCCCGGCCAAGGGCAGAACCGCTTGGCCGGCGGCTCGTCGGAGGAGCTCTCATCGTCGTCTTCCTCCTCCTCTCCCTGCTCCCCTTCCTCCCCGGAAGAGGTGAAGTCACAGGAGAAGTTGTCGTCGTCGCTCTCCTCCTCCGGTTCCCCAACGGCGAGGAAGCGGAGGTCACTCTCCCCGTCGGTCAAGGATTTGTCATCCTCGGACCAGACGAGGGAGTCATGGTCCTCTTTGTCCCACTTCGTTGGGGCGAGGATATCGTACGCCGCCTGCGTGCCCCACGAGGGCGTCGACTCTCGGATGGGAGAGGACACGTAGGAAAGACCCGATGAGGAGGAAGAAGAGGAGGATGAAGACATGGTGGCAGAGGAGGGTTTTTTGAAGGCTAGTGCGAAGGGGATGAGGAAGAAGACTGTTTGCTGCGGTTAAATAAAAGGGAGCATAGTAAAAATTCAATGCCACAGCAGTTTCCGAGGAGGTGGTGCCAGAACTGTCTAATCGTGCAGAGAAGTTGAGAAGGCAAGTTATCATGATGAAGGACTCTGCGACGGTTCTGCTCTGCCACGACATGACCCGACGAGAGAAAAGCATAATGATTTTGGAAATGTCATTTCCAAAACCAGGGGGGCATGTGTTATCACCAGAATTTGACCAAGTCAGAGGTGGGCCGCGATCAAGATGGACTTGAAGATATATGCGTGGAGAGATATGTGAATCGGCCTTGTGTATCAAGTTTGGGCTAGTTAGCCCATGTATCTTTATAGTAGGTTATGTAGAAGTTAGAGTTTATCTCGTGCACGGTTTAGTGCACGCCCACGATTAGAAAGTCCCCTGGACTATAAATATGTACCTAGGGTTTATGGAATAAACAACAACCAACGTTCAACACAAACCAATCTCGGCGCATCGCCAACTCCTTCGTCTCGAGGGTTCCTCCGGTAAGCACCATGCTGCCTAGATCGCATCTCGCGATCTAGGCAGCACGAGCCTGCCTAGTTGTTCATGCGTTGCTCGTACTGAAGCCTTTTTGATGGCGAGCAACGTAGTTATCATAGATGTGTTAGGGTTAGCATTGTTCTTAGCATCATATGCTTACGTAGTGCGACCCTTGCGCATCTAGCCGTCCCTGTACCTCATCATGGGTGCAGGGGCGGCACCCCGCTTGATCGTTATTTAGTAGATCTGATCCGTTATCGCTCCTTGATTCATCAAGGATTAGTTTAATATCTGCAATAGTTAGGCCTTACAAAGGGTTGGAGGATCCAGCGGCATGCAGGGTGTAGTTTGCTGCCCCTAGACAGGACGTTCCGAGGATCAACCTAGTGTTGGTTTTTAGGCCTTGTCTAGGGCTGGCTTACGTTTACCGTGCGTGAGCGCGAGGCCCAATCGTGAGTAGGATGATCCGATTATGCGGTGAAAACCCTAGATCGTCGTGGATCTCATATGCTTTATCTTGATCAAGCAGGACCACCATATATTCGGCCACCTTGGACGAATCATGGGTGGATCGGCTCCATGAGCCGATTCACAGGACAACCTGAGAGCCGATCGAGGCTCGTATTTAACGTGTACGTGTGTGCCCTGCAGGAAACTAAGCGAGGCATCATCCACACCTTCCTGACCAGGTATAGGTCAGGTGGCACGCCCTTGCAACCCGCATCGGCGCGCGACCAGGAGGCTTTGCGGGCCGTCGCTCTGAGGGACTGGGGCCAGCCGCAGCCCTAGTCGTTCCCGGCTCTACGGTGTTGACCAGTCACTGCCTCTCGATTTTCAACACAATTGCCCGACCGTAATTTGTTCACCCAACATGTTATTTATCTTATGGGAGAGACACCTCTAGTGAACTGTGGACCCCGGTCCTATTCTTTACATCGCATACAATCTCGCAATACTTGTTTTACTGTTTTCTTGCAAACAATCATCTTCCACACAATAAGGTTAATCCTTTGTTACAGCAAGCCGTTTGACTCCTTCGTTGGTTGGCAAAGTATTTGTTGCGTTGTGCAGTGGCCCCCTGGCGCCGCGCATCACTTCCGCTCCTCCTTCATCGATAACTTGGTTCGAGAAAACCTTCGTCTGTTTCCTCTGGGTTCCCAACGGACGTGTGTTAATTGCACGCATCACTCCATTGCTGCTTCCATGGTGTATCTCTAATGCTCTTGCCAATCTTTTTTCTGTCCCCACTTTTCTTTTTCAACCCATTTCTTCTTAGGACCCGCCCATGGCTGCGATCCGGTTTTCTGTCTTTGGCTCCCACTGGGACCGGAATGTTCTTGTACCGTGGCAACTTGCTGCGACCATATCTCCGATCCGGAAACTCTTCCCTTCTATTGTTGTGCCGGTTTCCCGGTACTGCTCTTGGCGTGGTTGGCTTGTTTGCGCCGGTTCTGCTTGCACTGCCGGTTGCATCGGATCTCCCAACGCATAGTTGTCCGCCACCCGCATCATTTCAGCTAGTGTGGTTGGCATGTTCCTTTGTAGCCTTTGCCTTAGCGGTGATCCTCTCCGGCATCCCTGACTGAACCAAGCAATCGCTTGTGCTTCTATCACTCCTTCACACGTATTCGTTGTCGAGTTCCACCGGGTCAGGTAATCCCGGTCTGTTTCATTAGGCGCGCAAGCATAGAGCGAGCTGCTGCGGCCTGTTTGGCCTTTTGTAAGTACTGCTGAAGTTGCTCACAAAGCTTCCTCAAAGTCCAGCCATCCATTGATGCTTCCTTGGAAAATTGTTAAGCCCAATTCTTGCCGGTCCCACTAGGAAGGACGGTATGATTCTCACGGCCCAACGCCGGTTTCCTCCGCCACCAGCGACGTACACAGCTGTGACATAATCTGCCAGCCAATCTTCCGGCTTAGTCGAGCCATCGTATATTTTTGTATCCCGGGGCAACTGGAAGTTGCGTACCGGTGGTTCTTCTCCCATGATCCGTGGACCAAAGCATTGTGGACCGGGAGGGCCCACAGCTACAATCATTTCAGAAAGATACACCCTGTCCAGACGGTGCCTCGCATCCCGTTCCGGTAGGCATCTTTCCCCCACACGTTCCCCCAAAGGGCTCCGGTAAGCTCCGGTTCGTTCCACTCCGGAATCTTCTTCATCATATCTTACCGATACCGTGGCTCTTGCTGCAACCTTGGTGGTGGCATCTCATTCACATAAGCTGCTCGGGCGCTCGATAATTTTGCCCGGTTTCACCTCTACCGCATGAGTTCCAGTAAGCTTCCCCGGCATAGTCATCTCCGGCATAGCCGTGACCTGCCTTTTGATTTTTTTCTTCCGGCCTCATATTGCCCGGCTTGTTGTTTTCCGGCAAGAACCGGATCGTACACGTCATTTGCCGCGCATTTCCCTCTTTCTCTTCTTCTATCCGGAGGGGGGACGATGCCTGCCCCTGAGATTTGCTACCGGCGTTCTTTGTTGAACGCACTGATTTCGATGCCAAAGCTGCTTTGTTTGCCTTAGCCAATTCAGCATTTTGTGCTTCTAGCACGTCAAGCAACTCCCTAACATGATCTTGTTGTTTAGCTAGAGCATCTCGGATAAGCGATTCACACAGCTCTACTGCAGCCCTAGCAACTTTTATGGTTTTATCCGGGCTACTGTACTTTGGTTTCTCTACGATGCTCACAGATACAAAGGCACTCTTGCCGGCAAGAACTTCTTTACGCAAATCCTGATCTAGATTGCGAGCCTTAAGCCGGTTTTCCGGCATCCTAGCAGCCTGAGCGCTAACAGAAGCAAAGCCATGGGCAGCGTTATACTCACGTAGGGTTAGGTTCAGCTCGCGCTGCGCCCGGATGATGTCCGCGCCCCCGAAAGCAGGGCCTTGCGCGTTGCCTCCAGCTCCGCCTGAGCCGCTGCCGGGTCGATGTTCTGCGCGATGGGCGTCGCCAGACATTCATCGCCGCTTGAAGTGGTGTTCCGATGGTGCGGAAGATGCTCCCGCGGCGCTGCGTCGCGCTGCTGGCTTGGCCGACGGGTCGATGCCGCACGCCCAGCACCTTCTTCCACAGCTTCCTTGCCAGCGCCAGCCACGCCAGCCATCATCACCTCCACGCTGCCGGCGGCGCGGCCAGCACATAGCCACCTTGGCGGATCCGGCGCCACCAGCACCGGCGAGAGGCACTGGCGCACAGGGACGGTGCCGAAGTAGATGCGGTGGCTGCCGAACTCGATGATGCGGCCGTTCTTGGGGAACTTACCGCCGTTGGCGAAGCAGCCCGCGTTATCGTTGATGAAGTCCATGGAGTAGATGCGCTGCACGAGCGCGGACACCGTTCGCTCGCCAGCGATGTCGAGGATGCCCGCCCGAATGTGAACTCCAGCAAGCGCCACTTCATGCCCCACGGTGGGCGCCAACTGTCGTCGTGGTGAACAGACAGATGCCATAGGATGGCTTAAGTTGGGGCCGAATGGGCGCTAGAGGATTCGGGGGAGGGTTTTTGATTAGATTGGATGAACTTCCGGGTGCTTTCCTCAAGAACTTGGCCAAGGCCAGAGGTAGAAGAAGAGAGACACAAGGAAGAACTCTGCTCTAGATCTCTCTATTCATTGATCTCAACAGGTTACAGGTTTGTGCATTCCTCTATCGTACATACATATCTCGTCTCTGCAATGGGGGTGTACCCCCTCTCCTTATATAGGGGAGAGGGTAGCTTACAGGGGAAGAAACCCTAATGGCATCTTTGAACAGACAAACTACTTTACAAAGCTACTTTAATCATAGGTGACGCCGGTATCTTCTTTAATCAGGGAGGCTGATGTCCTCCGGTTGCTTTTGGCGTCACCTTCGTCTTTTACGTCATGGCTTCGTTTAAAGCTACTTTGCTTAGCTCATCTTTGTCCTCTAGCTCCTGAGAGAATCTTTGACCAGTCTTGCCGACGTGCTACTTCCTTACCGCAATCCGGTGTCTTTCAGCTCATACCGGTATGCCCCTTTGGGGATACCGGTTAGATTTACTTAGCCAAAACTATCTTCACTTCCGGAATGAACATTAAACCGGTATCTTGATGGCTCAAACCATCCGGTTTGGCATGCCTTTGGCATACCGGGGGTCATCCCCCCAACATTAGTCCCCGAAGCTGGTATAGTCTGTGCCCCAACTTAACAGTGAGGTTGTCAATCTCACCGGCTTGCTGTAAACAAAGGATTAAACGTATGGTGTGGAGAATGATGTTTGCTTGTAGAAAACAACAGAGAACAGAGATTGCAGTAGATTGTATTTTAGATGTAAAAGAATGGACCGGGGTCCACAGTTCACTAGTGGTGTCTCTCCAATAAGATAACTAGCATGTTGGGTGAACAAATTACAGTTGGGCAATTGACAAATAGAGATGCACATACATATCATGATGACTACTATGAGATTTAATCAGGGCATTACGACAAAGTACATAGACCACTATCCAACATGCATCTATGCCTAAAAAGTCCACCTTCGGGTTAGCATCCGCACCCCTTCCAGTATTAAGTTGCAAACAATAGACAATTGCATTAAGTATGGTGCGTAATGTAATCAACACAAATATCCTTAGACAAAGCATTGATGTTTTATCCCTAGTGGCAACAGCACATCCACAACCTTAGAACTTTCTGTCACTGTCCCAGATTCAATGGAGGCATGAACCCACTATCGAGCATAAATACTCCCTCTTGGAGTCACAAGTATCAACTTGGCCAGAGCCTCTACTAGCAACGGAGAGCATGCAAGAACATAAATAGCACATATATGATAGATCAATAATCAACTTGACATAGTATTCAATATTCATCGGATCCCAACAAACGCAACATGTAGCATTACAAATAGACGATCTTGATCATGATAGGCAGCTCACAAGATCTAAACATGATAGCACAAGAGGAGAAGACAACCATCTAGCTACCGCTATGGACCCATAGTCCAAGGATGAGCTACTCACGCATCAAGAGAGGCGGGCATGGTGATGTAGATCCCTCCGGTGATGATTCCCCTCTCCGGCAGGGTGCCGGAGGCGATCTCCTGAATCGCCCGAGATGGGATTGGCGGCGGCGGCGTCACAGTAACCTTTTCCGTATCGTGGCTCTCGGTAATAGGGTTTTCGTGAAGGAGAGTTTATATAGGCGAAGGGGCAGAATCGGGAGGCGCCCGAGGGGCCCACCCCATAGGGCGGCGCGCCCCACCTCTTGGCCGCGCCGCCACGTGGTGTGGCCACCTCGTGGGCCCTCTCCGTCTCTCCGGTGTTCCGAACCTCCGAGCAAAATAGTTCGGCGCTTTGTTCGTCCACCCGAGAATATTTCAGTTTCGAAACCAAAACAGCAAAAAATCGGCCGCATCTTGTTAATAGGTTAGTACCGGAAAATGCATCAAAATGATATAAAGTGTATATAAAACATGTGAGTATTGTCATAAAACTAGCATTGAACATAAGAAATTATAGATACGTTTGAGACGTATCAAGCATTGATACGTCTCAAACGTATCTATAATTTCTTATGTTCCATGCTACTTTATTGATGATACCTACATGTTTTATACACATTATATGTCATATTTATGCATTTTCCGGAACTAACCTATTAACGACATGCCGAAGTGCGCCTCTGTCTGTTTTTGGTTTCAGAAATCCTAGTAAGGAAATATTCTCGGAATTGGACGAAATCAACGCCCAGCATCCTATTTTTCCACGAAGCTTCCAGAACACCCGAGAGGAACCAGAGGGGGGCCACAGGGGCCCCACACACTAAGGCGGCGCGGCCAGAGGGGGGGCGCGCTAGCCTACTGTGTGGGCCCCCCGTAGCCCTTCCGACTCCGCCTCTTCGCCTACAAGAAGCCCCCTGACCTAAAACCTCGATACAGAAAAGCCACGGTACGAGAAACCTTCCAGAGCCGCCGCCATCGCGAAGCCAAGATCTGGGGGACAGGAGTCTCTGTTCCGGCACGCCGCCGGGACGGGGAAGTGCCCCCGGAAGGCTTCTCCATCGACATCACCGCCATCTTCATCAACGCTGCTGTCTCCCATGAGGAGGGAGTAGTTCTCCATCGAGGCTAAGGGCTGTACCGGTAGCTATGTGGTTCATCTCTCTCCTATGTACTTCAATACAATAATCTCATGAGATGCCTTACATGATTGAGATTCATATGATGATGCTTGTAATCTAGATGTCATTATGCTAGTCAAGTGGATTTTACTTATGTGATCTCCGGAGACTCCTTGTCCCACGTGTGTAAAGGTGACAGTGTGTGCACCGTGTGGGTCTCTTAGGCTATATTTCACAGAATACTTATTCACTGTTATGAATGGCATAGTGAAGTGCTTATTTATATCTCTTTATGATTGCAATGTGTTTTGTATCACAATTTATCTGTGTGCTACTCTAGTGATGTTATTAAAGTAGTTTATTCCTCCTGCACGGTGTAATGGTGACAGTGTGTGCATCGTGTAGTACTTGGCGTAGGCTATGATTGTGATCTCTTGTAGATTATGAAGTTAACTATTGCTATGATAGTATTGATGTGATCTATGCCTCCTTCATAGTGTGATGGTGACAGTGTGCATGCTATGTTAGTTTTTGAAGTTTACTTTGTTATGATCGTATTGATGTGATCTATTCCTCCTTTCATAGTGTGATGGTGATAGTGTGCATGCTATGTTAGTACTTGGTTTGGTTATGTTGATCTGTCATGCACTCTAAGGTTATTTAAATATGAACATTGAATATTGTGGAGCTTGTTTAACTAGTTAGGCATAAGGGACAACATGAGCTTCTTATTCTATTTCCTGATTTAAGACATGGATTGTTTGATGCGAAAATTAAAAAACCCATGGAACATATTAGTATGAACACTTTGAATACCATTGTTGCTAATGATATGGAAAATTCTAAGCTTGGGGAAGCTTTGATGAGCATGACATTTTTAGTCCCCCAAGCATTGAGGAGAAAATTTACTTTGATGATACTTTGCCTCCTATATTTGATGATGAGAATAATAATGATAGCTACTTTGTTGAATTTGCTCCCACTACATCTAATAAAATTGATTATGCTTATGTGGAGAGTAATGATACTTTTATGCATGTGAATAAGAATGCTTTATGTGATACTTATATTGTTGAGTTTGTTCATGATGCCTCTGAAAATTATTATGAGAGAGGAAAATATGGTTGTAGAAATTTTCATGTTACTAAAACACCTCTCTATATGCTGAAATTTTTGAAGTTACACTTGTTTTATCTTCCTATGCTTGTTACTTTGCTCTTCATGAACTTGTTTATTTACAAGATTCCTATGCATAGGAAGCATGTTAGACTTAAATTTGTTTTGAATTTTCCTCTTGATGCTCTCTTTTGCTTCAACTACTATTTCTTGCGAGTGCATCATTAAAACTGCTGAGCCCATCTTAATGGCTATAAAGAAAGCACTTCTTGGGAGATAACCCATGTGTTTATTTTGCTACAGTACCTTTGTTTTATATTTGTGTCTTGGAAGTTGTTTACTACTGTAGTAACCTCTCCTTATCATGTTTTTTGTGCCAAGTAAAGTCTCTATGGTAAAGTTGATGCTAGATTTGGATTGCTGCGCAGAAACAACATTGCTGTCTGTCACGAATTCGCGCAGAAGTCTCTGTAAAAAATCAAAAAATCTGCAAATTTACGTGTGTGATCCTTATATGTACGCAACTTTCATTAGTTCTGTTTTTGACAGATTCTGCCTTTTATTTCGCATTGCCGCTTTTGTTAAGTTGAATGAGTTTCTTTGTTCCATTAACTTTCAGAAGTTTTGTGCAATGTCCAGAAGTGTTAAGAATGATTGTGTCACCTCTGAACATGTGAATTTTTAATTGTGCACTAACCCTCTAATGAGTTTGCTTAAAGTTTGGTGTGGAAGAAATTTTCAAGGGTCAAGAGAGGAGGATGATATACTATGATCAAGAAGAGTGAAGAGTCTAAGCTTGGGGATGCCCCGTGGTTCATCCCTGCATATTTCAAGAAGACTCAGCATCTAAGCTTGGGGATGCCCAAGGCATCCCCTTCTTCATCGACAACTTATCGGTTTCTTCTCTGAAACTATATTTTTATTCCGTCACATCTGATGTACTTTACTTGGAGCGTCTGTTTGTTTTTATTTTTGTTTTGTTTGAATAAGTTCATCCTTGTGTGGGAGAGCACGCTCCGCTGGTTCGTATGAACACAGGTGTTCTTAGCTTTTAATGTTCATGGCGAAGGTTGAAACTGCTTCGTTAATTGTTATATGGTTGGAAACGGGAAATGCTACATGTAGTAATTGATAAAATGTCTTGGATAATTTGATACTTGGCAATTGTTGTGCTCATGTTTAAGCTCTTGCATCATATACTTTGCACCTATTAATTAAGAAATACATAGAGCTTGCTAAAATTTGGTTTGCATAATTGGTCTCTCTAAGGTCTAGATAATTTCTAGTAAAGAGTTTGAACAACAAGGAAGACGGTGTAGAGTCTTATAATGTTTACAATATGTCTTTTATGTGAGTTTTGCTGCACCGGTTCATCCTTGTGTTTGTTTCAAATAACCTTGCTAGCCTGAACCTTGTATCGAGAGGGAATACTTCTCATGCATCCAAAATCCTTGAGCCAACCACTATGCCATTTGTGTCCACCATATCTACCTACTACATGGTATTTCTCCGCCATTCCAAAGTAAATTGCTTGAGTGCTATCTTTAAACAATTCAAAAGTTATTACCTCTTATTTGTGTCAATGTTTTATAGCTCATGAGGAAGTATGTGGTGTTTATCTTTCAATCTTGTTGGACAACTTTCACCAATGGACTAGTGGCTTCATCCGCTTATCCAATAATTTTGCAAAAAGAGCTGGCAATGGGATTCCCAATTAATAAATTACAAAAATAGACACTCCTCCATGGTATGTGATTGTTGGTCGGCACCCGAGGATTCGGTTAGCCATGGCTTGAGAAAGCAAAGGTGGGGAGGAGTGTCATCTAAATAAAACTAAAATAAAAAGGCACTCCTTCATGGTATGAGATTGTTGGCAGGCACCCGAGGATTCGGTTAGCCATGGTTTGTGAAAGCAAGGTTGGAAGGAGTGCCACCCAAAAATAAAATCTCATGGGAGCCGCTCTTTGAAAGTCTGTCTGGCAAGGGGGTTAGAGTGCCCACTACCATTCGTTGACAACAACAAACACCTCTCAAAACTTTACTTTTATGCTCTCTTTATGTTTTCAAAATAAAAGCTCTAGCACAAATATAGCAATCCATGCTTCCCTTTGCGAAGGGCCATTCTTCTACTTTATTGTTGAGTCAGTTTACCTACTTCTTTCCATCTTAGAAGCAAACACTTGTGTGAACTGTGCATTGATTCCTACATACTTGCATATTGCATTTGTTATATTACTTTATGTTGACAATTATCCATGAGATATACATGTTATAAGTTGAAAGCAACCGCTGAAACTTAATCTTCCTTTGTGTTGCTTCAATACCTCTACTTTGAATTATTGCTTTATGAGTTAACTCTTATGCAAGACTTATTGATGCTTGTCTTGAAGTACTATTCATGAAAATTCTTTGCTTTATGATTCATTTGTTTACTCATGTCATTACCATTGTTTTGATCGCTGCATTCATCTCATATGCTTACAATAGTATGATCAAGGTTATGATGGCATGTCACTTAAGAAATTATCATTGTTATCGTTTACCTACTCGAGCGAGTAGGAACTAAGCTTGGGATGCTTGATACGTCTCAAACGTATCTATAATTTCTTATGTTCCATGCTACTTTATTGATGATACCTACATGTTTTATACACGTTATATGTCATATTTATGCATTTTCCGGAACTAACCTATTAACGAGATGCCGAAGTGCCAGTTCCTGTTTTCTGCTGTTTTTGGTTTCAGAAATCCTAGTAAGGAAATATTCTCGGAATTGGACGAAATCAACGCCCAGCATCCTATTTTTCCACGAAGCTTCCAACACCCGAGAGGAACCAGGGGGCCACAGGGTCCCACACACTAAGGCGGCGCGGAGGGGGGGGCGGCCACTGTGTGGGCCCCCCGTAGCCCTTCCGACTCCGCCTCTTCGCCTATAAGAAGCCCCCTGACCTAAAACCTCGATACGGAAAAGCCACGGTACTTGAAACCTTCCAGAGCCGCCGCCATCGCGAAGCCAAGATCTGGGGGACAGGAGTCTCTGTTCCGGCACGCCGGGACGGGGAAGTGCCCCGGAAGGCTTCTCCATCGACATCACCACCATCTTCATCAACGCTGATGTCTCCCATGAGGAGGGAGTAGTTCTCCATCGAGGCTAAGGGCTGTACCGGTAGCTATGTGGTTCATCTCTCTCCTATGTACTTCAATACAATAATCTCATGAGCTGCCTTACATGATTGAGATTCATATGATGATGCTTGTAATCTAGATGTCATTATGCTAGTCAAGTGGATTTTACTTATGTGATCTCCGGAGACTCCTTGTCCCACGTGTGTAAAGGTGACAGTGTGTGCACCGTGTGGGTCTCTTAGGCTATATTTCACAGAATACTTATTCACTGTTATGAATGGCATAGTGAAGTGCTTATTTATATCTCTTTATGATTGCAATGTGTTTTGTATCACAATTTATCTATGTGCTACTCTAGTGATGTTATTAAAGTAGTTTATTCCTCCTGCACGGTGTAATGGTGACAGTGTGTGCATCGTGTAGTACTTGGCGTAGGCTATGATTGTGATCTCTTGTAGATTATGAAGTTAACTATTGCTATGATAGTATTGATGTGATCTATGCCTCCTTCATAGTGTGATGGTGACAGTGTGCATGCTATGTTAGTACTTGGTTTGGTTATGTTGATCTGTCATGCACTCTAAGGTTACTTAAACATGAATATCGAATATTGTGGAGCTTGTTAACTCCGGCATTGAGGGTTCGTGTAATCCTACACAGTTAGTGGTGTTCATCATCCAACAAAAGAGTGTAGAGTGGTTTTATTATGTGATCATTGTTGAGAGTGTCCACTAGTGAAAGCAGGATCCCTAGGCCTTGTTTCCAAGCATCGAATCTCCGTTTGTTTACTGTTTTGTTGCATGTTTACTCGCTGCCATATTTTATTCAGATTGCTATTACCACTCATATACATCCATATTACTTGTATTTCACTATCTCTTCGTCGAACTAGTGCACCTATACATCTGACAAGTGTATTTGGTGTGTTGGGGACACAAGAGACTTCTTGCTTTGTGATTGCATGGTTGCTTGAGAGGGATATCTTTGACCTCTTCCTCCCTGAGTTCGATAAACCTTGGGTGATCCACTTAAGGGAAACTTGCTGCTGTTCTACAAACCTCTGCTCTTGGAGGCCCAACACTGTCTACAAGAATAGAAGCACCCGTAGACATCAAGCATCCCCAAGCTTAGTTCCTACTCGCCCTCGAGTAGGTAAACGATAACAAGGATAATTTCTGAAGTGACATGCTGCTATCATAATCTTGATCAATACTATTGTAAAATATATGAAATGAATGAAGTGATTCGAAGCAATAGTAAAGACAATGATTAAACAACTGAATCAAATAGCAAAGACTTTTCAGGAATAGTACTTTCAAGACAAGCATCAATAAGACTTGCATAGGAGTTAACTCATAAAGCAATAAATTCTTAGTAGAAAGTTTTGAAGCAACACAAAGGAAGATATAAGTTTCAGCGGTTGCTTTCAACTTCAACATGTATATCTCATGGATAATTGTCAACACAAAGTAATATGATGAATGCAAATAAGCAAGTATGTAGGAATCAATGCACACAGTTGACACAAGTGTTTGCTTCTAAGATAGAAAGAAGTAGGTAAACTGACTCAACATAAAGTAAAAGAAAGGCCCTTCGCAGAGGGAAGCATGGATTACTATTTTTGTGCTAGAGCTTTTATTTTGAAAACATAGAAACAATTTTGTCAACGGTAGTAATAATTCATATGTGTTATGCATAAGACATCCTATAAGTTGCAAGCCTCATGCATAGATTACCAATAGTGCTCGCACCTTGTCCTAATTAGCTTGGATTTACATGGATTATCATTGCATAACATATGTTTCAACCAAGTGTCACAAAGGGGTACCTCTATGCCGCCTGTACAAAGGTCCAAGGAGATAAATCGCATTTGATTTCTCGTTTTTGATAGATCTCAACTAAAGACATCCATACCGGGACAACATAGAAAACAGATAATGGACTCCTCTTTAATGCATAAGCATTCAACAACAGATAATATTCTCATAAGAGATTGAGGATTAGTGTCCAAACTGAAACTTCCACCATGATTCATGGCTTTAGTTAGCGGCCCAATGTTCTTCTCTAACAATATGCATACTCAAACCATTTGATCATGATAAATCGCCCTTACTTCAGACAAGACGAACATGCATAGCAACTCACATGATATTCAACAAAGGTGTAATAGTTGATGGCGTCCCCAGAAACATGGTTACCGCTCAACAAGCAACTTATAAGAAATAAGATACATAAGCTACATATTCTTTACCACAATAGTTTTTAAGGCTATTTTCCCATGAGCTCTATATTGCAAAGACAAGGAATGAAATTTTAAAGGTAGCACTCAAGTAATTTACTTTGGAATGGCAGAGAAATACCACATAGTAGGTAGGTATGGTGGACACAAATGGCATAGGTTTTGGCTCAAGGATTTGGATGCACGAGAAGTAATCCCTCTCAGTACAAGGCTTTGGCTAGCAAGGTTGTTTGAAGCAAACACAAGTATGAACCGGTACAGCAAAACTTACATAAGAACATATTGCAAGCATTATAAGACTCTACACTGTCTTCCTTGTTGTTCAAACACTTCACCAGAAAATATCTAGACTTTAGAGAGACCAATCATGCAAACCAAATTTCAACAAGCTCTATGGTAGTTCTTCATTAATAGGTACAAAGTACATGATGCAAGAGCTTAAACATGATCTATTTGAGCACAACAATTGCCAAGTATCAAATTATTCAAGACAATATACCAACTAACACATGAAGCATTTTCTGTTTCCAACCAAATAACAATGAACGAAGCAGTTTCAACCTTCGCCATGAACATTAAAAGTAAAGCTAAGAACACCAGTGTTCATATGAAACAGCGGAGCGTGTCTTTCTCCCACGCAAAGAATGCTAGGATCCGATTTTATTCAAACAAAAACAAAAACAAAAACAAACAGACACTCCAAGTAAAGCACATAAGATGTGGCGGAATAAAAATATAGTTTCACTAGAGGTGACCTGATAAGTTGTCGATGAAGAAGGGGATGCCTTGGGCATCCCCAAGCTTAGATGCTTGAGTCTTCTTGAAATATGCAGGGATGAACCACGGGGCATCCCCAAGCTTATACTTTTCACTCTTCTTGATCATATTATATCATCCTCCTCTTTGACCCTTGAAAACTTCCTCCACACCAAACTCAAAACAAACTCATTAGAGGGTTAGTGCATAATCAAAAATTCACATATTCAGAGGTGACATAATCATTCTTAACACTTCTGGACATTGCCCAAAGCTACTGAAAGTTAATGGAACAAAGAAATCCATTCAACATAGCAAAATAGGCAATGCGAAATAAAAGGCAGAATCTGTCAAAACAGAATAGTCCGTAAAGACGAATTTTTTAGAGGCACTTAACAGGCTCAGATGAAAAATGTCAAAACTAATGAAAGTTGCGTACATATCTGAGGATCACGCATG
This sequence comes from Lolium multiflorum, assembly GCA_030979885.1. Taxonomy (NCBI): domain Eukaryota; kingdom Viridiplantae; phylum Streptophyta; class Magnoliopsida; order Poales; family Poaceae; genus Lolium; species Lolium multiflorum. The sequence continues at coordinate 83,184,992 of CM061747.1, forward strand.
TAAATTGGCAGATTTTTTGATTCTTCTACAAAGAGATCTACGCAAATTCGTGACAGTAGAAATCTGTTTCTGCGCAGCAATCCAAATCTAGTATCAACTTTACTATTAGAGACTTTACTTGGCACAACAATGCAATAAAGTAAAGATAAGGAGAGGTTGCTACAGTAGTAACAACTTCCAAGACTCAACAAAACAGTAGTAAAAACATACATGGGTTATCTCCCAAGAAGTGCTAATAATAGAATCAAAAGCTAGGCGCAGAAAGTGTGAATCAAGTATTATCGAGAGATGAAGCATCAACATCGTAATTTGTTCTAATAATAGAATCAAAAGGTAACTTCATTCTCTTTCTAGGTAAGTGTTCCATACCTTTCTTGAGAGGAAATTGATACTTAATATTCCCTTCCTTCATATCAATAATAGCACCAACAGTTCGAAGAAAAGGTCTTCCCAAAATAATGGGACAAGATGCATTGCATTCAATATCCAAGACAACAAAATCAACGGGGACAAGGTTATTGTTAACCGTAATGCGAACATTATCAATCCTCCCCAAAGGTTTCTTTATAGAATTATCAGCAAGATTAACATCCAAATAACAATTTTTCAATGGTGGCAAGTCAAGCATATCATAGAGTTTCTTAGGCATAACAGAAATACTTGCACCAAGATCACATAAAGCATTACAATCAAAATCATTGACCTTCATCTTAATGATGGGCTCCCAACCATCTTCCAACTTCCTAGGAATAGAAGCTTCAAGTTTTAATTTATCTTCTCTAGCTTTAATGAGAGCATTTGTAATATGTTTGTAAAGGCTAAATTTATAGCACTAGCATTAGGACTTCTAGCAAGTTTTTGTTAGAACTTAATAACTTCAGAGATATGACAATCATAAAAATCTAAACCATTATGATCTACAACAATGGGATCATTGTCCCCAATATTTTGAAAAATTTCAGCAGTTTTATCACAAACAGTTTCAGCAGTTTTAGCAGTTTCAGGCAGTTTTGCACGCTTTGCATTAGGAGTAGAAACATTGCCAACACCAATTATTTTATCATTGATAGTAGGAGGTTTAGCAACATGTGAAGCATCAACATTACTAGTGGTGGTAATAGTCCAAACTTTAGCTACATTATCTTTAGCAAGTTTTTCTTTTTCTTCTCTTTCCCACCTAGCATGCAATTCAGCCATCAATCTAATATTTTCATTAATTCGAACTTGGATAGCGTTTGCTGTAGAAAATGACTTAATATCTTTAGTTTCATTAGGCATAACTTTTAATTTTAAAAGATCAACATCAGCAGCAAGACTATCAACCTTAGAAGCAAGAATATCAATTTTACCAAGCTTTTCTTCAACAGATTTGTTAAAAGCAGTTTGTGTACTAATAAATTATTTAAGCATGGCTTCAAGACCAGAGGGTACACTCCTATTATTGTTGTAAGAATTACCATAAGAATTACCATAACCATTACCATTATTAGAAGGATATGGCCTATAGTTGTTACCAGAATTATTCCTATAAGCATTGTTGTTGAAATTATTACTTTTAATGAAGTTCACATCAACATTCTCTTCTTGAGCAACCAATGAAGCTAAAGGAACATTATTAGGATCAACATTAGATCTACCATTAACAAGCATAGACATAATCACATCAATCTTATCACTCAAGGAGGAGGTTTCTTCAACAGAATTTACCTTCTTACCTTGTGGAGTCCTTTCCGTGTGCCATTCAGAGTAATTTATCATCATATCATCAAGAAGCTTTGTTGCGGCGCCTAAGGTGATGGACATAAAAGTACCTCCAGCAGCTGAATCCAATAGGTTCCGCGAAGAAAAATTCAGTCCTGCATAAAAGGTTTGGATGATCATCCAAGTAGTTAGTCCATGGGTAGGGCAATTCTTTACCAAAGATTTCATTCTTTCCCATGCTTGAGCAACATGTTCATTATCCAATTGATTAAAATTCATTATGCTACTTCTCAAAGATATAATTTTAGCAGGAGGATAATATCTACCAATGAAAGCATCTTTACATTTAGTCCATGAATCAATACTATTCTAAGGCAAAGATAGCAATCAATCTTTAGCTCTTCCTCTTAAGGAGAAAGGAAACAATTTCAGTTTTATAATATCCCCATCTACATCCTTATACTTTTGCATTTCACAAAGTTCAACAAAATTATTAAGATGGGCAGCAGCATCATTAGAACTAACACCAGAAAATTGCTCTCTCATAACAAGATTTAGTAAAGCAGGTTTAATTTCAAAAATTCTGCTGTAGTAGCAGGTGGAGCAATAGGAGTGCATATAAAATCATTATTATTGGTGCTAGTGAAGTCACACAACTTAGTGTTTTCAGGAGTATTCATTTTAACAGTAATAAAAACAAGTAAAGCAAACTAAGTAAAGTAAAACAAGTAACTATTTTTTGTGTGTTTTTGATATAAGAAGCAAACGAGACAGAAAATAAAAGCAAGTAACTAATTTTTTGTGTTTTTGTTATAAGAAAACAAACAAAACAGAAAGTAAAGCAAGACAATATCAAAGTAAAGAGATTGGATGTGAGAGACTCCCCTTGCAGCATGTCTTGATCTCCCCGGCAACGGCGCCAGAAAAAGAGCTTCATAACGCGTGAAGCACACGTCCGTTGGGAACCCCAAGAGGAAGGTGTGATGCGTACAGCAGCAAGTTTTCCCTCAGAAAGAAACCAAGGTTATCGAACCAGTAGGAGATGAAGGTCACGTGAAGGTTGTTGGTGAAGGAGTGTAGTGTCGTGGTATCGTCACGGCATATGCCATAGGGTGGCTAATCGAAGTGGTTCCTAGTGGTCTCGCGGCGGTATCCGGATGCGGGTATGGGGACGAGTGACACGGTCGACGTACCCAGGTTCGAGGCCCTCCGTGGAGGTAACACCTCTACTCCTGCTATGAGTGTATATGGCAATCACACAGTACAATGGTGCTCCTTGAGCTGTATCCGGCTGCTCGGGGAGGCTAAGGTAGACGAAGGTCTCTCTCCCAGAGTAGCGCTAAGACTAGAATGAAGTGAGAATGATCGATCGTCCCCCGCACGAGGGGGTAGCCCAGCTTATATAGGCGCTGGCACTTTACATAGAAGTCCCTATAGTCTAGTGGCCGGCTTGGCCGGCTCCGGCTTCCGCTCCTTCCCGAGGCGTTGACGTCATGGAGCCGTTGAGGCGTAGTGGCCTGTCCCGTCCGCCTGCAGGAGTCAGCGGTATGGCGAGGAGATGTCCCTGTCGCCATCATGCCCTGTAGCCGGTACGGACCGACGTACGCCATGATGGCCTGTCCGCCGCGTGGCACTATTGCTCCACAGTGCCCCGCGCTTTACGGGAGATGAGGTCAGCGTGGACCTTTGAACCCGGACCACCTACCCAGTTCCTTCTCATGCAAGACTCGCCAGCCTCGAGTCGGTCTGAGGTATAGACCCCAGTCGGATATGGCTTGTAGAAGCCGGCCCAGCTACAGCGCAGAAGGCCGCAGCCAGGCCGACTAGGACTTAGAGCCAGCCGGCTCCCGAGGCAGCCGGCCACGGCTCCAGCCGGCTGCTCCTCAGCCGGCCTTTGCCGCGAGCCGGCCAACCTCCAGCCGGCTGCTCCGCGTCCATTGCCCTACCCGGGGTCTTCCCCCCGACATTAGCCCCCGAAGCTGGCAAGGTCCTGCGTTAAGAGGGACCTAGGCAGGTTTTCCTGGCTTTTAGATATCTCTTGAATGTATTTGGCGGCACTTGGAGGGGCCGACTGAGAATTTTATCCAGCCGGCTGCGCCCTCAACCGGCTCGCTCTGTCCGGCTGCTTCTAGCCGGACGCTATTTTCGCTTCTGCAGCTTTTGCTTTTTTACAAGTGCTGACTTTGCCTCCGTCTTGTTAAGAGATCTTGGGGCCGGACCGAATTTAATGTCCGGCTCCGGCTTGGGCGCGCCCGGGTCTCCGCCGCCTCGGGCCCCGCGCCCGACTTGACTGGTCTGACGGCCGGTTGTTGTGGCCGTTTCGTATGGTCACATCAATGTCTCCTCCGGATCCGGTGCGGTCGTGGGGGACGTGGTGTGGCCGTTTTCAGTAACCGTTGCGGTCGTGGGAGAAGTTATGGCGTAGTAAATCCGGGGACGTGGCCCACGATCGCCACGTGGCAGCGCATCGGGCGCGGCAGGTGGCTATAAATGCCCCTGGGAGCGGTATCGAGGCGCCCTTCCTGCTCACTTCGTCTTCACGCCCGAGCTCTTCTCTCCCTCGTGCGATTTCTTCACCGCGAATCTCCGGCGACCTCCTGGCGAACTCCAGCGGACAAACGCGGCCGCGCTGCTCTGCCGAACCGCAACCGTCCGCGCGCCCCGCCGTCGCCACGGGGCCTCGCGGGTCGACGTTACGCTCTCCGCCGCCGCCGCCGTCGCCGCCGTCTCTCGGCTCTTCCTCTCCTTTTGCGCTTTCGTGGTCTTCCTCATCTTCCTCGTCCACGACAAAGGCTCCTCCAAGCGGATCCTGGGAGGGTTCGTATATGAAGGAGGATGACATCGCGCGCCTCGTTCGTCTTCGCCGGATCCTGCCGGGGGTGACTACGCGAGCACCCGGCGCGGAGGTGGAGCCGACCCCCGAACCTGGCGAGCGCGTCGTATTCGGGGCGCGCTTCGACCGGGGGCTGGGCCTGCCGGCTTCGCCCTTCTTCCGGCGCTTCGATTTCTTCGGCCTGCAGCCGCACCACCTTCCGGCCAACGCCTGCGTCCTGCTGAGTTGTTACGTGGCCTTCATGGAGGGCTACGCCGGCTTGTGGCCGGACGTCGACTTCTGGAGCCGGCTCTTCTACTTGAAGGCCCAGACCACCAACGCCCAGCTACGCGTCTGCGGCGCCGCCTCCATCTACTCCCGCACGGCACGCCCTTCCCGAAGATCCCGACGGTGGACTCGGTGAAGAAGTGGCAGATGTCCTTCTTTACGTGCGGAACAACAACCCGGCCTTCGACCGGCTCAACCTGCCGGAATACAACCCGCCGCCACCAGTCGGCCGGATCAACTGGGGTCACAACGCCAAGTCGGCGGACCCGGATGCTGAGGTAAATCTTCTCTGGGACTTCCTTCTAGGTTGCACCACTGAAGGCCAGCTGCGCGCCGAGGACCTCCTTTGCACCTTCGTCTCTCGCCGGGTGCTGCCTCTGCAGGCCCGTGCCCACAAGATTGGGCACATGTCCGGCCGGTTCGATCCGACCCGGACGTCTAAGGCGGAGCCAACCAAGGCTCAGGTCGCCCGGCGGATGAATTACATCTCGGTGGCCAAAATGCCCGAGGATGGGAACTGGAACTGGGGGATGGAGCCTCACAGCCGGGCGGAACCGCCGGAGTTGGTGAGTTTTTTGTGTATTGGCCGGGTTCCGGCTTTCGACCGCGTGGCCGGCTTCTCTCTTACTTGCTTTCTTGTCTGTTTTCAGCTTTTCGCCCGCCAGGGGATTGAAGACGGTGACTTGGAGCAGAAGATTTGGACGCCAGATCTTGCTGGTCCGGCTGACCAGGCCGGCGACCAAGCCGGCGACGACGAGCTGCCGGAGGTGCCCGACCAGGGCGGCCAAGGGGAGCACAACCCGCCGCCCTCGCCGGAACAGCAGGAGGAGGATGAGCCGGCGACGTCCACTACTGGGCCGATCCGAGCGGTGCCCCTGCGCATGAGGCCGCCTGGCGCCTCGGCGACTTCTGCGCCCAAGGGGAAGAAGCGGGCCCGCGACAAAGGAGGGAGTCGACACCGCAGCCTTCGACGCTTGCGCGCGCGCCGCCTGTCGTCGTCGTGCCGCCTGCGACCACGCCTCCTGCGGGGGCATCTTCTTCAGCTGCACCTCCTTCTGCGGCGCCCGTCGCGCGCCTGTGGTGAGTCGGTCCGCCGGCCTACTCGGACGAGTTGTTTCCGCGCTCGCGCTCCACTTTTGGGCCTGCGGCCGGGGCCGGCGGGGTGCGCCGCGCCGACCGGAGCTGGAGCCGGCGGGGCGCCGCTCGAGACTGGAGCTGCAGCCAGCGGGGCTGCGCCGCCTGAAACTGGAGTCGGCGGTGCGGCACCCAGCGTCGTGGTGCTGGGGGATAGCCCGGAGGGAGCGCATCAGGCGCCGGAGACGACGGCCCCCACCGACCGACCGCTTCGACGCGCCGCCTCGACTTCGGAGCCGCCGAGGAGGAGCCGGCCGGAAGGAGCCGGCAAGGGAGGAGCCAGGCGCTCGAGACGCCGGCTCCGGGCGTTGGTGAGGAAGGAGGCCCGTCGGAGCCGTCTGAAGGCCTCCATGTGGCCAAGGGGGCCCGGCTGTTGCACGTGCCGTCCGCCTCCGACTCCAGCCTTGGCTCGGATGGCACCATGGAGAAGGCGTGGCATCAGATGGATGCCTGCGAGGTGACCAGCCGGGAGGGGCGGCCGGGCATGGCGCCCATGAAGATGTTCTTCTCCGGCTTTCGCGCCAGCCTTAAGGCCAAGGCCGCTGAGACCATTGCCCAGCTGGCAACGCTGGAGGATGCTGACAAGGTAGGTGTCTTATTTCATTTTTTGCAATTTTGTTGTTATCCTGGTAGCCCTCCGAGGCATGGGCCGGCTGCTTGGAGCCGGTCCGGGTTTCGTCTAGACATCTGATCGTTTCTTTCAGGTGGTTGGAGCGACGCACCGTCTTGTACAACCAAGTCGTGACCAGCTACCACAAGGCCAAGATTGAGCGGGCCGGCTTGGCTCGTGAGCTGGAGGTCGCCAAGGGTAGGGTTTTCTTCTTTTTGTCTTGACTTCTTTTTCTTTGATTTCACTCGGCTAATGACTTTTCTTGTCTACTTGCAGCTGAGGCTGCCCGGGTCCCGCAGCTGGAGTCGGACCTTCGGGCCGCCCGCGCCCAATGCGCCGAGAGCGAGGAGGCGGGCCGGGCTGCTGCCGCCAAGCTAAAGGTGGCTGATGGGGAGCTGGCGCGGCTGCGCCGGCTTGAGGATAACCACCTCAAGGAGCTGGCCGCCCTCAAAAAGTCTGGGGAGGAGAAGCTGGAGGGCCTGAGCAAGCGGCTGAGGAGGTGGACCGGCAGCGGCTTGCGCTTCGCCAAGAGGTGACCGCTAAGTCCGATGAGCTGTCGGCCACCGCCAAGCGGTGGGTAGATGAAATTAGCGCGCTCGACCGCGGCTTGGCGGGTGAGTGCATTTTTTGTTTCCTTCCCCTTTGCCGACTTTCGGCTGTCGGCTGCCGGCTTAGGTTGGCAGCCGGCGGCAGAAACTGATCTTTTTCGGAATCTCCATCCTCGGGCTGGGGGCAGTCGGCTGCCGCGCCTTTTCTTTTACTTCAAAATCTCCATCTTCAGGCTGGGGGCAGTCGGCTCTTGCCGGCTGCCGCCAGGCTTACTTTAGGGCTTCGGAATCTCCATCTTCGGGCTGGGGGCAGTCGGTTCATTCCGGCTGCCGCTAGTCTTTTCTTTTACTTCGAAATCTCCATCTTCAGGCTGGGGGCAGTCGGTTCTTGCCGGCTGCCGCCAGGCTTACTTTAGGGCTTCGGAATCTTCATCTTCGGGCTGGGGGCAGTCGGTTCGTGCCGCTGCCGCCCCTTACTTTGAAAATTTGCATTTTTCTGCCTTGATAGGCTTCGACGTGCTTCTTCTTTGCAGCGGCCTCCCGAGGCGCAGGATGCGGCATTAGCGGCCGTTGGCAAGGCGCGGGAGGAGCGCCGGCAGGCCGGGGAGCAGAGCTCTGCCTGCTTCACCATGGAGGACTATCTGGCGTCCATGGCCGCCCGCGTGGAGCCAATCACCAAGCTTGGCTGGGAGCTCCGGAAGGCGGCGGAAGAGCTGATCCGGCTGCTGTGGCCGACGGAGACGTTGCCGCAGGATCTCTCCAACCTCATCAAGTGGCTGGAGACGGCGCCTGACCGCTTCCTTGACTGGAAGGAGTCGGTTGCGCGTGCCGGAGCTGATATGGCCCTCTCCTTTGTCCTCTCCTGGTATGACGAGGTCAACCTCGATCAGCTGGAGTGTCGTCGCGCCGACGTGGAGGAAAACCTTCCGGCGGAGAACAAGATCGCCCGGCTTGCCCGCGCCTGTGCCATCGCCGACTTCGTCGACAAGCGCATCTTCATCGAGGATCCGAACCCTCCTCTGACGAGGAGGAGGAGGTGGAAGATGATGGAGCCGAGAGGACCCGGCAGCCGGCAACGCTGATGCTCCCCCGGCTGGTCCTGATCCAGCCGGTGCTTAAATGTATCTGTTTAAGATGTTGCTTTTGCCAAGACAATTCGTTAAATCCCCGGGATGCCGGGTGCATATGTAAGACAATATTATTATCCTTTTATTAGGGCACACTTTAATGTGTTTGTTAATCATTTGTGTGCCGGCTTGCTTTCTTTCGACTTGTTCGCTTTTTCCCATCCGCCCCACTCTTTGGCTTTGCTCTTGCCGATCGTACGTCCGACTTGCGGTCCGTCGCCGGATCAAGAGCGTGCCGCTGGGTGAGGCCGATAGTATTTCAGTCGAACGAGCCGAGTTCGGCAATCCGGCACTTTTATGAAGAGTTGTGCAAGAATCGATTCGCTTTCACTCTTTCCCTTAGCCGTCTTTCGCGTGCCGGCTCCCTAGGCACTTACTCCCGCCAGCCGGACAGCCGGGTTGCGGTCTGTAGCTGGTCGGAAGTCGGCTGTCGGAAACCGGATCACGTTACTAAGCCGGCCGCGTGAGAGGGTGTTAGCCAATCGGCGAAAACAATAGAGTACGCGAAAAACTTGTCGAAATCGGCGCTCTTGGCGCTTGCTTTTTCATAGCTTACAAAAGGGAGTACAAGGGATACATACATTCCTGCTCTCAAGTGTAAAATGGTCGAAGCAACCTGACATTCCAGGGACGTTTTGTCTCCTCGTCAGTTTTGTTCACCTTGTTTTTCTTAGCCTCTTGGGCATCTATGAGATAGTAGGAATCATTGCCTACCGCCTTGCTCACGATGAAGGGACACGTCCGTTGGGAACCCCAAGAGGAAGGTGTGATGCGCACAGCAAGTTTTCCCTCAGAAAGAAACCAAGGTTTATCGAACCAGGAGGAGCCAAGAAGCACGTTGAAGGTTGAAGGCGGCGGAATGTAATGCGGCGCAACACCAGGGATTCCGGCGCCAACGTGGAACCTGCACAACACAACCAAAGTACTTTGCCCCAACGTAACAGTGAGATTGTCAATCTCACCGGCTTGCTGTGAACAAAGGATTAACCGTATTGTGTGGAAGATGATTGTTTGCGAAGAACAGTAAAGAACAAGTATTGCAGTAGATTGTATTTCAGATGTAAAGAATAGACCGGGGTCCACAGTTCACTAGAGGTGTCTCTCTCATAAGATAAATAGCATGTTGGGTGAACAAATTACAGTTGGGCAATTGACAAATAAAGAAGGCATAACAATGCACATACATATATCATGATGAGTACTATGAGATTTAATCAGGGCATTACAACAAAGTACATAGACCGCCATCCAGCATGCATCTATGCCTAGAAAGTCCACTTTCAGGTTATCATCCGAACCCCTTCCGGTATTAAGTTGCAAGCAACAGACAATTGCATTAAGTATGGTGCGTAATGTAATCAACACAAATATCCTTAGACAAAGCATCGATGTTTTATCCCTAGTGGCAACAGCACATCCACAACCTTAGAACTTTCTCTCACTGTCCCAGATTTAATGGAGGCATGAACCCACTATCGAGCATAAATACTCCCTCTTGGAGTTACAAGTATCAACTTGGCCAGAGCCTCTACTAGCAACGGAGAGCATGCAAGAAACAACTCATATATGATAGATTGATAATCAACTTGACATAGTATTCAATATCCATCGGATCCCAACAAACACAACATGTAGGATTACAAATAAACGATCTTGATCATGATAGACAGCTCACAAGATCGAGCATGATAGCACAATTAGGAGAAGACAACCATCTAGCTACTGCTATGGACCCATGGTCCAGGGGTGAACTACTCACACATCAATCCGGAGGCGATCATGGCGATGAAGAGTCCTCCGGAGATGATTCCCTCCGGCAGGGTGCCGGAGGCGATCTCCTGAATCCCCCGAGATGGGATTGGCGGCGGCTACGTCTCTGGAAGGTTTTCCGTATCATGGCTCTCGACTGGGGGTTTCGCGACGAAGACTATATGGGCGGGTAGGTCAGGGGCATCACGAGGGGCCACACGCAGGGCCGCGCGGCCAGCACTGGCCGCGCCGCCTCTGTGTGTGGCCACCTCGTGGCCCCACTTCTTTCCTCTCGGACTTCCGGAAGCTTCGTGGAAAAATAGGCCCCATTGATTTCGTCCAATTCCGAGGATATTTCCTTACTAGGATTTCTGAAACCAAAACAGCAGAAAACAGAACTGGCTCTTGCATCTCGTCAATAGGTTAGTGCCGGAAAATGCATAATAACGACATATAATGTGTATAAAACATGTGAGTATCATCATAAAAGTAGCATGGAACATAAGAAATTATAGATACGTTTGAGACGTATCAAGCATCCCCAAGCTTAGTTCCTACTCGCCCTCGAGTAGGTAAACGATAACAAAGATAATTTCTGAAGTGACATGCTATCATAATCTTGATCAATACTATTGTAAAGCATATGTAGTGAATGAAGTGATTCGAAGCAATGGTAAGACAATGATTAAACAACTGAATCATATAGCAAAGACTTTTCATGAATAGTACTTTCAAGACAAGCATCGATAAGACTTGCATAGGAGTTAACTCATAAGGCAATAAATTCTTAGTAGAAAGCTTTGAAGCAACACAAAGGAAGATTTAAGTTTCAGCAGTTGCTTTCAACTTCAACATGTATATCTCATGGATAATTGTCAACACAAAGTAATATGATGAATGCAAATAAGCAAATATGTAGGAATCAATGCACACAGTTAACACAAGTGTTTGCTTCTAAGGAAAGAAATAGGTAAACTGACTCAACATAAAGTAAAAGAATGGCCCTTCGCAGAGGGAAGCAGGGATTAAATCATGTGCTAGAGCTTTTCAAGTTTTGAAATCATATAGAAAGCATAAAAGTAAAGTTTTGAGAGGTGTTTGTTGTTGTCAACGAATGGTAATGGGTACTCTAACTACCTTATCAACCAGACTTTCAAGAGCGGCTCCCATGAAGGACGTTATTTCTACCACCGTGGTAGATCATCCCTCTTCTCTTTTGTTTACACATGCATTTATTATTTATGGATGACACTCCTCCCCACCTTTCCTTTCTCAAGCCATGGCTAACCGAATCCTCGGGTGCCTTCCAACAATCTCATACCATGGAGGAGTGTCTATATTTTTTTCTTTCTTTTTCTTTTTGCAAAATTAAGTTGCTCACTGATTGATCAGGGCAAAGCATGTGAAGAGAATTATTAATGCAAGTTAATTAATCGGGGCTGGGAACCCCATTGCCAGCTCTTTTTGCAAAATTATTGGATAAGCGGATGAGCCACTAGTCCATTGGTGAAAGTCTGTCCGAAGTAAATGACAAGATCAAAAGATAAAACACCACATACTTCCTCATGAGCTATAAAACATTGACACAAATAAGAGGTAATCAATTTTGAATTGTTTAAAGGTAGCACATGAAGTATTTACTTGGAATGGCATGAAATACCATGTAGTAGGTAGGTATGGTGGACACAAATGGCATAGGTGTTGGCTCAAGGTTTTGGATGCACGAGAAGTATTTCCTCTCAGTACAAGGCTTTGGCTAGCAAGGTTATTTGAAGCAAACACAAGTATGAACCGGTACAGCAAAACTTACATAAGAACATATTGCAAGCATTATAAGACTCTACACTCTTCCTTGTTGTTCAAACACCTTAACCAGAAAATATCTAGACCTTAGAGAGACCAATCATGCAAACCAAATTTCAACAAGCTCTATGTAGTTCTTCATTAATAGGTGCAAAGTACATGATGCAAGAGCTTAAACATGATCTATATGAGCACAACAATTGCCAAGTATCAAATTATTCAAGACATTATACCATTTACCACATGCGGCATTTTCCGTTTCCAACCATATATCAATGAACGAGGTAGTTCAACTTTCGCAATGAACATTAAAGATAAAGCTAAGAACACATGTGTTCATACGAAACAGCGGAGCGTAATATCTCCAATATAAAGAATGCTAGGATCCGACTTTATTCAAACAAAAACCAAAACTAAAGCAAACAGACGCTCCAAGTAAAGCACATAAGATGTGACGGAATAAAAATATAGTTTCACTAGAAGAACCTGATAATGTTGTCGATGAAGAAGGGGATGCCTTGGGCATCCCCAAGCTTAGATGCTTGAGTCCTCTTAAAATATGCAGGGATGAACCACGGGGCATCCCCAAGCTTAGACTTTTCACTCTTCTTGATCATATTGTATCATCCTCCTCTCTTGACCCTTGAAAACTTCCTCCACACCAAACTCAAAACAAACTCATTAGAGGGTTAGTGCATAATTGAAAATTCATACATTCAGAGGTGACATAATCATTCTTAACACTTCTGGACATTGCACAAAGCTACTGAAAGTTAATGGAACAAAGAAATCCATCGAACATAGCAAAACAGGCAATGCGAAATAAAAGGCAGAATCTGTCAAAACAGAACAGTCCGTAAAGACGAATTTTACAGGGGCACTTAACTTGCTCAGATGAAAATGCTCAAATTGAATGAAAGTTGCGTACGTATCTGAGGATCACGCACGTAAATTTGCAGATTTTTCTGAGTTACCTACAGAGAATTCTGCCCAGATTCGTGACAGCAAGAAATCTGTTTCTGCGCAGTAATCCAAATCTAGTATTGACTTTACTATTAAAGACTTTACTTGGCACAACAATGCAACAAAATAAAGATAAGGAGAGGTTGCTACAGTAGTAACAACTTCCAAGACTCAAATATAAAACAAAAGTGCTGTAGTAAAAACATGGGTTGTCTCCCATAAGCGCTTTTCTTTAACGCCTTTCAGCTAGGCGCAGAAAGTGTGAATCAAGTGTTATCAAGAGATGAAGCATCGACATCATAATTTGTTCTAATAATAGAATCATAAGGTAACTTCATTCTTTTTCTAGGGAAGTGTTCCATACCTTTCTTGAGATGAAATTGATATTTAATATTACCTTCCTTCATATCAATAGTAGCACCAACAGTTCAAAGAAAAGGTCTTCCCAATATAATGGGACAAGATGCATTGCATTCAATATCCAAGACAACAAAATCAACGGGGACAAGGTTATTGTTAACCATAATACGAACATTATCAATCCTCCCCAAAGGTTTCTTCGTAGCATTATCAGCAAGATTAACATCCAAATAACAATTTTTCAATGGTGGCAAGTCAAGCATATCATAGAGTTTCTTAGGCATAACGGAAATACTTGCACCAAGATCACATAAAGCATTACAATCAAAATCATTGACCCTCATCTTAATGATGGGCTCCCAACCATCTTCTAACTTCCTAGGAATAGAAGTTTCAAGTTTTAGTTTCTCTTCTCTAGCTTTTATGAGAGCATTTGTAATATGTTTTGTAAAGGCCAAATTTATAGCACTAGCATTGGGACTTCTAGCAAGTTTTTGTAAGAACTTTATAACTTCAGAGATGTGGCAATCATCAAAATCTAAACCATTATGAGCTACAGCAATGGGATCATTGTCCCCAATGTTGGAAAAAATTTCAGCAGTTTTATCACAAGCAGTTTCAGCAGTTTTAGCAATTTCAGGTAATTTTGCACGCTTTGCACTAGGAGTAGAAACATTGCCAACACCAATTATTTTACCATTGATAGTAGGAGGTGTAGCAACATGTGAATCATTATCATTACTAGTGGTGGTAATAGTCCAAACTTTAGCTACATTATTCTCTTTAGCTAGTTTTTCATTTTCTTCTCTATCCCACCTAGCACGCTATTCAGCCATCAAACTTATATTCTCATTAATTATAACTTGGATGGCATTTGCTGTAGTAACAATCTTATTATCAATGTCCTTATTAGGCATAACTTTCAATTTTAAAAGATCAACATCAAAGGCAAGTCTATCAACCTTAGAAGCAAGAATATCAATTTTATCAAGCTTTTCCTCAACAAATTTGTTAAAAGCAGTTTGTGTACTAATAAATTCTTTAAGCATGGCTTCAAGACCAGGGGGTACACTCCTATTATTGTTGTAAGAATTCCCATAAGAATTACCATAACCATTACCATTAGCAGAAGGATATGGCCTATAGTTGTTACCAGAATTATTCCTATAAGCATTGTTGTTGAAATTATTACTTTTAATGAAGTTCACATCAACATTTTCTTCTTGAGCAACCAATGAAGCTAAAGGAACATTATTTGGATCAACATTAGATCTACCATTCACAAGCATAGACATAATCACATCAATCTTATCACTCAAGGAGGAGGTTTCTTCAACAGAATTTACCTTCTTACCTTGTGGAGCTCTTTCCGTGTGCCATTCAGAGTAATTTATCATCATATCATCAAGAAGCTTTGTAGCCGCCCCCAAAGTGATGGACATAAAGGTACCTCCAGCAGCTGAATCCAATAGGTTCCGCGAAGAAAAATTAATCCTGCATAAAAGGTTTGGATGATCATCCAAGTAGTCAGTCCATGGGTTGGGCAATTCTTTACCAAAGATTTCATTCTCTCCCATGCTTGAGCAACATGTTCATTATCTAATTGCTTAAAATTCATTATGCTACTTCTCAAAGATATAATTTTAGCGGGAGGATAATATCTACCAATAAAAGCATCCTTACATTTAGTCCATGAATCAATACTATTCTTAGGCAAAGATAGCAACCAATCTTTAGCTCTTCCTCTTAATGAGAAAGGAAACAATTTCAATTTTATAATATCACCATCTACATCCTTATACTTTTGCATTTCACAAAGTTCAAAAAAATTATTAAGATGGGCAGCAGCATCATCAGAACTAACACCAGAAAATTGCTCTCTCATAACAAGATTCAGTAAAGCAGGTTTAATTTCAAAGAATTCTGCTTTAGTAGCAGGTGGAGCAATAGGTGTGCATAGGAAATCATTATTATTAGTGTTTGTGAAGTCACACAACTTAGTATTTTCAGGGGTATTCATTTTAGCGGTAGTAAATAAAGCAAACTAGATAAAGTAAATGCAAGTAACTAATTTTTTTTGTGTTTTTGATATAGAGAGCAAGACAGTAAATAAAGTAAAGCTAGCAACTAATTTTTTTGTGTTTTGTTTAAGTGCAGCAAACAAAGTAGTAAATAAAATAAAGCAAGACAAAAACAAAGTAAATAGATTGGAAGTGGAGACTCCCCTTGCAGCGTGTCTTGATCTCCCCGCAACGGCGCCAGAAAAAGAGCTTGATGCGTGCTGACACACGTCCGTTGGGAACCCCAAGAGGAAGGTGTGATGCAGAGTAAGTTTTCCTCAGAAAGAAACAAAGGTTTATCGAACCAGGAGGAGCCAAGAAGCACGTTGAAGGTTGATGGCGGCGAAATGTAATGCGGCGCAACACCAGGGATTCCGGCGCCAACGTGGAACCTGCACAACACAACCAAAGTACTTTGCCCCAACGTAACAGTGAGGTTGTCAATCTCACCGGCTTGCTGTGAACAAAGGATTAACCGTATTATGTGGAAGATGATTGTTTGCGAAGAACAGTAAAGAACCAGTATTGCAGTAGATTGTATTTCAGATGTAAAGAATAGACCGGGGTCCACAGTTCACTAGCGGTGTCTCTCCCATAAGATAAATATCATGTTGGGTGAAAAAATTACAGTTGGGCAATTGACAAATAAAGAAGGCATAACAATGCACATACATATATCATGATGAGTACTATGAGATTTAATCAGGGCATTACGACAAAGTACATAGACCGCCATCCAGCATGCATCTATGCCTAAAAAGTCCACTTTCAGGTTATCATCCGAACCCCTTCCGGTATTAAGTTGCAAGCAACAGACAATTGCATTAAGTATGGTGCGTAATGTAATCAACACAAATATCCTTAGACAAAGCATCGATATTTTATCCCTAGTGCCAACAGCACATCCACAACCTTAGAACTTTCACTGTCCCAGATTTAATGGAGGCATGAACCCACTATCGAGCATAAATACTCCCTCTTGGAGTTACAAGTATCAACTTGGCCAGAGCCTCTACTAGCAACGGGGAGCATGCAAGAACATAAACAACTCATATATGATAGATTGATAATCAACTTGACATAGTATTCAATATCCATCGGATTCCAACAAACACAACATGTAGGATTACAAATAAACGATCTTGATCATGATAGGCAGCTCACAAAATCGAGCATGATAGCACAATTAGGAGAAGACAACCATCTAGCTACTGCTATGGACCCATGGTCCAGGGGTGAACTACTCACACATCAATCTAGAGGCGATCATGGCGATGAAGAGTCCTCCGGGAGATGATTCCCCTCTCCGGCAGGGTGCCAGAGGCGATCTCCTGAATCCCCCGAGATGGGATTGGCGGCGGCTACGTCTCTGGAAGGTTTTTCGTATCGTGGCTCTCGGTACTGGGGGTTTCGCGACGAAGACTATATGTAGGCGGAAGGGTAGGTCAGGGGGCATCACGAGGGGCCCACATGCTAGGGCCGCGCGGCCAGCACCTGGGCCGCGCCACCCTATTGGCCACCTCGTGGCCCCACTTCTTTTCCTCTTCGGACTTCTGGAAGCTTCGTGGAAAAATAGGCCCCTGGGCGTTGATTTCGTCCAATTCCGAGGATATTTCCTTACTAGGATTTCTGAAACCAAAAACAGCAGAAAACAGAACTGGCTCTTCGGCATCTCGTCAATAGGTTAGTGCCGGAAAATGCATAATAACGACATATAATGTGTATAAAACATGTGAGTATCATCATAAAAGTAGCATGGAACATAAGAAATTATAGATACGTTTGAGACGTATCAACGATGAAGGGACCCTCCCATGGGGATGACAGTTTATGCTGTCCGGCTGTCCGTTGGATCAGCCGGAGCACTAGGTCTCCTTCTCGGAATGCTAAGGTCTTGACCTTCCGGCTGTGGCTAGCTGGTATACGGTGGACCTGGACTCGGCCATCAGCCGGACCTCTTCGACCAGGTCGACTCCATCTTCACGAGCTTCTTTGGCTTCAGCTTCTGTGTATAGCTTGATCCTTGGCGCGTCGTGCTCGATGTCAGTCGGCAGGACGGCTTCGGCCCCGTATACGAGGAAGAAGGGTGTGAAGCCGACTGAGCGGTTTGGCGTCGTGCGCAGGCTCCACAGCACGCTGGGCAGCTCTTCAATCCAGCAGCCGGCTGAGCGCTCAAGCGGCTCCACCAGCCGGGGCCGGATGCCGGCTAGGATCAAGCCATTTGCCTTCTCCACTTGGCCGTTGGTCTCTGGGTGTGCTACGGATGATAGGTCCATTCGGATCCCCATCTCCCCGCAGTAGCGCTTGAAAATGCCTTCGGCGAAGTTGCTGCCGTTGTCGGTGATGATGCTATGGGGGTAGCCGTATCTCACGATTATCTCCTTGAGGAATGTGACGGCTGTGGAGCCGTCCAGCTTCTTGATTGGCTTGGCTTCAATTCACTTGGTGAATTTGTCAATCATCACCAAGAGGTGAGTCATGCCGCCTCGGGCTGTTTTGAATGGGCCCACCATATCCAAGCCCCATACGGCAAACGGCCAGGTAATGGGGATGGTCTTCAAGGCGGAAGCCGGCGTGTGCTTTTGCTTGGCAAAGCGTTGGCAGCCGTTGCACTTCTTCACCAGTTCTTCTGCGTCTCTGAGCGCAGTCGGCCAGTAAAAACCGTGCCGGAAGGCTTTGGCCACTATGGCTCTGGAGGAGGCGTGATGGCCGCACTCTCCCTGATGGATTTCCCGTAGGAGTTCAATCCCTTCAGCCGGCTCGACGCACCGCTGGAGCACCCCACTTACGCTGCGTTTGTACAGCTCGTGGTTGATGATGGTATAGGCCTTGGCCCTTCTCTCAATCTGCCTGGCTTGAACCCTGTCATTGGGCAGCACACCATCGGTGAGGTAGGAGAGGAATTCTTGTGCCCATGATGGTACGCATTTTATTTCAAACACGCTGACCATCAAGGCCTCCATCTTCGGAGCTTCCGGGTTCGACTGCGTGGTCGCCGGGTTCGGCTGTGGAGCCGGCGGGTTTGGCTGAGAAGCCCCCGAGTTTGGCTGAGAAGCCCCCGGGTTGGACTGAGAAGCCCCCGGGTTCGGCTGTGGAGCCGGCGGGTTCGGCTGAGAAGCCCCCGACTTGGGCGATGAAGCCCCCGGGTTCGGCTGAGAAGCCCCCGGGTCAGCCGGCACGAATATGGAATCCGAGTCCGGTGACGGTATGATGGACGGCTTCCGCAGATGCGCCAAGGCAACCCCCGGCGGAATTGCTTGCCGGGTTGAGCCTATCTTGGACAGCGCATCAGCCGCCTCGTTGTTTGCTCGCGGCACATGATGGAATTCGCAGCCGTCGAAGAAGCCGGACAGCTGCTGGACGTGGAAGCGGTATGAGGCCATGTTGGCGTCCTTCGCGTCCCAGTCGCCAGATGCTTGTTGTATGACCAAGTCGGAGTCGCCGAAGCAAAGAATGCGACGCACGCCAATCTCCTTGGCCAGCTTCAGCCCATGGATGAGCGCCTCGTACTCCGCCACATTGTTGGATGCGGCGAAGTGGATCTGCAGGACGTAGTCCAGCCGATCTCCCTTGGGAGAGGTGACGACGATGCCGGCTCCCAAGCCGTTTCGCATCTTCGAGCCGTCGAAGTGCAGCTTCCAGTGTGTGGAGTCGGGCACAGGCGGCAAGTACTGCATCTCGGCCCAGTCGACAAAGAAGTCCGCGAGGATCTGCGGCTTGATGGCCGTGCGCGGCTCGTAGAGGATGGTGTGGGCGGCTAGCTCCAGGGCCCACTTGGCAACCCGGCCATTGGCGTCCTTGCTGCCGATGATTTCCGCCAGGGGCGCTGTGGCCACCACCTTGATGGGGTGCTCCTGGAAGTAGTGCTTGAGCTTCTTGGCCGCCATGTACACGCCGTAGGTGACCTTCTGGTAGTGGGGGTAGTTTTGCTTCGACTGGGACAGCACCTCGCTGAGATAGTAGACTGGGCGCTGGACCGACTGCTCCTTGCCGGCTTCTTTGCGCTCCACCACCAGGACGACGCTAACCACACGATTGGTGGCAGCGATGTATAACAGCATCGGCTCCATTGAAGCCGGCGATGCGAGGATGGGCGCGGTCGAGAGCACGCGCTTCAAGTCACGGAAGGCTTCATCCGCCTGCGGTGACCAGACGAATTTGTCCGATTTCTTCAGCAGCTGGTACATGGGCAGTGCCTTCTCCCCCAGCCGGCTGACGAAGCGGCTCAAGGAGGCCAGGCATCCGGTGAACTTCTGGACGTCCTTGAGGCACTGCGGCAGCTCCATCTTCTCAATGGCACTGATCTTCTCCGGGTTGGCTTCGATTCCTCGCTGAGAGACGAGGTAGCCCAGGAGTTGGCCGGCTGGCACGCCGAACGTGCACTTGGCCGGGTTGAGCTTCATCCGGAATCTTCGCAGATTGGTGAAGGTTTCTCTCAGGTCATCAAGGAGGGTAGGCATCTCCTTGGTTTTTACAACGACATCATCCACATATGCGTGAACATTTCTGCCGATTTGATCCTGCAAACACTTTTGCATGCACCTTTGGTAGGTGGCGCCTGCATTTTTCAAGCCGAATGGCATAGTCGTGTAGCAGTAAGCCCCATACGGGGTAATGAACGAAGTCTTTATTTGATCATCCGGATTCAAAGGAATCTGGTGGTAGCCTGAATAGGCATCTAGAAAAGACAACAGTTCACAGCCGGCAGTCGAGTCTATGACTTGATCTATGCGCGGCAGGGGGAAGGGGTCCTTCGGGCACGCCTTGTTGAGGCTGGTGTAGTCGATACACATGCGCCAGGAGCCGTTCTTCTTCAAAACCAGGACCGGGTTCGCCAACCAGTCCGGGTGCAGCACTTCCATGATGAAGCCGGCTGCTAGGAGCCGGGCGATTTCTTCACCGATGGCCTTCCTTCTTTCTTCGGCGAAGCGCCTGAGGGGCTGCTTCACCGGCTTGGCTTCAGGCCTGACGTGGAGGTGGTGCTCAGCCAACTCCCTCGGCACACCCGGCATGTCCCTTGGAGACCATGCGAAGATGTCCCGATTCTCACGGAGGAAGCTGGTGAGCTCGCTTTCCTATTTGCTGCTCAAGCCGGCACCGATGGTGACGTACTTGTCCGGCTGCGCCGGGTCGAGCAGGATCTTCTTGGTGTTGTCGGCCGGCTGGAAGTGAGTCGTCCCAGCCGGGTTGCCTACAGCCGGCATGTCCGCCTGCGCGGCCTTAGCCAGGGCGACGGCGTCGTGGATGAGCTGCTTCTCGGTGGCGATGACCAGCGTCTGGGCCATCTTGGAGCTCTGCGTGGCGCAGTCCATGGAGCGGCGGTAGTCGCCGGCTACGGTGATGACCCCTTTAGGGCCAGGTAGCTTCATCTTCAGGTACCCGTAGTGGGGCACCGCCATGAACTTGGTCAGGGCTGGCCTGCCCAGGAGCGCGTGGTAGGGACTGACGAGGTCCACCACCTCGAACTCGATCTTCTCGGTGCGGAAGTGATCCGGCTTCCCGAACATCACCTCCAGCGTGATCCGGCCGATCGGCTGGCAGCAGTGGCCTGGCACGATGCCATGGAAGACGGTGGGGGTGGGGCGCAACTCGGCCTCCTGGATGCCCAGCTTGCGGGCGGTGTCGCGGTAGAGGATGTTGATGCTGCTGCCCCCATCGATGAGGACACGCGAGAAGCGCACGCTGCGCCGGGTTGTGCCGATGGTGGGGTCGAGGACCATGGCGTAGCTGCCCGGCTTCGGCAGGACAGCCGGTGTGTCGCGGCGATCAAATGTGATGGCCTGCTCTGACCAGTTTAGGTACTGGGGGACCGGCGGTATGACCGCGTTGACCTCGAGGGAACGGCTCTGCTGGCTCGTCTTGTCCTCGGGCTCGGAGGTGAAGATGATGTAGGTGGCATCCTCGGCCAAGTACCGGCCGCCATGGTGCACTTGGTTAGCCTCGTGGTGCTCGAGGTTGGCGTTCTCTGCGCCGGCTTGGCCACCCGGCCCGCCGGCTGGTGGAGGCGGGGGTGGGGGCGGGAGAGGTTCGCCGCTTGTCAGCCGCTTCATGAAGTGGCAGTCGCGGGTGGTGTGGTTGGAGGGGTTCTTGCCGCTGTGGTACTTGCACGGCGAGTCGAGCATTTGCTCGAAGGTGTACTTCGGCTTCCAGGGCCGGTCCTGTTTCTGGCGCCGGCTGCCGCCAGCCGCCGCGTGGTCCGACACGGCTGCCACATGGGCGGAACCGTACCGGCGGTCCGGCTGGTCGCTGTGCCGCTTGCCGCGGTAGTTGTCCCGCCGGCTGCCATGCGAGCCGCCCTCGGCCGGCTTGTGCTCGGCCGGCTTGTTGTTGTCCCTTCTGGATGGAGCCGGCGATGCCTCAGCCGGAGCCTTGCCGGCTTCTTCAGCCAGCGCGTACTTGTCCGCAATGGCCATCAAGGCGGCCATCGTCTTGGGCTCGCTGCGGCGCAGCTTGTGCCACAGCATGGTGTTGGGCCGGCAGCCGCCCATGAAGAAGCTGATGGCCTGGATCTCGTGCACGCCCTCGCAGGAGTTGCGCATTTCGCACCAGCGCGTCAGGTACGCGCGATCCGTCTCGTCCGGGCCCTGCTTGCACATCTCAAGCTGTTGAGGGCGACCCGGCCGGCGATAGGTGCCGGTGAAGTTGCTGACGAAGGCATCTTCGAAGTCCAGCCAGCCGTTTATGCTGCCGGCTGGCAGGTTGTTGAGCCATGTGCGGGCGGAGCCGAGCAGCATGAGGGGGGAGTAGCGCACAGCCCAGCGCTTGTTGCCTTTGGCGATGCCGACTGCGGTGGAGTAGTCCAGCAGCCAGTCCTCCGGCTTGGCGGTGCCGTCGTACTTGGGGGTGTCGCGCGGGAGCTGGAAGCCGTCGACCATGGGCTCGTTCAGGATCCGCGGCCCGAAGCACTTTGGGCCGGCTGGCCCTTCTTCTTCCGCGATGCGGGATTCGACCAGCCGGTCGAGGCGGTCCCGGCGTCGGTTGGCTCGATGCGCGGGCCCAGCCGGGAATGGGCCGGCTGATACGTCCAAAACGTATCTACTTTCCCGAACACTTTTGCTATTGTTTTGCCTCTAATTTGTGTATTTTGGATGCAACTAACACGGACTAACGCTGTTTTCAGCAGAATTGCTCTGGTGTCTCGTTTTTGTGCAGAAATCCAACTTTCGGGAAAATCCTCGGAATTTATGCGAAAGGTCCTATTTTCCCAGAATACTGACGGAGCCAGAAGGGCAAGCACGGTGGGGGCAGGAGGGCCCCACACACTAGGCCGGCGCGGCCCAGGAGGGGCCCGCGCGGCCCTAGTGTGTGGCGGCCTCGGCTGGCCCCTGATACGTCCCAAACGTATCTATAATTTCTTATGTTCCATGCCACATTATTGATGATATCTACATGTTTTATACACATTATATGTCGTATTTATGCATTTTCCGGCACTAACCTATTAACGAGATGCCGAAGAGCCATTGCTGTTTTCTTGTTTTTGGTTTCAGAAATCCTAGTAAGGAAATATTCTCGGAATTGGACCAAATCAACGCCCAGGGGCCTATTTTTGCACGAAGCTTCCAGAAGACCGAGGGGGAAAGGAAGTGGGGCCGCCGCCACACCAGAGCGCGGCATCCCCGGCCCGGCCCAGCGTGTGGTCTTGATGACCCACAAGTATAGGGGGTGTATCGTAGTATCTTCGATAAGTAAGAATGTCGATCCCAACGAGGAGCAGAAGGTGTTGACAAGTAGTTTCGATGAAGGATTCACTGTAAATGCTCACAAACAAGTATTCAAGGAGTTTTGATGTAACAGATGAATAAAGTACGAGTAAGTAAAGTGCGAGAGAAATAATTGCAGCGAGTGGCCCAATCCTTTTTAGCACAAAGGACAAGCCGGTTTGTTTACTTATAATGACCAAACGTTCTTGAGGACACACGGGAATTTAGTCTAGTGCTTTCGCTTCATGTAGCTAAATAATCTTCATTGTTTTGATAAGTGTTGTGTGGGTGAACCTATGCTAATGCACCGCCCTTCCTAGGACTAATACATACTTGTGATTATACCCCTTGCAAGCATCCGCAACTACAAGAAAGTAATTAAGATAAATCTAACCACAGCCTTAAACTCTGAGATCCTGCGATCCCTCCTGCATCGATATACCAACGGGGGTTTAGGTTTCTGTCACTCCGGCAACCCCGCAATTAGCAAACGAGTACAAGATGCATTCCCCTAGGCCCATAAATGGTGAAGTATCATGTAGTCGACGTTCACATGACACCACTAGAAGAATGACACCACAACTTAAATATCATAACATTGAATATTACTCAACCATAATTCACTACTAACATTTAGACTTCACCCATGTCCTCAAGAACTAAACGAACTACTCACGAGACATCATATGGAACATGATCAGAGGTGATATGATGGTGAATAACAATCTGAACATAAACCTTGGTTCAACGGTTTCACTCAATAGCATCAATAACAAGTAGAGATCAACACCGGGAGAGTTTCCCCTATCAAACAATCAAGATCTAACCCAAATCGTTACAGCGGTGACGAGGTGCAGCGGTGGAGATGGCGGTGATGATGATGAAGATGATGGTGATGGTGATGGAGATGATGTCCAGCTCGATGACGGTGACGATGGCGTCGATTTCCCCCTCCGAGAGGGAATTTCCCCGGCGGATTCCTGCCCGCCGGAGAGCTCTTTTCTCTCTGGTGTTCTCCGCCCCGCAGAGGCGGCTGTAACCTTTCGTGAGGATCCCTCTGGAGCTTAGGTCTTCGGGACGAAGGGTTTCGCGAAGAAAAGGAGGCGAAAGGGGCTGTGGGGCCCCCACACCACATGGTGGCGCGGCCAGGCCATGGGCCGCGCCTCCCTATGGTGTGGGCCCATCTTGGGTCCACCTGGCTCCCCCTTCTGGCTTCCTTCGTCATCTGGAAAAATAGGATTTTTGGTAAAATTTCCTTCCACAGTTGATCTTCCGAAATATTGCATCCTGACGGTGCTTTTTCCAGCAGAATCCTGGCTCCGGTGCGCAATCTCCAAATAATCATGAAACATGCAAAATAGATGAAATAATATAAGTATTGTGTCCCAATATGAAATATATCAATGAATAACAGCAAATTATGATATAAAATAGTGATGCAAAATGGACGTATCAACTCTCAAAGCTATATTCATTCAGATAAAACTTGTACTGAACAAGGAAGAATAAAAGGCATGACTAAATATATCACAATATAGATGATTGGATCACAACAACTCAAATGCTTGCTTAAGATGGAGGGAAATAGGTTTACTGACTCAACATAAAGTAAAAGATAGGCCCTTCGCAGAGGGAAGCAGGGATTAAATCATGTGCTAGAGCTTTTCAAGTTTCGAAATCATATAGAGAGCATAAAAGTAAAGTTTTGAGGGGTGTTTGTTGTTGTCAACGACTGGTAGTGGGTACTCTAACCCCCTTGCCAGACAAACTCTCAAAGAGCGGCTCCCATTTTATTTTTGTTTTTGTGTGGCACTCCTTCCAACCTTTCTTTCACAAACCATGGCTAACCGAATCCTCGGGTGCCTGCCAACAATCTCATACCATGAAGGAGTGCCTTTTTTTTATTTTATTATGTTGACACTCCTCCCCACCTTTGCTTTCTCAAGCCATGGCTAACCGAATCCTTCGGGTGCCATCCAACAATCACATACCATGGAGGAGTGTCTATTTTTGTTAATTAATTTGGGACTGGGAATCCCATTGCCAGCTCTTTTTGCAAAGTTATTGGATAAGTGGATGAAGCCACTAGTCCATTGGTGAAAGTTGCCCAACAAGATTGAAAGATAAAACACCACATACTTCCTCATGAGCTATAGAACATTGACACAAATAAGGAGTAATAAAGTTTTTGAATTGTTTAAAGGTAGCACATGAAATATTTACTTGGAATGACAGAAAAATACCATGCAGTGGTTAGATATGGTGGACACAAATGACATAGGTTTGGGTTCAGGTTTGGATGCACGAGAAGTATTCCCTCTCAGTACAGGTCTTTGGCTAGCAAGGTTAAATAGCAAGCATAAGAGTTGAGGGAAGCAAACAAATATACATGTGATAGAAACAATCATGCATCTTACTTGTAAGCACAAATAGTTTTAACTTCAGAATACTAAGCTAAGAACTGATAAGAAAGATAATAACATCTTCTACATGTATTTCCTCTATTCTTCTTAAACTCAAAGTGTTGTTGCTATTGACCATTGCTAAGTTTGCCAAAACCAAATAGATTTACTCAATGCTCCCAAAGTGATACCAATACTTAACAACAAGATAAATCATATGATAGAATTTGCAAACTAAAATAAGATGTGCAATATGTAAATGATAAAACTTCTCATTAATATTTCATAGCGATAACTCACACCAAGGGATACATAGATAACCAACTAAAGAGAGATACTTCCATACCGCAACACATCTTATATGATAACTTCCCTACTCATGATATGACACTACTTGATGGTAAAAAGTAAAAGGTAGTGATAATGTGATACCGCGGCACTCCCCCAAGCTTGGAACAAACCAAGGGGATGCCAATACCGATGATGAATTACTCCTTTGGCGGTGATGGTGAATCCTTGCCATCATCAGACTTCCAGGGAAGAGGCTCTCCATCAACAAAAGACATCTTGGTCTCCGGAAACCTGAAACTAGCAGCATGACTTATGCGCTTAAACCTGTTTTCATACTCACAGTTTTGATTATGAACATCATAGAGTTGAGCTTGGAGTTTGTTGGTGGTGTCGTGAAGTGAGAAGATATCGTCCCACAACTTTGCAGTCTCCTTCTTGTGTCCATCAATGAGTTCAGACACAATCTTGTGGAAGATGTCCACTTCACGCTCAGCCATCTTCTTGTAGTTGAAGACCTCTTGTTCCAGTTTCTCCACCCTGTCTTCCAAGCTTCCTTCTCCTTTAGGACCCTGGACATCTTTGATCTGCAACTCTCCATCTACGAGCAGCAATTCTTTGGGGTGCATCTTCAGCTCGTTCATGTACGGGTTGACGACGTCCTCAAAGAAGCTGTCCTTCTGACTTCCCGACGAAGACATGGTGGATCTAGATCCGAAGCAAATCCTGGCAGAAAACAGCTCGAAACAAAACACGTCGAGAAAACGATATACGGACCTCCAGGGGTCCGGGGGATTATATAGTAAAAATTTTCAGAACAAACGGAAAGTACCAGGTCGAACCAGAGTCGGAAAGGGGTCACGAGGCGGTGCCCTCATAGGTCGGCGCGGCCAGGGTGGGGCCCGCGCCGGCCTATGGGGGCACGCCCTCGTGCGTCTCCTCCACTCCGTTTCGATCTCGTAATTTTTCATATTTTCCAAAAACAGCAAAAATATTGTTCGGAAAGTAAATTGCGAACTTTTCATTACCAGTACTGTTACCTATTCAAAGTCGAGTTCTGGCGGACTGTCAATTTGTCCTTTGATGAAAGCCTCCGGTGTTTCCACTTGAATAATATCAACATCAACATTATAAGAATCACCCGAGATATAATGCTTGAGTCTTTGCCCATTCACCACTTGCGTGGCATTGCCTTGAAGAGAGCTAATTTTAATTGCTCCTGAACGATACACCTCCTCAACAACATATGGTCCTTCCCATTTCGAGAGTAATTTCCCTGCAAAGAGTCTGAGACGAGACCGATACAATAGGACTTTATCCCCAATATTAAATTCTCTTTTAATAATCCTTCTATCATGCCATTTCTTAACTTTCTCTTTAAAGAGTTTAGCATTTTCATAAGCTTCACTTCTCCATTCATCTAGTGAACTTAATTGCAGCAACCTTTTATTACCGGCTAGTTTAGGATCTTTATTTAGTTCTCTAACAGCCCAATAAGCTTTGTGCTCTAATTCTAAAGGTAAATGACAAGCTTTTCCATAAACCATTTTATAAGGTGACATTCCCATGGGGTTTTTATAAGCAGTTCTATAAGCCCATAGTGCGTCCTTCAATTTACTAGCCCAATTCTTTCTAGATTTATTAACGGTCTTTCCCAAAATAGATTTAATCTCTCTATTTGATAATTCTACTTGACCACTAGTTTGAGGATGATAAGCGGAAGCAATTCTATGATTAATTCCATACCTAGCAAGAGTTTTTCTAAAACCTCCATGAATAAAATGAGAACCTCCATCAGTCATAATATATCTAGGTACTCCAAATCTAGGAAAAATAATATCTAAAAGCATTCTTAAAGAGGTCTCACCATCGGCACTTTTTGTGGGTATAGCTTCTACCCATTTAGTAACATAATCAACAGCGACAAGTATATGAGTGTTACCTTCTGAAGAGGGAAAAGGTCCCATGAAGTCGAATCCCCAACAATCGAATGGTTCAATAACAAGTGTATAATTCATAGGCATTTCATTGCGTCTGGAGATATTACCAACCCTTTGACATTCGTCACAAGATAAAATAAACTTTCTCGCATCCTTGAAGAGAGTTGGCCAATAAAAACCTGATTGTAGAACCTTTTGTGCGGTTCTATCTCCGGCGTGATGTCCTCCATAAACACTACCATGACATTTACTCAATATCTCCTGTTGTTCATATTCAGGAACACATCTTCGCATAATACCATCCACTCCTTCTTTATATAAGTGTGGGTCATCCCAAAAATAATGCCTCAAGTCATAAAAGAATTTCCTCCTTTGCTGAGCTGAAAAGGTTGGAGGCAAGTACTTGGATACAATAAAGTTAGCATAATCAGCGTACCAAGGGCTATCTCGCGAGTTCACCTTTATTACAGCCAATTGTTCATTTGGAAAACTATCATTAACAGGAACAGGATCATAAGCAATATTTTCCAATCTAGATAAATTATCAGCAACAGGATTATCAGCACCTTTTCTATCTATAATATGTAAATCAAATTCTTGCAACAGAAGTACCCATCTAATAAGCCTTGGCTTAGCATCTTTCTTTGTCATAAGGTATCTAATTGCAGCATGATCAGTATGAATTGTAACTTTTGAATCAACAATATAGGATCTAAACTTGTCACAAGCAAAGACTACAGCTAATAATTCTTTTTCAGTTGTAGCATAATTTCTTTGAGCAGCATCAAGAGTCTTGCTAGCATAATGAATAAAATTTAATTTTTTATCTACTCGCTGTCCAAGAACAGCGCCTACAGCAAAATCACTAGCATCACACATAATTTCAAATGGTAAGTTCCAATCAGGAGGTTCAACTATAGGAGCAGTTGTTAAGGCTTTCTTTAGAGTTTCAAAAGCTTCCTTACAATCATCATCAAAAACAAAAGGTACATCTTTTTGAAGAAGATTAGTAAGAGGCTTTGAAATCTTGGAGAAATCTTTAATAAATCTCCTATAAAACCCAGCATGACCAAGAACACTACGAATACCTTTAACATCCCTCGGATAGGGCATCTTCTCAATTGCTTCAACTTTAGCTCTATCAACTTCAATACCTCTCTCGGAAATTTTATGTCCCAATACAATTCCTTCATTAACCATAAAGTGGCATTTCTCCCAATTAAGAACAAGGTTAGTTTCTTCACATCTCTGCAAAACTTTATCGAGGTTTCGCAAGCAATTATCAAAAGAATTCCCATAGACAGAAAAATCATCCATGAATACCTCTACAATACTCTCGCAAAAGCCATGAAAAATAGCAGACATGCATCTTTGAAAAGTAGTAGGAGCATTACATAAACCAAAAGGCATACGTCTATAAGCATAAGTTCCATAAGGACAAGTGAAAGTGGTTTTCTCTTGATCTTTAGCTTTAACAGCAATTTGTGAAAACCCAGAATAACCATCAAGAAAGCAAAAATGAGTATTTTTAGACAATCTTTCTAGCATTTGATCAATAAATGGTAAAGGGTAATAATCTTTCTTAGTAACTTTATTAACTTTTCAAAAATCAATGCACATTCTATACCCTACAACTACTCTTTGAGGGATGAGCTCATCATTATCATTAGGCACAACAGTCATTCCTCCTTTCTTAGGAACACAATGCACAGGACTAACCCATCTACTATCAGCAATAGGATATATAATACCAGCTTCAAGAAGTTTTAATACCTCATTCCTTACCACCTCCTTCATCTTCGGAATTAGACGACGCTGATGTTCAACAACAGGCTTTGCATCATCTTCCATATTAATAGCATGTTGGCAAATAGAGGGAGAAATCCCCTTCAAATCATCAAGAGTGTAGCCAATAGCTCCTCGGTGTTTCTTCAATATTTCCAATAACCTTTCTTCCTCAATCTCTGAAAGCTTAGAACTAATAATAACAGGATATATTTTATTATCATCAATATGAGCATATTTAAGATTATCAGGCAATGGTTTTAAATCAAAAACAGGATCTTCCTTTGGTGGCGGTGTTGTACCCAAATCTTCCACCGGTAAATCATGCTTGAGAATAGGCTGACGAAGAAAAATCTCCTCAAGCTCATCTCTTTCTTTCCTGAAAACTTCACTCTCGCTATTCTCCAAATGTTGCTGCAAAGGATTATTAGGAACAAGAACAATAGATGCACACTGCTCCATTTTAAAATCATTACTAGGCA
Organism: Lolium multiflorum; assembly: GCA_030979885.1. Lineage (NCBI taxonomy): Eukaryota > Viridiplantae > Streptophyta > Magnoliopsida > Poales > Poaceae > Lolium > Lolium multiflorum. The sequence goes on from CM061747.1 coordinate 83,214,747, forward strand.
AGTCAGCTTTATAAGGAGTTTTGGTAAATTTAGAGAAGTTAAACTCATAAGGTTCACCAGCAAATTTAGTCAAAATTTTCTCTTTCTTACAATCAATAATAGCTCCACAAGTATTTAGAAAAGGTCTACCAAAAATGATAGGACAATAATCACTAGCAGCAGAACCAAGTACCAAAAAGTCAACAGGATATTTAATCTTACCACATAGAACTTCCACATCTTGAACAATACCAATTGGAGAAATAGTTTCCCTATTAGCCAGCTGAATAACCACATCAATATCTTCAAGTTCACAAGAACCAATTTCATGCATAATCTCCGTGTAAAGCTCATAAGGAATAGCACTAACACTTGCACCAATATCACATAAACCATAATAGCAATGATCACCAATTCTAACAGATAGCATAGGAACACTAACTTGTTTGGGTTTATTAGGATGTGAAACAATATTAGAAGCATCTTCACAGAAAATAATATGACCATCCTCTACATTTTCAGTCACAAGATCTTTAACTATTGCAACAGCAGGTTCTACCTTAATTTGTTCTTCAGGTTCTATAGGTTTCTTTTCACTTTTATGAACCGCACTTGATATAACAGAGTACTCCTTCATTTTAGCAGGGAAAGGAGTTTTTTCAACATAAGCTTCAGGAATAACACGATCAGCAGTTTCAACTACAACACATTTATTAATAGATGAATCAATTTTATCCTTATACGGTTCATGATACTTATCAAAATTCTTCTTAGGCAATTCATAATGAGAAGCAAAAGCTTTATAAAGATTTGCAGCAACTTGAGAATCAAGACCATATGTAGCACTCATATTACGAAATTTATCAGTATCCATAAAAGCTTCAATGCATTTATAATCATAAATTATACCTGATTTTCTATCCTTGTCGTTCTCCCATCCTTCAGTATTTTCTTGGATCCGATCAAGAAGGTCCCTTTTAAACTCTTCTTTGTTGCGTGTAAATGATCCAGAACAAGAAGTATCCAGCAAGGTCTTGTTTTGAAAAGAAAATCTTGCACAGAAATCTATTATATATTAAAAGTAAATTACGGGCTCACCAGAAAATAGATAAATCACTAGAAAATCCCACAATAATCAGAAACATCCAACCATCGATTAAAAGTTTAGAAACAATTACGACCGATGGATCTTAGAAATAGTCTATTAACAACAAACTTTACATAAATTACCCACCACTGCCCCTAAAGTTTTACCTCCCATATCTTAGGTCACGACGTAGCAAACAGAAAAAAAACTAACATCGTTTCTGCGCCACCGCCGTATTTCCCATCTGCTTTCTCCTCATGTACATCAACAACGTCAGGTTCCAATCTTTGCCATATGCAGACAACATGCAGCCATGGAGCCATGCAACATGGATGAGACGCCGCTCAAGCACCTCGCTGGGTGGACAGCCAAAAGCCAGGCATGTATGATCTTTTATTTTATTGCTTCATCTATTTTTTTTTGTAGAATACAATACACATACATCAATTTGGTTCTAGATTCGTTAGCTCAAAAGGATTGAGCTTTTTTTCTCCAATCCGATAGCAGCTTGCCGCCGTTGTATTCTAGCGTATTCTATCATGTATTCACGAACGATGCGGCCGCTGCCATATTCCGATCACCTGCCGTGTTCCAACCATGCTGCCGCCACAGACATGTTCCGGTCCTTTGGCATATCTCAAGTATGCTGGCGCCCCAGCCGCCGCCGTATGCATACATGCTCTAAGCCGGCCGACTCGCCTGGTGAACATCAATGGTTATTATTAGGTTTTCATCTGTGCCTTACATAGTTACATACACCATGCAATCTGTGCAGCCATGCAACATGTTGATGTTCACCCGACAGTTCAAAGTCAGGCAATGAGCTTTTATTTTACCGTTTCAGCTATTTCTTTAGAATACAACTTATATCTCCTAGATAAATTTTGATTCAGATTATTATCTTCAAAGGATTCAGCTTTTTCTATGCACAGTCTGATAACAGCCTTCTGAACAGGTGGTGCAGTCTCCAGCACTGTTCTTCCGAGAGGCTAAGACGCGGAGATTCAAATTTGTGACCTTTAGTGTGGCAGGCTTGCACTACCATCATTAGGATGATATAAGAGGAATTCGCTTTGTGGAAACATGTGAACTTTCAGGAAGGAAACTATTAGGATTAGTCTCCGCCATGATTCGTATTGACAAGGAGGATACTTGAGATGCTCGAGGTCGAAAAGGCCGCCACGATTTGGAAGGATCGAGGTGCAGAATTGCGACATGCTTCTCCTCGACCCATTTATAATTGGTAAAATCATTGACCATAGGGCCCGTCCTTCTTATTTGCCCCATCTATCAAATTGATGTATATACAATTTCCTCCCCACATTCATGCCTTCTCTAGCAATCGCAGGTGATCGAGGTGTCATGTTTCCAAGAAAGAAGAGAGATCGGGGAGGAGAAGACTAAGACCAAAAGGTAAACATGGAAGCACAACAAGTCCTCCTACCAATGAATTCCTGAACTAGATCAGCTGCAGACGCGTTTTAATTTTATCATACCCATTTGGTACGGAAACATGTCAAGCACAGGTAGATGCACCTTCAGATTTGAATCTGTGGTCCTGATCTCCAGCAGATTGAATTTGTGCACTCGATGTTCCAGATATCCTGCATATATTTGATAGTGTGCTTATTGTACACTTTAGTTTGATTATAGTTTTTACTCTTTTCTCAAACAGTGCAAGTTGATTGATAATGCATGTCGTGGGTATGAAATTGAGTGCAGTAGAAGTAGCACAGATTCGTGTCCCCTGTATCTACCCAACCAGTTCATGTTTGCTTCGGTACATTTCCTGATTTCCACTCTCAAGTTGTGAAGTCATTTTCTGCATGGTATGGTACAGTGGAACATGGGCTTGAGGTGCTACAATAACCAAGTAGGTGCAAACAATGCAGTTATGTTATAGCTTCGAGTTACAGAGCGCTTCAGAAATTGCCAGTTCTCCAAGAGAGGTCAGTTGATTCACCGTCACAATTTACTAACGATAGCTACATGTCATCTAGCTCAATGTTATGGTTTTGTTGGATCTTCTATGCCAAATTAGTAAAGCTACTTGCTAACGTTGTGACGCCTTGGCAAATCACGGGTTATATCATTATCATAACAATCAAAATCAACATGGAGGATTCAGTTTCTTCTGGAATATTAAACAAGGGAAATTTGGAAACATACGACCAAATTGATGCGACAGAATTACGACCCCTTTTTTCATCCACTGCAAGCGACTGCCTCCTCTATCAGCCGTTGAACTGGTAACTTAGAGCGTACGCGATACCTGGCCACAACAACAGGCCAATGGTGCAGCAGCAACAACAATACCGGGTTGGCGGCTTCGGAGGGAACATCAGCGGTGTCTGCGGCCTATGCCAGAATCTCACCGCGGGCTCCTCCACGGCACCTCGACCACGCTAAACTGCCGCAGGCCTTCTCTGTTTTTTTTTCACGCGTGCGTCACCTGTTTGATGCCCTTCTGTTTGTTCTTGAGCATCCATGCTGCGTCGTGATGTCACTGGCAGATAAACGCCGCTCCGGCCAGTGGGCGGATATATCTTGAAGACTTGAAGGTGATTCAGTTTTACGTATCAAGTCAGCTTTACCTCCGTCATAAGAGAATCGTAAAAAAAAAGCCATATGTATAACAACACTAATTACAATGATGTTACTTTCTATGTTGCAGACATTCAAAATTAAGGGCGTTAAAGTTCTTTGTTGGGATCATATGGAGGTGCACAATTTGAACTTGTACAAGGTGGTGCAGCATGAATATAGAACATGCAGCTAAAAGGTGAGTGCAAGTGTACTTCCTAGAGTAACTCTGTTGGTAAACGTTACTTAGTATCAACATATGCTAGGATTGTAAATTTCTTTATGTGGAAAATAAATCGTTGAGTTGTGTGATGGAGGTGATCAAAATTTTGAGTCGTACTATGTGCTAACCTTACTAAGAAAGATTTAATTGTGGCGTACACCTTTAGATACTCTTCATTATCAATCAATTACTTTTGAAACCATTTTTATCAGTGTTCTAATAATCCTTTTATTCAGAGAGATATGATATTATATATAGTTCGTCGACATGGTAGCGAAACCTTCTGGTGTTAATACTCCCTCTTTCACAGAAAATATAAAGTTTGACCAATTGTATAGAAAAAGATGTCAATAACATAATCTTAAACCAGTATTGTTAGGACGGTTGTGAAATAAACTTTCATATTGTGTGGATTTGGCATTATAGTCTTTTATGTGTTACATATAGTTAGTCGAACTTCAAATAATTTGACTTCAACCAAAAAGTATATGCCTCCTATTTTATATTGAAGGGAGTACATGTCAGCAACTTCTCGATGGCTGATAAGATATCAATAGCCACTATGTTCCAACCGTCTGAATACAGTCTCAATACACTCTACTTTTTGTCTGTCAACATGCCCTGATGCTTGCCCACTGATTCTTATTCGAGACAGATTGTTACCATCCCATAAGTGAAGAAGCGAGAATTACTTCAGAGATTTGTTTTTATTGGGAATGCGGTGAGATATATGAAGTATATATCCTTTTTGCTCCATCAATACATGTCCACTTTAGTATCCCCTATTCGAGTAATTGAAAGTTTGAAACACAATGCCCCATGTCCGTGCATATGAGTTGTGTTGATTCATTATTGTCATCTTCTCTCATTTTCCTTTAAATCAGAAGCAGCTAATATATGTTATTGCTTCATTTATTATTATAGTGGAAATTAGTGATAGTGTATACAGACTTATTTAGATAATAAACATAGAACACATGATATTATATGTTAGTATCCTAATTCAATTATTTGAATAATGAATGTGGCATTGTCAATTATTTCAAATAAATGGAGGTATGTTATATATTTATTTTCAAACGGGCTGACATAATCTTTCTAAATATGAGTACGCTTTTGAAGGATGAATATTTAACTTGGTGGCACAGTACGAATTGGTGTCATGACAAACAATGACGATGGGCACCATGTTCTTTTCTGATGGTGATAACTGCTTGGTTACTTAAGGAACAAACAAAACTAGCTGCCTATAAGAAGTAGCAATGGACACTGAAGGCGCATAAGAAACAGTAATGGTATTTGTGCCAAGACAATGTGACTCATTTTTCAGCTACCGTTGTTCTTCTTTTAGAAACATATGAGGTAGGAAAATGCTGGCCAGAAAAGACCAAATTTGTGTGGCTGACCAACTACTCGGTTGATGGCAATGTGTCATGTCTTTCGAACATCAACGATATTTGATTAGAAGCTCTTTTTTTGAGGAATATTTGATTAGAAGCTTCCTGGAGTGATTTTTTCTCGGCGATTGAAATTTAAAATATGCATTAACTTTCTTAAGATAGAAGATTTGTTTGCTAAATAGTACTATTTTCAAACATTATAGACAGTTTATAGCTTTGTAATAACATAAGTAACAATCAATTATTTTTCTTGATGAATAAATGTGAAACCATGAATTGTTTCCGAGTCATATTTGACAAAAAAAATGACAATGCATATCCATGTTATATATACAACCAAAAAAATTGAGGTTTGACGAGTTGAGGTTATTGCAAAAGACAAATGACACGCCTCGGCAAGCTGGCACATGCCTTGAGCAAAGAGTGTTACGATTCCTTATTGAGGTAGCCTTCTAATTGCTGCTAATTTTTTCCTATCATTATGAGCTAAGAAAATCCCAAACACTGTGAACCGTGATATTCAATTAATGTTTTGGAATATGCAATTGTTATCACCAGAATTTGACCAAGCCAGAGGTGGGCCGCGATCAAGATGGACTTGAAGATATATGCGTGGAGAAATGTGTGAATCGGCCTTGTGTATCAAGTTTGGGCTAGTTAGCCCGTGTATCTTTATATAGTAGGTTACGTAGAGATTAGAGTTTATCTCGTGCACGGTTTAGTGCACGCCCACATTAGAAAGTCCCCTGGACTATAAATATGTACCTAGGGTTTATGGAATAAACAACAACCAACGTTCAACACAAACCAATCTCGGCGCATCGCCAACCCCTTCGTCTCAAGGGTTTCTCCGGTAAGCACCATGCTGCCTAGATCGCATCTTGCGATCTAGGCAGCACGAGCCTGCCCACGTTGTTCATGCGTTGCTCGTACTGAAGCCTTTTTGATGGCGAGCAACGTAGGTATCTAGATGTGTTAGGGTTAGCATTGTTCTTAGTATCATATGCTGTCGTAGGTGCAACCCTTGCGCATCTAGCCGTCCCTGTACCTCATCATGGGTGCAGGGCGGCACCCCGCTTGATCGTTATTTAGTAGATCTGATCCGTTACGATTGCTCCTTGATTTATCAAGGATTAGTTTAATATCTGCAATAGTTAGGCCTTACAAAGGGTTGGAGGATCCAGCGGCGTGTAGGGTAGTTTGCTGGCCCTAGACAGGATGTTCCGAGGATCAACCTCGTGTTGGTTTTTAGGCCTTGTCTAGGGTTGGCTTACGATCACCGTGCGCGAGCGCGAGGCCCAATCGTGAGTAGGATGATCCGATTATGCGGTGAAAACCCCAGATCGTCGTGGATCTCATATGCTTTATCTTGATCAAGCAGGACCACCATATATTCGGCCACCTTGGACGAATCATGGGTGGATCGGCTCCATGAGCCGATTCACAGGATAACCCGAGAGCCGATCGAGGCTCGTATTTAACGTGTACGTGTGTGCCTTGCAGGAAACTAAGCGAGGCATCATCCACACCTTCGACCAGGTATAGGTCAGGTGGCACGCCCTGCAATTTGCATCGGCGCGCGACCAGGAGGCTTTGCGGGCCGTCGCTCCGAGGGGCTGGGGCGCCGCAGCCCTAGTTGTTCCCGGCTCACGGTGTTGGCCAGTCACTGCCCGCCGGTTGGTTTCTGACGTCAACACATTCTGCACGCCCGGTGGGACCATCTTCAACGACAACCACCTCGCCATCCACATCGAGATGGCGGAAGAAACTCCGGTCACTTACGAGGAGCTCTCCGAGCTCAAGAAGAAGTATGACGAGGTCAAAGCCTTCCTCGAAGCCGACCTAATCGGCTCTTTCCACAGGACCCGTTCCCATGGCATCGGATGGAAGGGGTTCTCACCGAGCGCTTGATGGAGTGGACCTGTCCACCCCGTGAAGAACGCACCAGGTCGCTGCGTCAGGAGATAAACTTCATGGTGGCTCATTCGCTGCACCGCCATTCCGAGCCTGGTGAATACGTTGGAGCGCGTCGCTCCGCGATCCAGGAGATCATGAGCCATCAGTACTCTCGTCAGGCCAGCCCTAGGGACTCACCAAGGGGAATTGCTACTCAGTCCCGTCCACCGCTGCCGTTCGCGTTGGCAGCGCCCGAAGCGCCGAACTCATCGGCCTACGTCGTCTACAAGATTGGTGGTGACCCCAGTGACTACCAATTCCTACATACGCGCCCAAGGAGATCCCGCACGGATACGCATGCGCATACGTGCCGGACTGCACCTGGGCACCTCGAACCAGGTTGCTACAGCAGGACTTCTGAGCAAGGAGAGAACGTCGGGCAGACCACGAAGCAAACGTGGCTAGCTAAATACGCCACCCCGACAAAACTCCCGAGCCCGGCTCCTGCAGTTGGCTCAGAACCGGAAAAACAAGCATGGCTGGTAAAGTACGCCACTCCGGTGAATCTTCAGGGTTCGGCACCTGCAGCCATCACCGCGGATCAGATTTGTACGATTCTGAAAGATCAGTTCGGCATGATGCCGAAAAGGAAGACGATCGGCTATACCAAGCCGTACCCCAACGAGTACGAATTGATCCCGCTACCACCCAAATATCGGCTCCCGGACTTCACGGTTCAGCGGATGGATGGTTCCAGCTCCTCGAGCAGCATGAGCCGATATTTGGCGCAGCCGGGCATGATCTCAGCGTGACGACTGCGCGTGAGGTACTTCTAAGTCCCTCACAGGATCGGCTTTCGGTTGGTACACGTCGCTGCCACCGAACTCATTCCAGACTTGGAAACAGCTGGAAGAACGGTTCCATGAGCAATATCACTCAGAGGCTTCCGAGGCTGGCATTGCCGATCTAGCACAAGTACGACAGAAGCGCGGGGAAACAGTGTCGAATACAGCGCTTCAGACAGGAAACGATGCTATTCGGTTCACGTAAGCGAAAAAGAAGCGGTCGAGTTGGCGGTGGTGGGTCTATCATCATCGATCAAGGACGTGGCCTCCCAAGCGGACTACCCGTCATTAGCGCACATGGTGCAGAAGCTGTCAGCATATGAACAGCGCCACCCGATGTCTACCAGGACAAATTCAAGCGCGTGGTTACCATGGTTGACGCAGGCGAAGATGAAGGTGCTACGGGAGAACAAGAGGTCGTGTTGAGTGGACTCGAGCTGCAGGCCCAGAGCCGCAAATGGGTGAAGCCACCAGGGCCTCCAAGAGGGTTCGACTTCGACGTGACGAAGACAGAGCAGATTTTCGACCTCTTACTCGCGGAGAAGCATATAAAGGTACCCGAAGGCCACAAGGTCCCTACGGTGCAAGAGCTGAATGGAAGGCCATACTGCAAGTGGCATAACACGTTCACCCACACCACTAACGACTGCAGTGTGGCGTCAGCAGATCCAAATGGCAATAGAAAATGGGCGACTAATTTTTAACCAGTATGCCATGAAGGTCGACACACACCCCTTCCCGCCGTCAACATGGTGGAGTTTGCCCACCTTGGAGGGTGCCAGCCTGATTTCTCAGCCAACATCAGCATGGTAGAGCTTGGACACCGCTCTGAGAAGGACGGGGATGAGGACAGCTGCTCTCGGAGCAAGGACACAGAGGGGGCCGCTCCATGCGATCGGCTCCGTCAAGATGGCAAGCGCTACGTCACAGAGGGGGAAGTGAAGAACATAATATATCAACGACCCCTCTCTGATCACCTCCTCAATAAGTATGTAAGTCGGTATGATCAACGCCGACGACACGGCGACGATGATGAAAGAGGTCGTCTGGCCAGAAACGACAGGAGACATCGTCGGCATAATCACGATGAGGAGCGGCAGGAGCGCCACGCCGGTGAGCAAGACGACACGGGACAGGCATTGGGGTGCCCCTTCTTCGTATTGCTGGGATTCAGGAATGAGCCGATTACCAACAATCGGCAACGCGAATGCAAAAAGAAGGAGGCAGCCAACGTGTCTGTGTTCGAGCGCCTAGGGCCTCTCCCACCACAAAACAGACGTGCTGAGACCCCTCGGTTGGAAGATCTCGAGGATTCGGAAGACGAAGAAGACAGGTACCACCGTCCAAGGTGGTGCCCTGATGGTCTCAGCCATTCACAAAAGCGCAGGGTTCAGCGATTGCGCGGTCTGGAGGAAGCCGAAAGGTTATACTTGCATACGCTGAGGCACGACCTGATTTGGCTGCGAAAGTCCAGAGGACCCTGGATGAAGAGGGACTGCCGCAAAGAAAAGAGTGGCGCCCCAAGCAAAGGAAAGCCGATGATGAAACATCGGGCACAAACATGGTGCTCGTTCGTCCGGCGAAGTGTAGGGCTCCACGATTACACGATACACCCGAGGTGGACGACAGCAAGCGCACCAACGTGATAAAGTCAGAGATTGGGCTGGTTTTATCCACCGACATGGACGAGTAGCAAGACTACTTCAATAAGCAAAGATGGCGAGGCTGATCCTTGCGATCGGCCCTCCGAAATGAGGGATATTACAAAACCTTCACCGAGCAAGCAATGTGGAGGCCGATTCCAGCAATCGGCCAAAATTATCCTCACCATCTATTCTGCCTGGATCAACGTTGACCCAACAGGGACTACCTGACGAGCCGATACCATCAATTCTCTTGACAGAATCGGCTCGGGGGGCACCTAGGTGGATAATACTAAGTATGGGGGCCGATACACAAATCGGCCTAAAATTTTTAAACATTTTACAGCCGATGCAAGGGCATCGACTTTAGAATTGAGAAGTAGCCGATGCGCGGCCATCGACTCAAGAGGATCAATGAAGCACGAAGGGGGATTTTAATGGAAGAGCTCCTCAATGGGGTAATTTAAGGGCTCGGATCCTCTCTTCAAAAGCAGCCTGGACGTGCAGATCAGGTCGAGGATGGATCGCGTTTGATCCGCCAAAGGAAAGGAGCCGATCTAACCAGCAGGGCGCTAGGAGCGGGACTGAAGAAACTCGGGGGGCAGCCCACCTTGAGGGCTCTCTGCAAGACGATTTATGTGCAAATCGGCTGGCTCTGCATGATCAAGCCCAGGCTAATTCAGCTAAGTTGCGCGTCCTCGATTCTGTTTTTGCCTTGGCCAAGGCTCGGGGGGCAGCAGGCCTGGTGGATATTCTGTTTTGCTCTGTTTAAAGAGCCGATTGGGATGCCATCGGCTGGTCCTTCATTGCAACCTTCTTCACAAATGATGAGCATTGAAGAGGATTATTGGGTTTGATTGGAAAAGTTCAAAGGTTTTCCTGAAGATCCTGCATTTTCTGCCAGATTTAGAAAATCACCAGTTGAAGAAGGGAAGGGCGAATATCAAAAGGACCGAGGCGGTGCTATCGGCTCATTACGCATTGGCAAAGGGGACGAATCGGCAAGGTCAGTAGAAGAGGGAGTCGGCTCGAGTAAACTTAGAAGAAATCGGCAAAATCAAATTGGGGAAAAGTTCTTCATTAATAGGCGAGATTTCTTACATAAAGAGCTAAGTGCCCTCAAAAGGAAATACTAGGGGATGCCTCGCCCCATCTACTACTGCTGGCCCTATTCTAGAGGTCCTATCTACGGACCATCACTACCCTCGTCGTCGCCGTCGTCGCTGCCGTCGGCGCTGCTCCCGGCGGGCTCGTCGTCGCTCCAATGGCCGCCGACCGGGCCCTCGTTGTCTTCATCTTCTTCGTCGGCGTCGTCCTCGTCGCCTGTCGAAGTCGCTCATTGCCCGGCCAAGGGCAGAACCGCTTGGCCGGCGGTTCGTCGAGGAGCATCGTCGTCCTCCTCCTCCTCTTCCCTCCTCCTTCACCCCGGAGGAGAGTGAAGTCACCCCAGGCGATGTCGTCCTCCTCCTCCGATTCCCCGTTGGCGAGGAAGCGGAGGTCGCTCTCCCCGTCCGTCGAGGACTGGTCGTCCTCGGACCAGATGGAGAAGTCATGGTCTGACTCCTCCCCGGCCGCAATGGCGCGGCGGATGTTGGCCGCATGGACCTCCGCTGGGTTGTACTCCGGCGTCGGCTCGCGAGACGAAGAGGGCTGGGTGGAAAGATCCGATGAGGCAGAGGATGAAGAAGACATGGTGGCACAGGAGGGTTTTTGGAGTGCTAATGCGAAGGGGATGCGGAGGAGAACTGTTCGTGGCGGTTAAATAAAAGGGGATATAGTGGAAATTCAATGCCCACGGCGGTTTCGAGGAAGTGGTGCAAAGCGGCCAAATCGTGCGGAGGATTTGAGAAGGCAAGTTTTCATGATGAAGGACTGCGACGGTTCTGCCTGCCACGACATGACCCTACGAGAGAAAAGCATAATGATTTTGGAAATATCATTTCCAAAACCAGGGGGCATGTGTTATCACCAGAATTTGACCAAGCCAGAGGTGGGCCGCGATCAAGATGGACTTGAAGATATATGCGTGGAGAAATGTGTGAATCGGCCTTGTGTATCAAGTTTGGGCTAGTTAGCCCGTGTATCTTTATATAGTAGGTTACGTAGAGATTAGAGTTTATCTCGTGCACGGTTTAGTGCACGCCACATTAGAAAGTCCCCTGGACTATAAATATGTACCTAGGGTTTATGGAATAAACAACAACCAACGTTCAACACAAACCAATCTCGGCGCATCGCCAACCCCTTCGTCTCAAGGGTTTCTCCGGTAAGCACCATGCTGCCTAGATCGCATCTTGCGATCTAGGCAGCACTAGCCTGCCCACGTTGTTCATGCGTTGCTCGTACTGAAGCCTTTTTGATGGCGAGCAACGTAGGTATCATAGATGTGTTATGGTTAGCATTGTTCTTAGTATCATATGCTGTCGTAGTGCAACCCTTGCGCATCTAGCCGTCTCTGTACCTCATCATGGGTGCAGGGGCGGCCCCGCTGATCGTTATTTAGTAGATCTGATCCGTTACGATTGCTCCTTGATTTATCAAGGATTAGTTTAATATCTGCAATAGTTAGGCCTTACAAAGGGTTGGAGGATCCAGCGGCGTGTAGGGTGTAGTTTGCTGGCCCTAGACAAGATGTTCCGAGGATCAACCTCGTGTTGGTTTTTAGGCCTTGTCTAGGGTTGGCTTACGATCACCGTGCGTGAGCGCGAGGCCCAATCGTGAGTAGGATGATCCGTTGCGGTGAAAACCCCAGATCGTCGTGGATCTCATATGCTTTATCTTGATCAAGCAGGACCCCATATGTTCGGCCACCTTGGACGAATCATGGGTGGATCGGCTCCATGAGCCGATTCACAGGATAACCTGAGAGCCGATCGAGGCTCGTATTTAACGTGTACGTGTGTGCCCTGCAGGAAACTAAGCGAGGCATCATCCACACCTTCCCGCTGGTATAGGTCAGGTGGCACGCCCTTGCAATTTGATCGGCGCGCGGCCAGGAGGCTTTGCGGGCCGTCGCTCTGAGGGACTGGGGCCAGCCGCAGCCCTAGTTGTTCCCGGCTCTACGGTGTTGGCCAGTCACTGCCCGCCGGTGGGTTTCTGACGTCAACAGCAATACAGTAGCCTCTCCCATAGTAATACCTAAATAATTAAAATGTTTTGCATATGAAGCATGTTTCTTCACATAAACTTTATGATTTGATGGGTTATAGACTATAGTTTCCTCTTTGGGCAATCCATTCATTTAAATGTATTCATATTTTGGTTGACTTCTAGGTTTGTATTGTATAGCCAATGTAATGTGAGGATTTGGCTGGAATATCATTATTTTTTACCGTGGTAGGACGCGCCTGAGTCCGGACTTTGGAACTTCCTATGAAGTTACGTGCCACATTCAAATAATTTTTAGATTGATATACTTTGATGCCTATAATATAGTGAGATCAATTACTTCATCGTACCGGTCTAATATCATATACAAATGACACAAGGATATAATTTGGCACTCTTGCAAAAGGCAAATCAAATATTCATAAGTAAAAGAGAAAATGCACGCCAAGTAAAAAGTCTATGTGATAGTTTATGATACTAAGAGTCATTTCATGAAACTATGGCTCCAAATATAATAGCACCAAATACCTATAAGATGTCATAGCATAATGTTATGAAAAACATAGTAGTTACCAACACAAATATAGACATGCATATCAATGAAATCATCACTTAGTTTATTAGAATGCACTAATGATGTTGCCCTGGCCGCGCCGCCCTATTGTGTGGTGGCCCCGTCAGTCTTCCGACTCCGCCTCTTCGCCTATTTGAGCCCTAGCTTAGAGCATCCCCAGCCGTTGGAGGCTCCACGAGGCACAATCCGGATAAAGAATTGATCCGGATTGGAGCGTATTTGGCATGGGAGCAACGGTGCAAAGCGATTTTCCCCACATGATCGCCGATTTACGGCTAATCTCAGCGACAGGCCAGAGCGGGTTTTCTCATCCGGGTCAGCAGCAGGAAGCCGGATGGCCTGGGAGTCCGGACGCGGATTTAGGCCTAAATCCGGGCCCAGCGAAAGGCGGGGGCGTAGCTGTGCACCGTTCTTGGTCGGATGAAAAAAAGTGGTCGTGGGGGCTTCTCGGGGAGACGAGTGGAGATGCTCTAAATCCTCGAGACGGAAAAACCACGGTACGAGAAACCTTCCAGAGCCGCCGCCATCGCGAAGCCAAGATGCGGGGGACAGAATCTCTGTTCCGACACGCCGCCGGGACGGGGAAGTGCCCCAGGAAGGCTTCTCCATCGACACCATCACCGCCATCTTCATCAACGCAGCTGTCTCCCATGAGGAGGGGTAGTTCTCCATCGAGGCTAAGGGCTGTACAGGTAGCTATGTGGTTAATCTCTCTCTGCCCTTCAATACAATAATCTCATGAGCTGCCTTACATGGATTGAGATTCATATGATGATGCTTGTAATCTAGATGTCATTATGCTAGTCAAGTGGATTTTACTTATGTGATCTCAGGAGACCTTGTCACACGTGTGTAAAGGTGACCGGTGTGTGCATCGTGGTTCTTGTAGTAGATTATGATCATAATCTTTTGTAGGTTATGGAGTTAATTATTGCCTATGATAGTATTGATGCCAGTCTGTATCAACACCAGTTTTTAAAGTTGGATGCCTATTATGTCATTCATCGCAATCCGGATAATGTTGTTGCGAGGCATAATATTTAATATCACAATCATTATTTATTACAAGCCATAATGTCTTACAATATTGAATCACATGATTCATCTTACACAATTAGTTGATCTTTCAATCAACATACATACACAAGTTAATAGTAAATGGACTCTCTAGTCCACAGGCCAACATTTGACGTCAGAAACCCCTAGTTGTCATAGGCGTCCTGCTGGTCATCCTCGTGATAGTTCTGTTCATCATCGTACTCTGGCCATTGAATAGCCACGGACAAAGCCGTAAGTACTTTAAGTACTTGCAAACCAATACAAAAAAGCCAACTCTTTGAGTAAGGGTGCTAAACTCTAGTTTAACTATAAGCCATATTTTAGCTCACAAGCATTTGATCATGCTAACTAACTCAGTGGGAACATTAGTGTCATTCCCACATATTGGTTGTAATTCAACAAGTCATAAGTCACCATTCAGATTCACTAAGGTTTTCAAAATCTGACAGGCTTGTATGGCCCCTTCCAGCAGTAAAGTGTAGTGGACACGACTGTTCAGATAGGTCAGCCTCTCCGGAGGAGTTTGCACTGTACCCACAACATTTGATTTTATCCGTCGGAATAACTACGAATCATCTGTAACAAGTCTGTGGTCCATCAACTGCAATATTTCACTTACACATCCTAAATGCTCGACACCTCTCCCCATGAGCTTGGCCTCCCAGTGGCTCAAGCTGACCCAACACAGGACGCTGCAGGGGCTTAGTAGGCACAATTTCACCTCAATTCATCATTTCTCAACAACGAGGCAGCCTCGCTTAACCCTATGATGTGTGTTTAGAGGGAACTCATACTAGAATCTATAAACTTCCAGTTAAGCCCTACCCCTAATCAGGTATTGTGGGGGTACTCAAAAATTGGAAAGGTATCGCATTCAAACCAATATCAGGGTTTTATCAAAAATCACTATCTTCTCTTGTTCACATTCAACCTCAAATCATTCAATGGAATGTTTCATCATTCCAAGGTTTCAAATTCAACAATCCATATGTTCCCATCTAGAGTAGTCAAGTTTTAGTATTTTAGCACTAGCACTAATCATGAGGGGTGCTACATTGCTTTGCCATCTATAAGACTAACTTTGCTACTCTAGTAGTTTGATTCACCTATACCATTTGATGAAAACACAACAAGTAAGACTTGTAGGGTATAAATGTAGGATAGGATTGTATGAAGAAAGATAAGAATCATGGTGCCTTGCCCAAGGAGGGCTTTGCACTTTGCAAGTGTATATTAGCTTGCCTTGGTAGTTCTCTAGGTTTTCTTCTTCCTCTTCTGGGTAGAATTCTCCTTCCTCTTGGTAATCTCCGGTGGTAGCGTCTAAATTTGAATACGAGGTATAACCACTAAACAAGCTCAAAGGCTATACTAAGTACATCATTACTTCACACAAACTATGCTAAGCACACACATAAAATAATTAGGTGCATTGATTTTCTTTATTAAGGACAAGTAATTTCCTCTCATTACATATGTAATTAATAATTTCCATTTAGTTCTTGAGAAGAATAATTTCCTCTCATTGAAATCTTCTTAAGATTTAACTTCTCAAATAATCATACATGAATTCATATTGACCTAAGTCAAACATTCATTATCATTATTTGAGAAAATGCTTTAAATGAAGTAGATCACCTCATACCATTTTATAATTCCACAAATGATTTAAATATCCAAATATTCATATAGGAGTGTTTGGACCAGGGGGGCAAACATCTCATGAATTCATTTGGGACAAGATTTAAATGAAGTAAAATACTCCATATGATTTACTTAATAGTTTTGGACAATATCACTTAACTAAACTAGCCATATTGTCCATTAATTAATCTAGGGCATGATCATGCAAAGTGACCACACCATTTTCTTGCAGAAACAATTAGTGTAAGTCAAATGTGAGCTATTGGAGTTGGAATTAATTCAATATCTATTCTGGTTGATTTTTAATAATTATTTGAATCTGAAAAAGTCCCTGTCTTCTTATTTTTATCATTTTATTTCTATAAACAATATTGAGGTGGGACCAGTGGCATGTTGTAGAACTTTCTATTAGCTTTCTAAATATATAAAGTTTGTTAAATTTTTCCAAGCCAAACAGATTCTATGAATTTTCAAAGTTGGGTCCAGTATTGAAATTGGTTTAAATTTATTTATACAAGATTTAAATAAAAGGGCCGGCGGGAAATGCTAACGGGCCGGTTTTTAAACTAGGCCTGCTAAGCCCAACATTTGCATCTAGTGCGAGTGGGCACGCTGACGCGTGCGTCCCGCATGTCGGCGGCTCTTTAAACCAGCGGTATGGAGCGTGCGGTGCGTTGGTTAGAAACCGAAATCGAACGGCACGGGGCCGTGTCGTCTGGCCGAGATCAGGTCCAACGCTTGCGGCGGTGGGGGGTGGAAGAGCTCTGCCGTGGCTCCAGCTAGGGTGGGCGATTGTGCTTTGGGGACGTTGTGAGCCGGCAAAGAAGCTCCTGACCTGATGGCGACTTGGGGAGGCTGGATCGGCAGCGATTACTGCGGGGCTTCAGCGACTCCGATCTTCGATTGAGCTTGCTCCGTGACGATTGAGGTGGCTAATAGTGCTGGGCGAGGTGGTGGTGAGGGGGTGGTCATGGTGGTGTGCTTGGATCATCGAGGGAGGCCTCTATTTATAGGCGCGATGGTGGCCGTGGTGCTGCGGCGAGGTCGACAAGGGCGCGGCTTCTCCGGGGGTCTAGGGAGCTAGGCGGCGACGCGGCGTGTTCACGACGTCACGGCGAAGCTACGAGCGTGAACGGCGCGGCAAGGGGACGCGTAGGGTGGTCGGTTCCGTGCGTGTACTGTCGCGGCCATGGCGGGCGCGCTCGTCCTCTCCGGCGGCCGTGGTCGCCAAGGCATGACGCACGCACGTCCGGCGAGCTCCGCGTGGCGAGGGAGGTACCAGGGCGCGCGGGCTTGGTCGGGGTACGGCGAGGTACGGCGAGCGCCGCGTGGCCGTGTCGCGCGCGTCCGTGCGCAGTGACGTCGCCCATGTCGCTCGCGCGTGCACAGGCGTGCACAGGCGCGCGCGTCGTCCGGGTCCTGTCGTCGTCCTCGCGGTCAAGGGCGTGTACTGGCGATCTCAGGAGATCTTTGCCGACGCGTTGGACATGGTGGCGAGGGCTGCTGTGGAGAGAAGAGAGGGGAGGCGCGTCGGCGGCGAACGTGGCCGGCATGGCCATGTCCACGCCGTGTCTGGCCCTCACCTTGGCTTCCCTGGCATGGGCTCGGTGTAGGAGTGTCTAGGGGTCATGGCTAGGGCAAATGGTGGTCAAAACTTGGCCTGGTTTGATCATATTTGAAAAATGGAGAATGTTGAATCTGTTTTAATGTCTCATCTTTGCTTGCTCATAACTTGTAATCAAAAGTGAATTTGGTATGGTGCTCTTTGCAAAAGTTGTTCACCTTGTTGTGTACTTGGATGACATGCAAAGATTTGGATTTGTTTAGTTTAGAAATTTTGAAATAGAGAGGCTCAAAGTGGTGACCAGACTATAAAAGTCAGAAATGACCATTATCTCATGTGATCATATTTTAAATTTTGAATTTGGTTTAAATGGTATATATTTGATTCCCAAAGTTGTAATTACTCTTTAATATCATATTACAACTATTGGTGAAGATCAAATGGGTCTAGGGTCAAATTTACAAAGATGACATAGACCTTATGTTAGGGTTTTTAGGGTTTTAATAATATTTGATTTCTTTCTCTTTTTGATTGATTTGATTTATGATCATCACTTGATCACTCTAGGGTTTTGGAGTTCATCACATACACAAAGTAACAATCATCATGGCATATCACTCAAAATGCACAAGTCCTATGCAGGGTACTATATGCAAAGTAAAAGTTTTTGTTGGTTCTGAAATTTGGATATTTGGAAATCTTCTTCTTCCTTTATTTGAAATTTGGGATGTTACAAACCCTCCCCCCTTACTAAAGATCTCGTCCCGAGATCTCAAAGAAAATTAGGTGCTAAAGAGGTCTGGGTATTACTTCTTCATATCTTCCTCTCGCTCCCAAGTGGCTTCTTCTTCAGTATGGTTGCTCCACTGTATCTTCAGAAACTTGATGCTTCGGGTGCGGGTGGTTCTGTATACTTCTTCCAAAATGCGAATCGGCACTTCGCGGTATGTCAGATCCTGGTTGATATCTACCGAACGGTGGTCGATGTTCTTGAACACTTCGGTCTTCTCAGGTACTTCAAGACACTTCCGAAGGATTGAGATGTGAAATACGTCGTGTACAGCCGACATTTCTTTAGGCAATTCCAGTTGATAAGATACTTCTCCTCGGCGACTCAGAACTTTGAAGGGTCCGACATATCGGGGTGCGAGCTTTCCTTTCAGCTGAAATCTCTGCATTCCTTTCAGGGGGGATACTTTGAGATAGACAAAATCTCCGATCTCAAAGGTCATCTCTCGGCGTCTCTTGTCGGCGTAACTCTTCTGCCTTGATTGCGCCGTCTTGAGGTATTCACGGATCTTGTGCACCTTCTCTTCAGCTTCACGAAGAACATCAGGTCCAAAGACTTGACTTTCTCCGACCTCCGACCAATTCAGGGGGGTACGACACTTCCTTCAGAGCTTCAAAGAGGGCCATCTCACTGGCTTGGTAACTGCTGTTGTATGAGAATTCAGCGTAAGGCAGGCAGTCTTCCCACTTAGATCCATATTCCAGTACATAGGCTCTCAACATGTCCTCCAATATCTGGTTGACTCTCTCGGTCTGTCCATCGGTCTGCGGGTGATAGGTGGTGCTGAAATTTAGACGGGTTCCAAGTCCTTCATGCACCTTCTGCCAGAATCTTGAGGTGAATTGTGAACCTCTATCTGACACTATTGACTTCGGGGTTCCGTGCAGGGCGACTATTCTGGAAATGTACAACTCAGCTAACTTTGGGCCTTGGTAGGTGGTCTTGACAGCGATGAAATGGGCTAACTTGGTCAATCTATCAACAACTACCCTTATTGAATCATTTCCTTTCCTAGATTTGGGCAAACCTGTGATAAAGTCCATTCCTATAGAGTCCCACTTCCATTCTGGAATCTGTAGTGGTTGCAGCAGTCCTGCGGGTCGTTGATGTTGCCTTGACTCGTTGACAAATATCACACTTGACGATGTAACTTCCGATTTCTCTCTTCATTCCATGCCACCAGAATTGTTCCTTCAGGTCTTGGTACATCTTGGTACCTCCGGGGTGAATAGAGTATAAGGTGTCATGGGCTTCCTTCAGAATGACTTGCTTCAATTCTGAGTCCGACGGTACACACAGGCGTTGTACCAAAGGACTCCTTCTTCATCTACAGTGAATCCCGGTGCTTTCCTGCGGCTATCTGGGTCTTGATTCCTCAATGGCATTTCCCCAGGCTTCCTTGTCTGACCAATCAAGGTGGGTTGTAGCTCCATGCTGGCTAGGAATCCTTCACTGACTAACTCCATTCTAAATTGCTCAAACTCTTGGTATAGGCTGGGTTGTTCTTCAGCTATCATTGAGTTTAACTGACACGGCAGTCTACTCAACGCATCCGCTACTACATTGGCCTTGCCGGGGTGGTAGTGGATCTCCATATAATAATCTTTGATTAATTCTAACCATCTTCTTTGCCTCATGTTCAGCTCCTTCTGGGTAAAGATATACTTCAGGCTCTTGTGATCCGAGTAAATCTCGCAGCGATTACCCATGAGGTAATGACGCCACACCTTCAGTGCTAAAACTACGGCTGCGAGCTCGAGGTCATGGGTGGGGTAGTTCTGCTCATGCTGCTTCATTCCGGGACAGATAAGATATCACTTTGCCTTCTTGCATAAGCACACATCCGAGACCAATCTTGGACGCATCACAGTAAATGTCAAAGGGTTTGGTGATGTCCGGCATGATCAGGATTGGGGCTGAGGTCAGTCTAAGCTTGAGTTGTTGGAAACTCTCCTCACATTTGTCAGTCCATTCGAACTTCTTGTCCTTCTTCAGCAGTTGGGTCATTGGTCGAGCGATGCTCGAAAAGCCTTCTACAAATCGGCGGTAATATCCGGCTAATCCAAGCAAAACGCGGACCTCGGTCTGGGTGGTTGGGGCTTTCCATTCTGCAACAGTCTTGATCTTGGCGGGATCTACAGCAATTCCTCCGGCAGACAAGATATGTCCCAGGAATCCTACTTCCTTCAACCAAAACTCACATTTGCTGAACTTAGCATACAACTTATGCTCTCTAAGGGTCTCCAGGACAGCTTCTAGGTGTTGCTCATGTTCTTCCTCAGACTTGGAGTAGATTAGAATGTCATCGATGAAAACGACAACAAACTTATCCAGGAAGTTCATGAAGATCTTATTCATGAGATTCATGAAATAAGTGGGGGCATTGGTCAATCCAAATGACATGACATTGTACTCGTACAATCCATATCTGGTGGTAAAGGCGGTTTTGGGAATGTCTGATGCACGAATCTTCAGCTGGTGGTATCCAGTCCTGAGATCAATCTTTGAGAATACTACGGCTCCGGTCAGCTTGTCAAACAGATCTTCTATCTTTGGCAAGGGATATTTGTTCTTGATGGTGACATCGTTAAGCTTACGATAGTCCGTACATAAACGACTGGCACCATCCTTCTTATCCACAAACAAAACTGGGGATCTCCAAGGTGATGCACTTGGTCGAATTAGACCTTTGGCTAACAATTCATCCAGTTGCTTCTTTAGCTCCACGAGCTCTGCTGGGTTCATGCTATAGGCTATCTGGGCGATAGGTCCGGTTCCGGGGATTAACTCGATGATGAACTCGATATCCCGATCTGGGGGCATACCGGGTAAACCATCAGGGAACACATCAGGATATCGACAAACGACCCTGATTTGATCCAAAGTTGGCTTGGCTATACTCTGGTTGCAGGTAAATTTTCTGGGTAGCAGTTCAGAGACATGTTCTACTATGATACCGGTGCTACTGGTCATGGTGATGGCTTTCTTGGCACAGTCAATCATTCCATGATGCTTGGCCATCCAATCCATACCCAGCACTATTTCCAAACCTTTGGTTCCCAGAATTATCAGATTGGCATAGAAATCTACTTCATGTATTCTGATGGGTACATTTTTACAAAATTTTCTGGCTTTAGTGGTTGATCCGGGGATTTGAACTATCATGACATGTTTCAAACTGAGGGGTTGAATTTTACTTGTTGATGCAAAGTCTTCGGTGACAAAAGAATGAGATGCTCCGGAATCAAACAACACTCTGGCAGGTACTGAGTTGACAGGAAACATACCCAGTACAACATCTGGTGCTTCCTGGGCTTCTTCGGCGTTCATGTGGAAGAGACGGCCGTTGCGGTTATTGGGGTTGTTGGGGCGAACTTCTTTCCGGTGGAAACGCGGCGTTGCTGCTGAACAGGTGCAGCGGTGTTGCCGGCGAGCTTGGCGAGCCTCTTGGGGCACTCGTTGGAGTAGTGTCCCACTACACCACACTCATAACAAGTGATGGTGGACTTGTCCTTGGCTGCGACGGGAATGGCGTTGCTCCCAGTCCTTGGAGCGGTGTTGGTGTTGTTGTTGTTGGTGTTGGGGGCTCTCATTGGGGCTCGGTTGAAGTTGTTGGTGTTGCTCTGGTAGTTGTGGTTGTGATTGGGATGGCCTCCTGGCCTGGGGTTTCCTCCACTCCGGTTCTGAAAACCGGGCGTGAAGTCTGCATCTGGGGCTTGTTGTTTCAGGGGCAAAACCTCCGCTTGAGCTGGGGCGATACTTTGGAGTATTGATGGGCCCATTCTGGTGCATCATGCGGCGTTTGCGGTTCTCATTGGCTTGGTTCAACTTGCCCTCCATCTGAATGGCGGAGTCAACAAGGGCTTCAAGGTCGGCAAAGGGGATGTTGACTAGGACAGTCTGCATCTCATCATGCGGTCCGTTCAGAATCTCTCTTGCCTCTTCTCGTAGTGTTAGTCTCATCGGGGCGTACCTTTACAGTGTAGAGAAACCTGTCGCGGTATTCCACCACCGTCATTCGTTCTTGCTTGAGTTCGCGAATTCATCCCGCATCTTCTTGATAAGACCCGGGGGCACATGGTACTTGCTGAACTTGAGCTTGAAATCTGCCCAAGTCATGACTTGACCTCCGTTCATGGCACGGGTGCTGGTCCACCAGGCTCGGGCTGGTCCGGCAAGGTAGTGGGTTGCAAACAGGACCTTCTCATTGGCTTCAACTCCGGCGACCTCCAAGTTGTTCTCCATTGTCTGGAGCCAGTCGTCGGCGTCGAGGGATTCTTCAGTCTTGCTGAACACCGGAGGGTTGGTATTCTGGAAGTTCTTGAGTTTGGATCCGGGATGGTCATGATTCCCATGGCCTTGGTTAGCAAGATTTTGCAGTGCTGCGATGTTGGCTTGACGTTCAGCCCTTTCAGTCTCCCTGTCTTGAAGCAGGGTTTGCAGCAGTTGCATCATGGCATCGTTGTTGTTGCGATTGGGAGGGGCCATCTGAATGTACAGGAGATTATAAGATAAGAGGGAAATTCTATGGTTTATTTTGAATGAGTTCAAAAACTTGTAAAAACTTGAATGCTTTGGATGACACACACAAACATTCATTCATTCATTCCACATAACACATTACAAACTAACAGTTCAACATTTCCAATGGTTTTAAGAACCATTTCTCATGCTACGATACAACTGACGGGATACAACTCATACCTACATCAGTGCTCAAGTGTGGCTACCCTCATCCTCAATGTCGATGGGAACGACATCATCAGGTCCAGGCTCCAGGAACGCGTAATCCTCCTCCTCAGTGAACTCGTCCTCCTCGAAGTCTTCATCGTCACTCAGGAAGGCTCCTCCTCCCTGAATATCGATACCGGCTTCGTCTTCCTCCATCTCCTACAGCTGCTCCTCCTGAGCCTTGACAGTGGTCTCAAGTGACGCTATCTGAGCGCGAAGGCGCGTGATAGTAGCATCCTTCTTCGCACACCGCAGGCGAAGCTTGTTACGGTCCCTGGACAGCATCTTGATAGCATCGCCATGAGTGGCTAGTGCGAGGTGAGTCTGGTTCGCATACATCCGGGCGTTATCCAGATCCAGCTGAGTATGATACAGCATAAAGTCTAGATGCTCGGCGTGGTGCCTCAACTCAGGGTGAGACTGCAGAGCCATGGGTACTCCTGCGGCATCACGCTTCACTAGGTGAGCGAAACGGGACGCAAGCAGGCGCACCGCGTTCTGTCCGCAGAGGCGTGCCAGTGCCTCCTGCAGGCCTCGTGCAAGCCCATCGAGCCAGTTGCTCTCACGGAAAGAGAACAGGATTCTCTCCGAGGTGGGAGACTCCATGTTTCCCCTCAGATCTGCAGTAATGATCCATTGCAGCTCGCCGCCAGGCTGATCATTCACCTGGATCCCATGGAACTCGGGCTGGAGGCGTCCCAGAAAGTTCGAGACCGCGGTGAGATCATGCTCAAAAATCAAGCTGCCTCCGTTACCAAGTTGATAAAACTTGGTGTTGACGGGTGCGTTGGGCTCCATCTGAAAGTGAATTGGGAGAGTAAGTTAGAGAGTGAACAAGTGTGGCAAAATTTTAAGTGGACATAATAAGAAAGAGCATGTTTTATCAAATTTCGAAAAAAGCCTCCAAGACAAGAATATGAGTAACTTTTCATAAATATTCTCTTTATTTTGATTTCAAAGTTAGGTTTTTATGAACGCCCATTCTAACTAATGTTTTCTAAGGTCAAATAATGGCTCTGATACCAACTTGTCAACACCCGGATTTTTAAGTTCGGATGCCTATTATGTCATTCATCGCAATCCCAGGGATAATGTTGTTGCGAGGCATAATAGTCGAATATCACAGTCATTATTTATTACAAGCCATAATGTCTTACAATATTGAATCACATGATTCATCTTACACAATTAGTTGATCTTTCAATCAACATACATACACAAGTTCATACATAGCGGAAGCGTAATAGTAAATGGACTCTCTAGTCCACAGGCCAACATTTGACGTCAGAAACCCCTAGTTGTCGTAGGCGTCCTGCTGGTCATCCTCGTGATAGTTCTGTTCATCATCGTACTCTGGCCATTTGAATAGCCAGGGACAAAGCCGTAAGTACTTTAAGTACTTGCAAACCAATGCTAAAGTAAAAAAGCCAACTCTTTGAGTAAGGGTGCTAAACTCTAGTTTAACTTGGATAAGCCATATTTTAGCTCACAAGCATTTTATCATGTGCTAACTAGCTCGAGTGGGAACATTAGTGTCATTCCCACATATTGGTTGTAATTCCAACAAGTCACCAAGTCACCATTCACATTCACTAAGGTTTTCAAAAATCTGACACTGGAAACTGTATGGCCCTTCCAACCGTCAACCGTGGACACGGCTATTCGAATAGATTGACACTCTGCAGAGGTTGCACACTTGTGCCACAACATTTGATTTCATCCATCGGAATAACTCCGAATCATCGTAACACAGTACGCGGATCATCAACCATAACCTTTCACTTACACATCCTAGTATGAGCACCTCTCCCCATGAGCTTGGCCTCCCAGTGAAAACCAACTGTTAACCTGGGAACTGCACAGGGCTTGGCCGTACAATTTCACCTCAATTCACATCATTTCTCAACAACGGAGGCAGCCTCGGCATAACCCCTATGATGTGTGTTTAGAGGGAACTCATACTAGAATCTATAAACTTCCAGTTAAGCCTACCCATAATCAGGTATTGTGGGGTACTCAAAAATTGGAAAGGTATCGCATTCAAACCAATATCAGGTTTTATCAAAAATCACTATCTTCTCTTGTTCACATTCAACGTCAAATCATTCAATGGAATGTTTCATCATTCCAAGGTTTCAAATTCAACAATCCATATGTTCCCATCTAGAGTAGTCAAGTTTTAGTATTTTAGCACTAGCACTAATCATGAGGGGTGCTACATTGCTTTGCTATCTATAAGACTAACTTTGCTACTCTAGTAGTTTGATTCACCTATACCATTTGATGAAAACACAACAAGTAAGACTTGTAGGGTATAAATGTAGGATAGGATTGTATGAAGAAAGATAAGAATCATGGTGCCTTGCTCAAGGAGGGCTTTGCACTTTGCAAGAGTATTAGCTTGCCTTGGTAGTTCTCTAGGTTTTCTTCTTCCTCTACTGGGTAGAATTCTCCTTCCTCTTGGTAATCTCCGGTGCTAGCATCTAAATTTGAATACGAGGTATAATCACTAAACAAGCTCAAAGGCTATACTAAGTACATCATTACTTCACACAAACTATGCTAAGCACACACATAAAATTACGAATGAAGCCCGGTGAACAGGGGGATACGTGAGCACCCCCTAGCTACTCGACACGTGTCTAACGGCATCCAATAGTCCGTTAACTCTCCAAAACGAATCTGGCCGTCGCCCGCTGCTCATGCGAGAGGCGCTCGATTTATGGCTCGTGCCATGTGAGCGTAGTACTGAAGCCGCAGAAGCAGAACTCAGTTAGTCCAGCAATCACTCTTATTTATCCCATTAACATCAGCGGGGCACAAACGCGTTGGGAGGAGCTTCCAGCCTGATCCTGCTCTTCAGCATTGGTAGACGGACCGGACACACCATCAACCTGTCCGCTGCATCGTGACTAATCCCAAATGTTGGCACCAAATTCAGATGAAAAAGGGATCAGTTCAGATGAAAAAAAAATCCACGGCTCCAACAAAAATCAAGAGACGAAGTCCTGGCCACCGGACTGCTCATCTGGCGCGCGCTTCTCTCTGCATGCGGCGGAATCGCCTCCGACCTCCGGCTAGCCGCTCGCGCCAGCACCTCCAACCTCCGGCTAGCCCCCAGCGCCATCACCTCCGACCATGCCCAATCTTCGCCGGATTCCATCTCTGCACCGCCGCTCCTCCTGCCGCCAGCGCGGCTCTTCAGTCTTCCCCACCCAAATCGAACCAGGTCACATCAGGCTTGGGCGCAATCGAGGAAGGCGAGGTGGAGGTGGGGCGGCGGCCTCGAGCGTGCGGCGGCGGCACTGGCGCGACGCGAGCGCGAGGAGTTCGGCGACGTCGTCGGCGAGGCCGAGGTCGGCGACGGGGAGGATGTCGAGGAGCGTGGCGAGTTCGTGCTGCAGCTCGCGCACCCGGGCGGCCACCTCAACCGTCCAGCACGTGGGATCTCGTCGGCCGACGGTGGGATCTCGTCGGCCGCCGGTCGATCTCCCCACTCCCTAGGCGCGTTCCGGAGGAACGCACCCTAGGCGGCGAGCGGCGCGACCCACTGGTCTGGGTTGGCCTGGGCGCGGGCGCACGAGTCACAGAGGCGGCCGCGGGGCTCGGAGCTTGAGGCGGAGGCGCTTGGAGTGGGGCTCGGAGCTTGAGGTGGAGCATAGCGGCGAGGGGAGGCAGAAGAGGTGGAGGGCCGACCGACGGGAGGAGGAGAAGACGTCAGCTTAGAGGCCGAAAAGTAGATTTCACGGCCGTTTGTTGGCCGTGAGCATCTACTCGCTCAGATCGAATCTAAAAGCAAATCTAACGGTGTCTAGGGGGTGCTCACGTACCCCCCTGATCACCAAATCCACTCTCCATAAAATAATTAGGTGCATTGATTTTCGTAATTTCCTCTCATTACATATGTAATTAATAATTTCTATTTAGTTCTTGAGAAAAATAATTTCCTCTCATTGAAATCTTCTTAAGATTTAACTTCTCAAATAATCATACATGAATTCATATTGACCTAAGTCAAACATTCATTATCATTATTTGAGAAAATGCTTTAAATGAAGTAGATCACCTCATACCATTTTATAATTCCACAAATGATTTAAATCTCCAAATATTCATATAGGAGTGTATGGACCAGGGGTGCAAACATCTCATGAATTCATTTGGGACAAGATTTAAATGAAGTAAAATACTCCATATGATTTACTTAATAGTTTTGGACAATATCACTTAACTAAACTAGCCATATTATCCATTAATTAATCTAGGGCATGATCATGCAAAGTGACCACACCATTTTCTTGCAGAAACAATTAGTGTAAGTAAAATTTGAGCTATTGGAGTTGGAATTAATTCAATATCTATTCTGGTTGATTTTTAATAATTATTTGAATCTGAAAAAGTCCCTGTCTTCTTCTTTTTATCATTTTATTTGTATAACAAATATTGAGAGGGACCAGTGGCATGTTGTAGAACTTTCTACTAGCTTTCTAAATATATAAAGTTTGTTAAATTTGGCCAAGCCAAACAGATTCTATGAATTTTCAAAGTTGGGTCCAGTATTGAAATTGGTTTAAATTTATTTAAACAAGATTTAAATAAAAGGGCCGGCGGGAAATGCTAACGGGCCAGGTTTTTAAACTAACGGCCTGCTCAGCCCAACAGCGCATCCAGTGCGAGTGGGCCGCCTGACAGCGTGGGTCCCGCATGTCAGCGGCTCTTTAAACCCGAAACGGTATGGAGCATTGCGGTGCGTTGGATTAGAACGAGATCGAACGGCACAGGGCCGTCGTCGTCTCCGGCGAGATCAGGTCACTGGCACGGCGGCGGTAGGGGGTCGGAGAGCTCACCGTGGCTCCAGCTAGGGTGGGCAGTGTGCTTGGGGACGTTGTGGACGACGGCGAAGCTCCTGGTAGCAGTGGCGTCGCTTGGGGAGGCCTGGATCGACGGCGATTGCTGCAGGGCTTCCGCGGCTCCGATCTTCCGATTGAGCTTGCTCCGGCGACGATTGAGGTGGCTAATGGTGTTGGGCGAGGCGGTGGTGAGAGGTGGTCATGGTGGTGCGCTTGGATCGTCGAGGGGAGTCCTCTATTTATAGGCGCGATGGTGGCCGTGGTGCTGCGGCGAGGTCGACAAGGGCGCGGCTTCTCCGGGGGTCTAGGGAGCTAGGCGGCGACGCGGGCGTGTTCACGACGTCACGGCGAAGCTACGAGCGTGAACGGCGCGGCAAGGGGACGCGTAGGGTGGTCGGTTCCGTGCGTGTACTGTCGCGGCCATGGCGGGCGCGCTCGTCCTCTCCGGCGGCCGTGGTCGCCAAGGCATGACGCACGCATGTCCGGCGAGCTCCGCGTGGCGAGGGAGGTACCAGGGCGCGCGGGCTTGGTCGGGGTACGGCGAGGTACGGCGAGCGCCGCGTGGCCGTGTCGCGCGCGTCCGTGCGGTGACGTCGCCCATGCCGCTCGCGGCGTACCTGGGCGTACCTGGGCGCGCGTCGTCCGGGTCCTGTCGTCGTCCTCGCGGTCAAGGGCGTGTACTGGCGGATTCAGGAGATCTTTGCCGACGCGTTGGACACGGTGGCGAGGGCTGCTGTGGAGAGAAGAGAGGGGAGGCGCGTCGGCGGCGAACGTGGCCGGCATGGCCATGTCCACGCCGTGTCTGGCCCTCTCCTTGGCTTCCCTGGCATGGGCTCGGTGTAGGAGTGTCTAGGGGTCATGGCTAGGGCAAATGGTGGTCAAAACTTGGCCTGGTTTGATCATATTTGAAAAATGGAGAATGTTGAATCTGTTTCAATGTCTCATCTTTGCTTGCTCATAACTTGTAATCAAAAGTGAATTTGGTATGGTGCTCTTTGCAAAAGTTATTCACCTTGTTGTGTACTTGGATGGCATGCAAAGATTTGGATTTGTTTAGTTTAGAAATTTTGAAATAGAGAGGCTCAAAGTGGTGACTAGACTATAAAAGTCAGAAATGACCATTATCTCATGTGATCATATTTTAAATTTTGAATTTGGTTTAAATGGTATATCTTTGATTCCCAAAGTTGTAATTACTCTTTAATATCATATTACAACTATTGGTGAAGATCAAATGGGTCTAGGGTCAAATTTACAAAGATGACATAGACCATATGTTAGGGGTTTTAGGGTTTTAATAATATTTGATTTCTTTCTCTTTTTGATTGATTTGATTTATGATCATCACTTGATCACTCTAGGGTTTTGGAGTTCATCACATACACAAAGTAACAATCATCATGGCATATCACTCAAAATGCACAAGTCCTATCCAGGGTACTATATGCAAAGTAAAAGTTTTTGTTGGTTCTGAAATTTGGATATTTGGAAATCTTCTTCTTCCTTTATTTGAAATTTGGGATGTTACAATCTATGCCTCCTTCATAGTGTGATGGTGACAGTGTGCATGCTATGTTAGTACTTGGTTTAGTTATGTTGATCTATCGTGCACTCTAAGGTTATTTAAACATGAATATCGAATATTGTGGAGCTTGTTAACTCCGGCATTGAGGGTTCGTGTAATTCTACACAATTAGTGGTGTTCATCATCCAACAAGAGAGTGTAGAGTATAGAATTTATCTATTTATTCTGTTATGTGATCAATGTTGAGAGTGTCCACTAGTGAAGTATAATCCCTAGGCCTTGTTTCCAATACTGCAAACACTTGTTTACTATTCTACTGCATGTTTACTTCTGCAATATTACTACCATCAACTGCACGCCAGCAAGCACTTTTCTGGCGCCGTTACTACTGCTCATATTCATTCATACCACTTGTATTTCACTATCTCTTCGCGAACTAGTGCACCTATACATCTAACAAGTGTATTAGGTGTGTTGGGGACACAGATACTTCTTGTATCGTGATTGCAGGGTTGCTTGAGAGGGATATCTTTGACCTCTTCCTCCCCGAGTTCGATAAACCTTGGGTGATCCACTTAAGGAAACTTGCTGCTGTTCTACAAACCTCTGCTCTTGGAGACCCAACACTGTCTACAAGAATAGAAGCACCCGTAGACATCAAGCTATTTTTAGGCGCCGTAGGAAAGGTAAAAGGCACTCATACTCCGGTCCCAGGTAACTAAGTACTTTTCTGTTGCCATTGTGTGTGTGTGCTCGAAGCTATTTCCTTTAGATCCTGCAATTGCATCTTTTTATTTCTTGTTTTTATTTTCACTAGTAAGGCTTAATGGAAGACAACAACAAAATGAGAGATCTTTATGAACTTTATCTTGAATTAGGACATGATGTGTTTGAAGAAAAAAAATTAAAAAACCCATGGAACTTATGCATGCTAATGGGAATGTTATTAGTATGAATGCTTTGAACACCATTGTTGCTAATTCTATGGAAGAATTTAAGCTTGGGGAGGTCGGTTTTGATGAAAATGATCTCTTTAGCCCTCCGGGTATTGAGGAGAAAGTTTATGATGATTATGATATGCCTCCTATTTATGATGATTATAATGATAGTGGTATTTTGGTGCCACCTATTATGGAGGATAAGTTTAGTTACGATTACAATATGCCTCCTATATTTGATGATGAGAATAATAATGATAGCTACTTTGTTGAATTTGCTCCCACTACAACTAATAAAATTGATTATGCTTATGTGGAGAGTAATGATACTTTTATGCATGTGAATAAGAATGCTTTATGTGATACTTATATTGTTGAGTTTGTTCATGATGCCTCTGAAAATTATTGTGAGAGAGGAAAATATGGTTGCAGAAATTTTCATGTTACTAAAACACCTCTCTATATGCTGAAATTTTTGAAGTTACACTGGTTTTATCTTCCTATGCTTGTTACTTTGCTCTTCATGAATTTGTTTATCTACAAGATTCCTTTTCATAGGAAGTGGGTTAGACTTAAATGTGTTTTGAATTTGCTTCTTGATGCTCTCTTTTGCTTCAACTCTTATTTCTTGCGAGTGCATCATTAAAATTGCTGAGCCATCTTAATGGCTATAAAGAAAGAACTTCTTGGGAGATAACCCATGTCTCTATTTTGCTACTGTTTGGTTGTGTATTGGAAGTTGTTACTACTGTAGCAACATCTCCTTATCTTTATTTTATTGCATTGTTGTGCCAAGTAAAGTCTTTGATAGCAAGGTTCATACTAGATTTGGATTTCTGCGCAGAAACAGATTTCTGTCTGTCACGAATCTGGGCAGAATTCTCTGTAGGTAACTCCAAAAAATCTTCAAATTTACGTGCGTGATCCTCAGATATGTACGCAACTTTCATTCAATTTGAGCATTTTCATCTGAGAAAGTTAAGTGCCCCTGGAAAATTCGTCTTTACGGACTGTTCTGTTTTGACAGATTCTGCCTTTTATTTCGCATTGCCTCTTTTGGTGTTGGATGGATTTCTTTGTTCCATTAACTTTCAGAAGCTTTGTGCAATGTCCAGAAGTGTTAAGAATGATTGTGTTACCTCTGAACATGTGAATTTTTGATTATGCACTAACCCTCTAATGAGTTTGTTTCGAGTTTGGTGTGGAGGAAGTTTTCAAGGGTCAAGAGAGGAGGATGATATACTATGATCAAGAAGAGTGAAGAGTCTAAGCTTGGGGATGCCCCCGTGGTTCATCCCTGCATATTTCAAGAAGACTCAAGCGTCTAAGCTTGGGGATGCCCAAGGCATCCCCTTCTTCATCGACAACTTATCAGGTTTCTTTTCTTGAAACTATATTTTTATTCGGTCACATCTTATGTGCTTTACTTGGAGCGTCTGTTTGCTTTTATTTTTGTTTTGTTTGAATAATGTCATCCTTGTGTGGGAGAGAGACACGCTCCGCTGGTTCGTATGAACACATGTGTTCTTAGCTTTTAATGTTCATGGCGAAGGTTTCGTTCATTGTTATATGGTTGGAAACAGAAAATGCTACATGTGGTAGATGCTATAATGTCTTGAATAATTTGATACTTGGCAATTGTTGTGCTCATATAGATCATGTTTAAGCTCTTGCATCATGTACTTTGCACCTATTAATGGAGAACTACATAGAGCTTGTTAAAATTTGGTTTGCATGATTGGTCTCTCTATGTCTAGATATTTTCTGGTTGAGGTGTTTGAACAACAAGGAGACGATGTAAAGTCTTATAATACTTACAATATGTTCATATGTGAGTCTTGCTGCACCGTTTTATACTAGAGTTTGCTTCAAACAACCTTGCTAGCCTAAGCCTTGTATTGAGAGGAATTCTTCTCGTGCATCCAAAATCCTTGAGCCAAAAACTATGCCATTTGTGTCCACCATACCTACCTACTGATATTTCTCCGCCAATCCAAAGTAAATTGCTTGAGTGCTACCTTTAAAATTCCATTCTTTATCTTTGCAATACATAGCTCATGGGAAAATAGCCTTAAAAACTATTGTGGTATTGAATATGTTGCTATGTATCTTATTTCTTATAAGTTGCTTGTTGAGCGGTAACCATGTTTCTGGGACGCCATCAACTTTTACCTTTGTTGAATATCATGTGAGTTGCTATGCATATTCGTCTTGTCTGAAGTAAAGGAGATTTTCATGATCAAATGGTTTGAGTATGCATATTGTTAGAGAAGAACATTGGGCCGCTAACTAAAGCCATGAATCATGGTGGAAGTTTCAGTTTGGACATAAAACCTCAATCTCTTATGACTGTTGTTGAATGCTTAAGCATTAAAAGAGGAGTCCATTATCTGTTGTCTATGTTGTCCCGGTATGGTGTCTAAGTTGAGAATGATCAAAAGCGATAAATCCAATGCGAACCTTCTCCTTAGACCCTTGTACAGGCGGCATAGAGGTACCCCTTTGTGACACTTGGTTGAAACATATGTTATGCAATGATAATCCGTGTTAATCCAAGCTAATTAGGACAAGGTGCGGGCACTATTGGTATACTATGCATGAAGCTTGCAACTTATAGGATATCTTATACATAACACATATGCTTTATTACTACCGTTGACAAAATTGTTTCTATGTTTTCAAAATCAAAGCTCTAGCACAAAAATAGTAATCCATGCTTCCCTCTGCGAAGGGCCTTTCTTTTACTTTATGTTGAGTCAGTTTACCTACTTCTTTCTATCTTAGAAGCAAACACTTGTGTAAACTGTGTGCATTGATTCTTACATGTCTATCTATTGCACTTGTTATATTACTTTGTGTTGACAATTATCCATGAGATATACATGTTACAAGTTGAAAGCAATTGCTGAAACTTAATCATCCTTTGTGTTGCTTCATTGCCTTCTACTAAGAATTTATTGCTTATGAGTTAACTGTTATGCAAGTCTTATTGATGCTTGTCTTGAAAGTACTATTCATGAAAAGTCTTTGCTATATGATTCAGTTGTTTACTCATTGTCTTCATCATTGCTTCGAATCGCTGCATTCATCTCATATGTTGTACAATAATGTTGATCAAGATTATGTTGGTAGCATGTCACTTAAGAAATTATCATTGTTATCGTTTACCTACTCGAGGGCGAGTAGGAACTAAGCTTGGGGATGCTTGATACGTCTCAAACGTCTCTATAATTTCTTATGTTCCATGCTAGTTTTATGACAATACCTACATGTTTTGTTCACACTTTATGTCATATTTATGCGTTTTCCGGAACTAACCTATTGACGAGATGCCGAAGTGCCAGTTCCTGTTTTCTGCTGTTTTTGGTTTCAGAAATCCTAGTAAGGAAATATTCTCGGAATTGGACGAAATCAATGCCCAGCATCCTATTTTTCCACGAAGCTTCAGAACACCGAGAGCCGCGAGGCCTGGGGGGCCACGCCAGGCCGGCGTGGCCCAGGCCGTGGCCGCGCCGCCCTATTGTGTGGTGGCCCCGTCAGCCTTCCGACTCCGCCTCTTCGCCTATTTAAAGATCCCTGACCTAAATCCTCGGGACGGAAAAACCACGGTACGAGAAACCTTCCAGAGCCGCCGCCATTGCGAAGCCAAGATCGGGGACAGTCTCTGTTGAAACGCCGCCGGGACGGGAAGTGCCCGGAAGGCTTCTCCATCGACACCACCGCCATCTTCATCAACGCTGCTATCTCCCATGAGGAGGGAGTAGTTCTCCATCGAGGCTAAGGGTTGTACCGGTAGCTATGTGATTAATCTCTCTCTTATGTACTTCAATACAATAATCTCATGAGCTGCCTTACATGATTGAGATTCATATGATGATGCTTGTAATCTAGATGTCATTATGCTAGTCAAGTGGATTTTACTTATGTGATCTCCGGAGACTCCTTGTCCCACGTGTGTAAAGGTGACAGTGTGTGCATCGTGTGGTTCTTGTCGTAGATTATGATCATAATCTCTTGTAGGTTATGGAGTTAATTATTACTATGATAGTATTGATGTGATCTATGCCTCCTTCATAGTGTGATGGTGACAGTGTGCATGCTATGTTAGTACTTGGTTTAGTTATGTTGATCTATCGTGCACTCTAAGGTTATTTAAACATGAATATCGAATATTGTGGAGCTTGTTAACTCCGGCATTGAGGGTTCGTGTAATCCTACACAATTAGTGGTGTTCATCATCCAACAAGAGAGTGTAGAGTATAGCATTTATCTATTTATTCTGTTATGTGATCAATGTTGAGAGTGTCCACTAGTGAAAGTATAATCCCTAGGCCTTGTTCCCAATACTGCAAACACCTTTGTTGTTCTACTGCATGTTTACTTCCTGCAATATTACTACCATCAACTGCACGCCAGCAAGCACTTTTCGGCGCCGTTACTACTGCTCATATTCATTCATACCACTTGTATTTCACTATCTCTTCGCCGAACTAGTGCACCTATACATCTGACAAGTGTATTAGGTGTGTTGGGGACACAAGAGACTTCTTGTATCGTGATTGCAGGGTTGCTTGAGAGGATATCTTTGACCTCTTCCTCCCTGAGTTCGATAAACCATGGGTGATCCACTTAAGGGAAACTTGCTGCTGTTCTACAAACCTCTGCTCTTGGAGGCCCAACACTGTCTACAAGAATAGAAGCACCCGTAGACATCAGAGTTCTCACGTATCGAAGCTTTTGCCTGCATAACCTTGCAGTCAAGAAAGGCAAGTTCATCGCTTGCTCATGTCATTTGATTATTTTTATCAAACTATATGCAAAGTACTATACTTATCACTCATGCATTGAAAAGTAAAATATTATTTTACAATTATGAATATGACTATGTGGTGGGCAATGGAACCATGGTATGTGTTGATTGGTGGAGGTTCCATTGCACGGGTACTATTCATTTAGGACTAAGTACCAATGCCGTCCAGTGATTCTAGCGCCGTACATATCGCGTTAACCATAAGATCTATAATGGCTCTGGGGAAGCCAGCCGTATCTTTTCCCTCCTGCACGCCAACGGACTGGTAGAGCTGCGGGGTGTTGGAGGCACTGCCGTAGGTTGGGATAGCCTTTTAAATCCCCATCCATATGTGATGTCGAGCTCTACGGTCTATGATGGATTGTCCAAAGTACACCGTGAGTAAAGCCGTATTATCGGGAGAAGTCTACTGGGGGTGTACGGGGTGGGTTTGCAGGTCGCGGAGAAGGCGGTGTGGGCTTGGATCTTACACCTGGCCTCACACCAAGGAAGTGTGGACGGGAAAGATAACGCCTGGTTGGCAACAAGGATAAGGTCTCTTATGGGAAAAGTAACGCACCTCTGCAGAGTGTATCAAATTGTGGCTGTCACTCCCTCTTCCGGGAAGGGAACTGCGAACGCGGGAGGAAAGGAACTCCATGAAGTTCTGGTCAACTGTGAAGACTGGCGGGCATAGTTTTCAGAATAAAATAAACCTTTTGAAGAAATGTTTATGAAAACTTGCATTCGCCTATGACTTTCTGGTCTATGGCTGTAGCTAGTGCATGATACACCTATTTCCTAATATGAACTTGTTGAGTACGCTCGTACTCATCCCACTCTTAAATCCCCTGCTTAGCTATGGAGGCACCGGAGGATAAACTACCGTGGAACTCGAAGACAAAGGAGTCAACTACAACAAGGTGAAGAATCCAAAGAAGTCAATGGAGTCAACTTCTCCATCAGCTGAAGTGGAAACTTAGACTAGTAATAGAAGGGAACATTTCCCTAATCCTAGCACCGAAGTAGCTAGATGTCTATACCAAGCCAAGTAGCTCTTAAGCTAGAATTAGCAATAAGTTAGATGACGAGTCGTTCTTCTGGAGCTTTATTTAAACTTTTACCTCACTGTAAAGTAGGATGCTGTGTTGATCTTCTGTAAGCAGTTTGTGTATCCTTCTATAGACATACCTTGGCTCGCATATGTTTCTGTTGTACCACTCTGAGAGATGTAATATGAGTGGAACGGTGTTTCACTTGTGTTATGTCAACGACTTGTGTACTACACCATGCAGTGGTACGCTGGGTCATCACAAGGCACGTACTTATATACCCAGAAAACCTACACCTCCAGGAGGATAGAGCTTTTCGCGAACTAGAGCGCTGCCACCACCACGATCTACGTTTTCGGAGTCAGATTGATCTTGCTCTCCATGCCGAAGAGGGGGATTTCGAGGGTTTCTTCACCGCCATCATCGCCAACACCATCTCTATCAACCATCTGCTTGTTCACCATCACCATGTGTCAGTGGTTCTCTGTAGGCATGTGAGGTGCATGGGGATTGGATGAGATTGGTCATGTAATAATTCATAGAAGTCAAGAGTTGAGGTGTTTGTATTGAGAATATTCTTGTATGGGTATTGCACTAATGTTATGTTTAGTGCTTGTTACTAGGGCCGAGTGACATGATTTCAGTACTGAACTCCAATTGCTATGAGTATTGATATCTATATGCAAAGTGTATTACCTGCTATTATGTTAATCTTGCGACCCCAAGGTGACATATGGAGATATCAAGGGGGATATGCTTTAGTTTGAGGATAGTGTGTGTTCATGAAGTGCTAATGCACTGTTCCGGGCTATTCGAAAAGTTAGACCTTAATTATTTGTGGTTCCAAGTTGGACCCGGTGAAATGAGCAGGTTGAACAATAGATGTATTGCAAATTCTCCTGGCTAATACGCATAACTAAAATTGGAACACACACCTACACACAAAGAATTAGAGATAAACTTATGTTATTTATATTTGCATTATATGATCAATATCAATCGTGCAGCACCCCGCTAGTTACCTCATGCCTACGCTTTTTAATCACTGAAAGTTACAAGTTTTCTCCTCTAGTGAAAGCTGAGAATCTGATGCTACTATTTACTACTTTATTTACTGCTTTGTTTGAACTGCAATAATCACCATTTGATTTTTGAGAATATTGATACACCTGTGTGATTGAGAGTGGCGTCTCAATTGCTAAAGTCTTACTGATATTCTCGTTTGCTCCCATTGTGTTGAACTATAAATTTGGGTAAAACCATCCATCAAAAATTTGAGCGATCCCCTGCATTTGAGAGAATCAGTGACTATTGGATGATTAGTGGCCTTCCCTTTGAAAAAGCGGCTATAGTTCATTTCACGGTATTATTTGTGAATTTTAATAAAACGATAATAATATTTAATAAAAAATCCCTATATGAGTACATCACAATCGTAGCACAAGCTTCTGGGTCAACTACATTGCCTTGCATGTACTCCAAGATGATATGGCACCATGGGCTTTGTTCGGACGCCTATGTCCCCGAGTTCGGCCACCCTATGCCTTGTGGGTCACTTTTGTTCTTAGTCGGACTACCCAGGTGTCAGGTCCGGTCCGAGACATGACTAGGTATAGTTGGGGTTGGCATGTGCTAGAGAGGGCTCATGTTGTGGCCTTTATCTACCTACAGCTGAAGAGGGTTACCAGAACATCTGCATACCGCTTGCCACCTAGTGGAGGCGAGGGGAGAGACAAGAGAAGAGGAAGGTGGTAGCGCTGGTTATAGTTTCACCCCGAGAGTTGCATGAACGCAGCGACTCGAGAGCCACTCTGCTCGCACCCGTTGTCTTCTAGAAACGTCGCGCTCCTTGGTTGTGTGCATCAACTGATCAACACGCATAATTTTCAGGTCCGCATGCATGCATATCATATTTATTTAGCCGTAATTCAAATGTGTTACATGCATGTGTATACGAATCTGCAGGTAAGCAATCAAGAAGTCAAACTGAAGATGATAAATTGTCTTACAAACACAGTTCATACCTGCATATATGGAAATGTAAAGTTCATAAGAATAGTCTCATTACATACGCAATTATAGGCGATTTACACAAAAATAACCCTTTGTTGCAACTATAGCACAGTGACCCTCCGGGCGGTGAGTGCCGCGGCGTTCATGTTCGCCCCCCCTTACAAGCGAGATGAACGGGAGAAGACCGGTGGGCTGGATAAACTCCGTGTACCTCTCGTCATACGGCATATCTACCGTGCCATGGTACCGAATCTTCAAAGGGTGAAGATCCGTTGTCCTCTCCGTCATATGAAAAGCCCGGTGATCCCTGTCATACTCTTGATCTAGGAGCCACACCATCCTACATGTTTATTCCATCACAAATATGAGTTATTCCATCACAAAGAATGGTCATTTGAAACACAAACATGGATACATACATATCTAGGTTTCCTACACATACACATTCATGAAATTTCATGTCTAGGGTTCCTCCACAAATCTAGGATACATACATTCTAGGGTTCCTACACATACACATTCAACACATACATAGCCATTTCAACACATACATACATACATACATCTAAATGTCTAGCCATTTCAACACATTCAACACATACATAGCCATTTTAACATCTAGGGTTCCAACAAATCTAGTGTTAAACACATGCATTTTGTGGGCTATCAATTTGAACACATAGAGTATAAATTACATTGCACCAACCAACATTTCAAATCTAGTTTTCATGTCTAGGGTTCATGTACAAATCTAGCAAGATCTACGAAATTAGTGGATGAAAGTGAAGGATTCGAAGGGGATTACCTTGAGGAATGGATGGGGAAGAGATTGGCCGGACAGATCTGATGATTTGGTGGTGGATTTGGTGGGGGGAGAGGGGGGAGGAGGAGGAACCGCCGGCCACCTCCTGTTCTTCATGCGAAGCAGAGAAAGAAAGAAGATGGGTCGGGCTGGGCGGGCTGGCGCGGCCACACATAAGTGGATGTGTGGCGCCCTTGCCACGGGCGCCACACTTTCAAAGTGTGGCGCCGGCGAGGGCGGCGCCACACGGGCTGCCACGTCGGATCGGCTCACCAGCTCAGCGTCGACGGCGCCACGTCGGATGGGTGTGTGGCGCCGGCAGCACGGGCGCCACTCGGGCATGTGTGGCGCCCATGAGAGGGGCGCCACACAAAAGGGTTAGATGGGTGAAATAGTTTCGCCGGAGGGTCCGTCTGTGCTATAGTTTGACAAAAGGGTTATTTCTGTGTAAATCGCCGCAATTATAACCAACCAACATCACAAAACTGCCATAGAAATGTTACTTTTTCCCTGACAAACAAATCATATTTATATATCCAGAATATTGCTGGATGTCCTATGCTAGCTCATGTAATTTTAGTTTTGATTTTGACACCTCCCACACTGAGACACATCTTCTAAGAGCACTAAGGGCATCTCCAACCGGGCGACCCATCCCGCGCCCGCGCGTCCGGATGGGTCGAACGGACAAAAACCCGGCCCAACGCGGGTGCACCGCAAAACGGACGGCGCGTCGAACGACGCAAACCCGGCCCAAATCTTGGCTGGGTTTGCGTGGCCGCGGATGGCACGCGGCGTCCTCGCTGTCCACCTGGTCCGTGTGGCTGGCCCACCTCGGTGCCCAGTCCTATTAAATGTGGACTGGAAAGACTGTCCCTATCCGTCCCCACTTCCACTCGGCCGCACGCGCGCGAAGCTCCGCGCCGCGCATGCCCCGAAGCGCGAGTTCGAGCCGTCCGCCAACGACCACGAGGCCGGCAGCAGCCGGCAAGTCGCGCCGCCGGCGTTTGCAATGGGGCCGCCGGCGCCTCCCAGACGCGAGCGGATCTACGTCACCGTTGCGGTGGCGCAGATGTTCTGGGACGCCGGCGTCCCAATGCCGTGGGGGGACGTGCACCTCCCCACGGCTGGCACCTGAGCCCAGATCGGGTTCCGGTGCCGCCCATCCCGGGCTCCGGCCGCGCCCGCTACGCCGAGATCCGGAGGCGCCGCGCTCAGCTGCCGGCGGACCTCCAGCAGGACCCGGCGTACGGCGACGCAAGTCCCAACCGGGACTTGTGGTTCGAGGTGGAGCACGATGCGCGCCGGCGCACGTGCTTCACATCCGCGACGGCGCGGCCTCGCGCGCAGCCGCGCACACCTGCCAGGAGGGCAGGCCGCCGCCCCGGCGGGCTCTACATCAACGAGCCCGCGCCCCAGCCACAGCCCCAGGAGGAGGCCGACCCGGAGCTGCAGGCGGCGCTCGCGGCGTCCCGCGAGCAGCTGGACCTCGACGAGCTGGCCAAATGGCCGCACCTCGCCGAGGCGCTGCGCACCTCCGCGCTGGAGGAGGCGGCCAGGAAGGCCCAGGAGGACGCCCAGGCGGAGGCGTGGGCCTTCCTCGAGCTGGCGCGCCGTCAGGAGGAGGCTACGCGTCGGCGGCGCTCCGGGAGGAGGAGCGCCGCCGCGCGCCTGGCGGAGGAGGAGCGCCGGGCCGCGCGCCTGGCGGAAGAGGAGCGCCTGCGGAGGAGGAGCAGCTCCAGGAGTCCGCGCGCAGCACGGCTGCGCAGGCCGGCGAGCCCACCGAACCCGCAC
The DNA here is from genome assembly GCA_030979885.1 of Lolium multiflorum. Lineage (NCBI taxonomy): Eukaryota > Viridiplantae > Streptophyta > Magnoliopsida > Poales > Poaceae > Lolium > Lolium multiflorum. Next base: position 83,255,633 of record CM061747.1, read on the forward strand.
TCCGCCGGGAAAGGGCGCAGTGGGAGCCCTGGCCGGAGTCCCCGGTGCCCTCCGGCGTGTCGAGCCGGAACAGCGCGTCGCCGCCGGGCGTCGTCGTCATCGACGCCAACGATGACGAGTACTACTGGGGTAGTACTGCCGGCGGCCACCGTGCTCGCAAACCCTGTCTAGGGTTTCTTTTTTTTAGTTTAAAGCCCATATAGGGCTTTCTTTTGTGTAAAAATTGCCCAAAATAGGGCTAAGTTTAACTAACCAGTAGTTTATATTTATTTGGTGCTGTTTTTATTTTTCATTTTCATTTATGTTTTTTTATTACATTTGCGGTGCGTCCGCGCGTTGGGCGCAGCGTGCGACCCAAACGGACACGCGGACGCGGTGCGCTGTCCGGCTGTCCGTTCGGCCACGCAAACGACCCAAAACGGACGCGCTGGGCCGTCCGTTTGGGTCGCCCGGTTGGAGATGCCCTAAGCTCCCAGGGTTCTGAAGCCCTGTGAGCGGTTCCGTTCTGAATTTTGCTCGTGACGTCGCGTGGTGCCACGAACGGGGCTACGTGCCCAGCTACCTTCGGTTTCGATTTCTCAGAGTCGGTTCGTTAGGGGGATTGGGGTCAAAACGAAAAACGTGAGGGGGAGAATCCTATCGGTTTGCTCTATTGTTTCACCGCCGAGCGCCGACCCATCAGTAGCTCCTGTTTCCTTCCTTCAGATCCTCGCGTGGGGAGCAACGCCCAGCGGAAAAACGGCGAGATGAGGGATGACCGGTGGAAACACGGCCGTCTAGTGCACACTCTGCCTCCTCCAAACCAGCCCCCATTGATCTCGCGAGGTGGAAGAACACACGCAGTGCCTACATCTTGGCGTCGTCGCAGCCGCCGTTGAGTCGCCATGGAAGGCGGCAAGGAGGAGCACACAGGAGCGGCGCAGCGACGCATGGATCATGGGGGACGCTGGATCCGGTGGTCAACATGGCCGTCGCCGTCGTCCCTTCTCCTTTCCCTGAGGTCAGCTCCGTCGGTGGCCTTCCCCCCTTTTTAATCTCCCCAAACGAGGCAGATCAGCCAGGTGTGAGGCGCAGGTCGCAGAGGCAGCCGTCCATGGCGTCGTCCACCCCCTGCAGGATTCTAGGATGCACTATTCGCCCTCCTCAACGAGCCTCCTCATTGCTCCGGTTCTTAGATCGTCGTCATCCATCCATTGATCCGGCTGTGACAAGCCTAGGCAATACCAGGTTCCCTCCCCGTCCCCATGGCTATTGCTTTGCTTCTGTGCTAATTACGCATGCAACATCAGGTAGAAGATAATATTGCCCAATGCATGAATACGAAGAGAAATAGATCAAAGTAATTGGATTAGATAGCCGAGAACAATTAGCCGAGTGCATAGCTGTGTGATTTGTTTACACTGACCTGGGAGACGGATAGAGTTAGAGCAGAATAAATACTACATTAGACGTAATTGGATCAGATAGCCAATAACATTTTTGTCTGCCAGGTACTGGTACATTGGCTATGTAAGCTCCTTTTCAATCTTGTTTTCTACATAGCTCTTGAACAAGATTATCAGCTGCAAAGGAGAATGCATAGAGAAAGAGCATATATGTAGATGTAGCCCCGTATGGGCAATTACATAGAACAAGATTTTCAACATTGGACTTGGCCTCACGTTTGCAAAAACTAAAAGTGTTCATCCTTCACAGTGGCATTCTATTAGGCATACAATTTCTGTACCCACTGAGAGAACACTTCGGTTTGGTAGCTTCAGCTGCCAGCCTGGTTTATAATGATAGTTTTGTTCAAAACATTGTTCTTGAGGGGTACTTGATTATAAATATTTGAATGTATACATTTTTTTAATCTTGGTTTGGGTTACATCTATATAGTTAAATGCCAGATTGGAGCATATAACAATTAAAAAATAGCGGTACCTATTACCTGATATATTATTAGTTGTAGTTACTTATTCAAAGTATCCAATCATTCTTTCCAGTATTTGGTGCAAATCAATAGTTTAACATTCACACAGTACTGTGGCATTATTTTGTGGATACTGATGAAAAATGTCTATCATCTTTGCAGCAATTGAAGTGAAACATGGATTCTTGAAGCATACTTTTGAGGTAATGGTTCAACGCAGAGACTTGCCTTATTTCTTGACGTTGTGCATTTGCATGCATAACAAAGACATCAATATATAGTGAAACATACGCATAGATGTAAAAATTTACTGCGATAACTTCTATACTGAACATGCATAAGAAAGTTAATTATAAGTTACTGCATCAAGTCCTTAAATTTTCTGTATTGAAACGTTTGATGTATGGTAACAGAAGTATGTGAATCCATGTTCGAGACGCTCATTCATGCTTGCCTTCCCCGGCGATGTGGTTCATCGAACGGTATGAGGCGCTGAAAATGAGAGCTTATGAAAGGCCTAAAGCATCACCGAACATGTTTTTAGACAAAATAAAAATTTGCTGGACATATACCATCGTATTCCATTATGGTTTCGGGGATGCATATTTTTAAAAATCCGACTGGTGAATGTTACATGATCTGGATTTATTGAAGTGTTCTGCAACAAAACGGTCGATTATGTGTATTTTCATCGGTTTGTCTATCTAAAATAATATTTCATACGTGTATAAAATTTAAATTGTTTTCTTGGTTTTCTCGAGTGTTGGGCCGGTAGAGATGGCCATGGGATGGAGGTGAGGATTGTTGCAGTTGTTAGCCTTTTGCTCTTCCCTTTGATAAAATTCAGACTGGCTGGATATGAAGATGCCCGATTGATACACGTGTTGTTGATACGCCCACACACGCCAACTAAGAATCAGTGTCAGCACATTATGATCTATTGAGTATCCACTCACAATCGTATATTTAGTTCAGTGCAATATTGAACAAATTAGATAGAGATGAGTTATTGAGATTGATTACTAGAATAGTTCAACGGCAATGACTGACATCTGATGGCCAAGCATATATTTAGTTCAGCGATGGCATCTTCTCGGATGACACCTGACGGCGTGCATTTATTATTTCAAATTGTTAAATGTTTTTCATTCCTACAACATCCAAAATTTGATCTACTATTGTGTTAGTCAAGGAGTTTCTTAGATTACAAGCATCTCATGTTCTAGCTTTTTTCTCCCACCCTAGGTTTTGTACTTTAGTTAGTTGTGTTGCATGATCTTTTTAATGTTCTATTACTTGAAACTAGCTGATTAGAATTGCTACTTCTCGAGGAAACCCAGTATACATGAGATTCTTCTGAAGTGTCTTTTACTACATGAACCTGTTTGCATATTCTAATTCATTTTTAATTAATCATGCACTTATTCAATTGACAACACAAAAGAAAGAATCAGTCAGATTTTGATATTAGGGGAACTACTCTCGGAGAGCCTAATTGTAAGGCATAAAGCAATATTTAAATTCCGAATTAAGTTATTAGCTATATTCTTGCAATGAATCATTTTGTTATTCAAAGTCTGCATTTTGTTAGATAGTGCAGCTATCTTCATGTGAAAAAATGTACTATGCTGCCTCCATTGCATTCCATGTTCTTGGATAAAGAACAAGTACAAATGTCTTCTTCTCCGTGCAAAATGTGGCTTTATTTGACATGAATCACCTAAGAAGTAAAAAAGATAAGCCCGGCCACATAAAATTTTCAACAATTATAGCCGCCACTCTAGGGCTTTTCTTACCTTATTAGAAATACCCTAGTGGAACTCAAGCGTAGTTGTTCAATTTCTGGCCATGTCTTCCTTCCAGTGAAATTGTCTCTAGCCTTTTGAGGTTTTACTTCTAATTATTATTAGCTCTGTCTATCAGTTACAGTTTTTTCTATACATCTTGATGAAAGGTTCCAGCCAAATGTCTTCCTATGACAAGACCATACCCCAAGGTTGTTGCTATGCTAATGTCAGGACTGAAAATGTTATCTTGATATACAATTATTTTTTGGTAGTTTATCGTGTGCCTTGGGCCTCATACTTGATCAAATACATTTTAAGCTCAGGTTTAGAATATAAATTGCTTCATGTTCTTATCTTAATTGACTTGTGTTGCCTTTAAGTAGGTCAAATGACACACGGGCAAGTTGTTTTAGTTACAGCAGCTGCTGGTGGAACATGACAGTTTGTTGTTCAGGTCAACCGATGCTATTTTGATACTTTTTCTGTATCTTGTGAATGTTTGATGTACTGCTCAACTGCTCATTATTTCAATAGTTCAGCTAGAAAGAATAATACAATTATTGAACGTGCCCTATAAAACTTGCAGACCATAGCTATTTCATGCAGCTAGAACATGTATGTCTTCATAGTTAACTAGCATTTGGGGCCATGCTATGGTCATGCAATCTGTATGCTATTCTAGGATATTTACAAGGTTCTCTCGTTTGTCAACATGTTAATATTTTTTTGTTAAGCAACTGTTATTGAATATGTACTGAACCATATCCTTATGCTCTAAGTGTTGTTTCTGTCAGAATTGAAAGTACACATCTCTTATAGTTTTTTACTAGAAGAGGACCCAGGTTTAGTCATGTTGAGTTGTGAATGTTTGGATCATAATATAAGTTGAATATTCTGTTACTACAAAATAAGCAGAAAACCGATATTTATTATTGTAAAATGTGATTTAGGGATCAAGCTGGTGAATTCTCACGGACCTATTGTAGGTTAAAGGAAGATATTATCGTACAACTGATGGAACTTGCACAACTGACACCGGTCTCATAGGGTTGACTACTCGATCGATCCTCTTGCGGGGAGAGCCCATCGCGTTGATGCGTGGCCCATAGAGAATACCTTTGTGGACTGGTAGGTAATGTTAATTTCCTCTATTTATCTTGTTTTGGATAGATCATTGTCTCACAAGATATATGGTTCCACTCTAGCCAAGTCCAGACCACAGCCAACCAAAAATAAAAGCATACACAACGGCTAAATAGCTCACCGCAAAACCTAAACGCTATTAGGAGAGGATGGCGCAGCAGAGCGCGCGGGGTCCATCTAGTTTAGTCTGATATTTGGAGGACAAATGCGGCGGACCTCCTGGTATACTTCATCGCATAAAGAAGCAGCATCGCACATGTCCCACACGTCAATTTTCACGTTCTTAAGCTTACTGAGGCTGCGTATGGATATCAGCTGCTTGATCACTTCCATACATTCGTCTCCTCTTTCGATTAAACGGAACTCCATTTCTTCCACTGAATCAAGGCTGATGTCATGTGCCACGGCGCTCTCTGGCGAACGACATGGACAAGCCAACGGGCATTTATCATAAACCTGGTGGTACTACAAAGAGTAAAGTCTGAATTTAACCCTATGTTCGTAGAGGTAGTCCAAAACAAACCCTAAACTCTCAATCCCTGAAATCCGCACCCTAAACTCTCAATACCGGTCAATACTTGGCAGAAACGCGTTTCCCGCTGGGATTTGCTGACATGGCAGCACTCAGGCTGGGAAAGTTGACTAATCTGGCTAAGCAAATTTGGACGACCCATCACCATCTTCTTCCTCAGCTTCTTCTCACATGTCGTCCTTGCCCGAGGAACTGCATGATGAATGACACGCATATACTCGTGCAGTCCCTGCTCCCCTCGTCGTTTAGTTGTTGCGTCGCCTGCGACGTTTAGTTGTTGCGTCGCCTGCGATTTCCTACAATACTGCGGTCGGCACCCGCAGCTGTTGCGTCCCATCATCGTTACCCAGTCCCCTGCACGAAGCAGAGCATCGTCATGTCGTCCTCGGAGACGGCGTCAACAACGACAGAGAACACAATCACCTCCGCCCAGCAGTGCGGCTCCAGTTAATTAAATTCCGCTAGTAAATTTCTCAAATTAGGTATAATTTCTATGCAACTCGATTCATCTCTGATCTGGACATACCGAATTAGATTAGTCATTAGATGGAAAACGATCCAGTAGTTGAACTGGAAGACCACAATTTGATTGGGGCGGTGGAGAGAAAGGAGCTTTTGTTGAGCTGCGATGATTTATAATCCCGATTAATGCACGGCTGCAGCTCAAACTCAAATATTGTACTTCCTTTGAGACTAGTATAAGATTGGATTTGTTCGATGAATTCACACACACTGCGGTTCACGAGGACTAGCACTAAGAGCATCTCCACTCGTCCCCCCGAACAGGCCCCCGGCGAGCGTTTTTTACATCCGGACGGCGGCTCGCCGCCCGCGGTTCCTCGTTTCGTCCGGATTTGGGCCTAGTTTCATCCGGCGATCCCACGCCACCCCCGCCCCCCGGGGAGCGCTCGGGGACTCCGGACGAGTGAAAAGCGGGGAAGGGCCCGATCTGTCGGTGACTCGACGCACGAACCCCACCGCCACGTCGCTCAAAATCTCCCCCACCCCTCGTATCTCTCTCGCCGCCGGCACCACCCCGCCGGCTTGTTGCCTAGATTCCGCCGCCCCTCCTTCCCCACCTGCCTATATTCCGCCGGTCTGCTTGCTCTTCCGCCGGCCTGCTTGCTCTTCCGCCGGCCTGCTTGCTCCTCGCCGCTCGCGGCTCGGGTTGCCTCGACCACGCCCGTCAGGTGTTCGTCCATTTGCCTCGCCGGCCATGGACTCGGACGAAGAGGAGGAGCAGATGTTCGTCGAGCTTATGCAAGAAGAGATGGCAGCAGCCGCCCAAGACGAGGAGCACATGATGATCCTCGGTTGCTTGGCAAACATGTACGCCGGACTGGCAACTGGTCGATGTGGTGGGTCGGCACAAGGTCGCCGGAAGTGCAAGCCGAGACAGCGAATGGAGGGCTACTGCATGTTGTACGCCGACTACTTCGCCGACAATCCGTTGCACGGTGAGAGTGTTTTCCGGCGTCGTTTCAGGATGAGCAGAAAGTTATTTCTGCAAATTGTGTATGCCATCCGCCACTTTGATCCCTACTTCAGATGCAAGGCGGATTGCACTGGTTTGGTTGGATTTTCGTCACTGCAGAAGTGCACAGTGGCAATGAGGATGCTGGCGTATGGAGCTCCCGGTGATACTGCAGATGACTATCTTCGGATGGCGGAGTCCACCGCCCTTGATTGTTTCTACCGGTTCTACAGGGCCGTCATAGCAGTGTTCGGGGACTATTACTTGAGATCACCCACTGTCGAAGACACTGAGAGGATCCTTGCAACAAATGAAGCTAGAGGTTTTCCAGGGATGCTTGGAAGCATTGACTGTTGGAGATATGCCCAAGAGGCAATAATAAATGGTTATTATATATCTTTGTGTTTATGATAATGTTTACATACCATGCTATAATTGTATTAACCGAAACATTGGTACATGTGTGATATGTAGACAAACAAGAAGTCCCTAGTATGCCTCTTAAACTAGCTTGTTGATTAATGGATGATTAGTTTCATAATCATGAACATTGGATGTTATTAATAACAAGGTTATGTCATTGTATGAATGATGTAATGGACACACCCAATTAAGCGTAGCATAAGATCTCGTCATTAAGTTATTTGCTATAAGCTTTCGATACATAGTTACCTAGTCCTTATGACCATGAGATCATGTAAATCACTTATACCGGAAAGGTACTTTGATTACACCAAACACCACTGCGTAAATGGGTGGCTATAAAGGTGGGATTAAGTATCCGGAAAGTATGAGTTGAGGCATATGGATCAACAGTGGGATTTGTCCATCCCGATGACGGATAGATATACTCTGGGCCCTCTCGGTGGAATGTCGTCTAATGTCTTGCAAGCATATGAATAAGTTCATAAGAGACCACATACCACGGTACGAGTAAAGAGTACTTGTCAGGAGACGAGGTTGAACAAGGTATAGAGTGATACCGAAGATCAAACCTCGGACAAGTAAAATATCGCGAGACAAAGGGAATTAGTATTGTATGTGAATGGTTCATTCGATCACTAAAGTCATCGTTGAATATGTGGGAGCCATTATGGATCTCCAGATCCCGCTATTGGTTATTGGTCGGAGTGAGTACTCAACCATGTCCGCATAGTTCACGAACCGTAGGGTGACACACTTAAAGTTGGATGTTGAAATGGTAGTACTTGAATATGGAATGAAGTTGGAATATTTGTTCGGAGTCCCGGATGGGATCCCGGACATCACGAGGAGTTCCGGAATGGTCCGGAGAATAAGATTCATATATAGGATGTCATTTTATGTGAATAAAATGATGCGGAAGGTTCTATGGAATGTTCTAGAAGGTTCTAGAAAAGTCCGGAAGAAACCACCAAGGAAGGTGGAGTCCACATGGGACTCCACCTCCATGGCCGGCCAACCCTAGTGGGGGAGGAGTCCCAAGTGGACTCCCCTTAGGGGGCCAACCCCCCCATGGAAGGTGGAATTCCCACCTCTAGTGGGAGGGAAAGTTTCCCACCATATGGAAGGTTTTGGTTTCGGGTCTTATTCGAAGACTTGGACACCAACACTTGGGATCCACCTATATAATGAGGGGCCAAGGGAGGGGGCCGGCCACCCCAAGACCACAAGCTGGCCGCCCCCATAGAGTGGCCGGCCACCCCTCCCAAACCCTAGCTTTGCTCCTCCACTTCATATTGCCCGCATAGCTTAGCGAAGCTCCGCCGGACTTCTACACGCCACCGACACCACGCCGTCGTGCTGTCGGATTCAAGAGGAGCTACTACTTCCGCTGCCCGCTGGAACGGGGAGGTGGACGTCGTCTTCATCAACAACCGAACGTGTGACCGAGTACGGAGGTGCTGCCCGTTCGTGGCGCGGAACCGATCGTGATCAAGATCTTCTACGCGCTTTTGCAAGCGGCAAGTGATCGTCTACCGCAGCAATAAGAGCCTACTCTTATAGGCTTTGGAATCTCTTCAAGGGTTAGTCTTGATCATCCCCTCGTTGCTACCGTCTTCTAGATTGCATCTTGGCTTGGATTGCGTGTTCGCGATAGGAAAATTTTTGTTTTCTATGCAACGTTATCCTACAGTGGTATCAGAGCCGTGTCTATGCATAGATGGTTGCACGAGTAGAACACAATGATTTGTGGGCGTTGATGCTCTTGTTATCTTTAGTTGAGTACTTTGCATCTTTGTGGCATAGTGGGATGAAGCGGCTCGGGCTAACTTTACATGACCGCGTTCATGAGATTTGCTCCACGCTCGACATGCAACTTGTATTGCATAAGTGGCTTTGCGGGTGTCTGTCTCTCCTACTATAGTGAAGATTCAAGTTATTCTTCTATTGACAACACTAGTATCACCATTGTGGTTCATGTTCGTAGGTAGATTGGATCTTACTCGAAAACCCTAAACCACGTAAAATATGCAAACCAAATTAGAGAACGTCTAACTTGTTTTTGCAGGGTTTGGTGATGTGATATGGCCATAATGTGATGATGACTATGTATGAGATGATCATTATTGTATTGTGGCAACCGGCAGGAGCCTTATGGTTGTCTTTAATTTTCATGTTGAGTAGTATTTCAAAGTAGTTGTAATAGTTGCTACATGAGGTGAACAACCATGAAGCCGGCGCCATGAACCTTGACGCTACGCCGACGATGATGGAGATCATGCCCGAAGATGATGGAGATCATGTCCGTGCTTTGGAGATGAAGATCAAAGGCGCAAAGACAAAAGGGCCATATCATATCACATATGAATTGCATGTGATGTTAATCCTTTATGCATCTTATTTTGCTTAGATCGCGACGGTAGCATTATAAGATGATCCCTCACATTAATATCAAGATAATAAAGTGTTCTTCCCTCGTATGCACCGTTGCATTGTTCGACGTTTTGAAGCATCTCGTGATGATCGGGTGTGATAAACTCGACATACAACGGGTGTAAGCCATGTTGCACACGCGGAATACTTGGGTTTGCTTGACGAGCCTAGCATGTACAGACATGACCTCGGGACAACGGAAACCGAAAGGTTGAACACGAGTCATATGGATGATATGATCAACATGTTGATGTTCACCATTGAAGCTACATCATCTCACGTGATGATCGGTTTTGATGTAGTGGATTTGGATCGTGTACCACTTAACAACTATGAGGGATGTTGTATTAAGTGGGAGTTCATTAGTAATTAGATTAAAACATGAACTAATTATCATAAACATAGTCTGAGTAGTATTTTGAATTAATTTTGTAGTATTGGCATCCGTTTACTACTATGCGCTAGTCTTGTTATTGAGATAGAAATACTGTTAAAATCTGATAAGAAACTTTACGGATTAGTACCGTATTGTTAAAGAATCAAGAATTGATTAAGTCCTATTGCAAACTTTTAGTGAAACTCACTTTGTTGATTCAGAGAGCTATGGTTTCAATTAGTACCTAAAGTTATCTTGTCTCCGTGAAACTTGAAGTTCAAATCTGTTTGAAAAGTAAGGAGCTGAAAATTTAGTTTTCAGAAATAATCAAGGTACGAGATATATGTGATATCTAAGACCTTATTACAAGATGATAGAATATAAATTTGGTGAGACTACATAAACTCATAAGTTTTATGGGAATGTACGAAGGTTGAAGACGCAAGACGTCCCAATCCTCCAACTATTGGGGCACTAACGATATTCGCATATCCATGAAGTTATCATCCTTAAGTATGCACCGTTGCTAAGACTCGTCGTATCGAAGCATCACGTGATGATCGGGTGTTATAGATTCTACGTGTGCTTACAATGGGTGCAAGCCAGATTTGCACATACGAATACTAAGGTTAAACTTTATGAGCCTAGCATGTACAGACATGGTCTCAAAAAGTCGTCATGATATGATGGATAAAATTATGAGTGAAATTGTTCATCATATTAAAAGGTTACTAATAGTGAAATCAGGAACACTTGTCATATGATGATCAACTTCAAAGAACCTCAAGGTTATTGGTATTTGATCAACAAACCTAGAAGTTATTGATATTGAAGTGTTTTTCTGAATAATGAGGAAAGCTAAAAGAGAAACTACAAAAGATTAGAAAGAAAGAAAGAAAAGACTAGAAAGTCTAGCTCAGGTGTATATAAATGATATACATGTTATGGATGTATTCCTCATTTGGTCACAAAATAAAATTCTTGGGTATTTGTACCACATTGGTTGGTATGAAGTGTCATACAAAACAACGCAATACAAGAGTACAATGGCCTAAGTGACTAACAAGGAATATGATAGGTATGCACGTCTGGAACAAAAATAAAGTGTTATTATGTTCATCATTGGCATTCTATCTAGCCCTTAGAATTTATAATAAAGAACTTAATAATTGTTATTTTGCTCTGGTCAAATGAAAACAATGAGTTGTTCAAATTATGACATTACTCCATGAACGATGGATAAGTTATTATAAATCTTAATGGTGAAACACACATACATAACACTGACGCTAAAATGCCATAAGGCAAGTGATTTGAATTCCACTCATTTGTGGAACCGCCATTTAGGTCATGTTAGAAAGGAACGCATGAAGGAACTCCATGTAAATGGATTTTTGGAGTCACTTGATTTTTGAATCATTTGACGCTTGCAAATCTTTTCTAAAGAGAATGATTAAAATACCGTTCATAGGCCAAAAGTTGAACGGGCAAACTTAGTGGAAAAATACATGATGATGTATGTGGTTCACTGGGCATAGTTGTGTGCGGGAGATTCTTCTACTTCATGAAAACTTTCAACAATGAATTGAGTATATATGTGGATATATTCAATAAGGAAGAAGTTTGAAACATTTGAATGGATTCAAATAAATTTCAGCATGAAGTGGAAATCATCGTAATAGAAAAGTCGAATATCTATGATTGGATCATGGTAGAAATATTTGAATTACGATTTTTAGCGAACATCTAAGAGAGTTATGAAATTGTTCTACAACTCACATTTTTGGAGTATCATAATGATGATGTAGTATCCGAGATATGTATCCAAACCTTGTTGGATTAATGATGAGATAAAATATTATGACGCCATTATATTTTTGTGGATTAAGCTTTAGTGACTACCGCTTTTACACTGAATAGAGCATCATCATGATCCGTTGAAATGACACCATACGAGTTATGGTATGGGTATAAACCCTAATAGTCTTTCTTTAAATTTTGGTCTAAGAGTTTACAACCAAAATCGGATGAATGTCTTTGTTGGTTATCCCAGAGAATTAATTGGGAATTCTTCCCACGAGACAAAGACAAAAGTGTTTGTCAATGTTTCTTATTTCCGAGAAATTGTTTCTAGTGAAGTATTTGAGTGGGAGGAAAATATAATTTGATAAGGTTTATGAACCTGAGCATAATGATCAGAGTAGCGCAGCATCGGAATTTGTTTCGGAAGCGGCCACGACGATCATGGCTCCCATGACTACAAAGTGTTTTAGCCATGGAGATCGAAGTACATATTGAACCTTGTAGGTATGGTTTACTTTGTGATCAAATAAATGATTTGTGAACAAAGGATTGATTTTGAATAATAATAAACCAACTACAAACAAAGAAGTTATGATGGGCCCTAACTCCGTTAAAATGGCTATACGCCATGAAATCCAATATAGATAAATACTTTTTGAAAGTAAATGGATCTATAAAATTGATAGACTTGGATGGAATATCCTTAAAGAAGCTCGACTTGTCGAAAAACTGTTTACGACAAAGTTCAAAGAGTTGACTACGATAAGATTAGATCTTCCGTAGCAATGCTTATAGTCTATGTGGATTATTCTAGTAATCACTACATATTTCTTTATGAGATATGCTAGTAGGATGGCAAAATACACTACTTAACAGAAGTGTGTATTAAAGGTGTATACAAGATACAACCAAGAGTTTTGCTGGTCCGTGGAATACTAGATAGGTATACGAACTTCAATTGGATGAAGTAAGTATCACGGAGTTAGAATCTTCACCAGATGAAATAGTCAAAGAGTTTTTGATTTCATCAGAGACGATGAAGAGGCTTGCATTTGCAAGAAATTAAGTGGGAGCGCTAAGACACATTTATAATACTTTATGTAGGTGACATATAGTTGGTTATAAATGATGTAATTATATACTTGATTAAAAGGTTTCATTGAGAATTAACTTCAATGAAAGGATATGGACTGAAACAAATTTAGTGTCAAGATCTATGAAGATAGATTGAAACACATAAATAAGTTTAAGTCAAAGTACATATGATGGATATTGAAGTAGTTCAATATAGAAATATTAAGAAAATGTTCTTGTCATGTGAAGGTTTAACAAGACTTGAGTGTATCTGACACTCAATGAGTAAAAACACATAAGTGATTTTAGATCACTAATAATATGTACACAATCAGATATCTTGTGCTCTAAAATGTTATGAGCATATACCAGAATGATTCATGAGATGATCATTGAAAAACAGTAAGAATATTCTTGAAGTACTTAAGAAGAACCAAGAATATATATATAGTTTTGTATGGAGAAATGACAAACAAATCGCTGTAAGATGTTGCATCGATATTTGTTTTGTCACATATGAAAATAAAATTTCAATCTCAAATTAGACTAAGTGTTGTTTTAAAGGTAGCACAATGAACTAGAAGTTGTCTATGTTGGATTAAGAAGAGTTCTAAATATTGTGACGGAATCTACAAAAGAAGGCAGAGTATGTCATTGTTTTAACAATGACAAAGGATGTTAAGTCAAGAGGTTCTTTGAGAACTTGGTGTATTTCCGACAGAGTCAGAACTTTGAAGCTATATTGTGTGTGACAATATTAGTGACATATTTCAGACCGCGGAATTAAGGTTCCACCAGAAGACCAAACATATTTAAGGCCGACTTATTTGGAAATGAGTGATGCGTTGAGACGCAAATGAATTACAAAATACATACGGTTCTGAGCATGTCAGATCCGTTGACTAAAACCTCTCTCGTGAGCGAAACATGATAAAGCACCAGAAGGCCAAGGTGTTATATCTTTACATATGTAAACTAGATTATTGACTCTAGGGCAAGTGGGAGACTGTTGGAGATATGCCCAAGAGGCAATAATAAATGGTTATTATATATCTTTGTGTTTATGATAATGTTTACATACCATGCTATAATTGTATTAACCGAAACATTGGTACATGTGTGATATGTAGACAAACAAGAAGTCCCTAGTATGCCTCTTAAACTAGCTTGTTGATTAATGGATGATTAGTTTCATAATCATGAACATTGGATGTTATTAATAACAAGGTTATGTCATTGTATGAATGATGTAATGGACACACCCAATTAAGCGTAGCATAAGATCTCGTCATTAAGTTATTTGCTATAAGCTTTCGATACATAGTTACCTAGTCCTTATGACCATGAGATCATGTAAATCACTTATACCGGAAAGGTACTTTGATTACACCAAACACCACTGCGTAAATGGGTGGCTATAAAGGTGGGATTAAGTATCCGGAAAGTATGAGTTGAGGCATATGGATCAACAGTGGGATTTGTCCATCCCGATGACGGATAGATATACTCTGGGCCCTCTCGGTGGAATGTCGTCTAATGTCTTGCAAGCATATGAATAAGTTCATAAGAGACCACATACCACGGTACGAGTAAAGAGTACTTGTCAGGAGACGAGGTTGAACAAGGTATAGAGTGATACCGAAGATCAAACCTCGGACAAGTAAAATATCGCGAGACAAAGGGAATTAGTATTGTATGTGAATGGTTCATTCGATCACTAAAGTCATCGTTGAATATGTGGGAGCCATTATGGATCTCCAGATCCCGCTATTGGTTATTGGTCGGAGTGAGTACTCAACCATGTCCGCATAGTTCACGAACCGTAGGGTGACACACTTAAAGTTGGATGTTGAAATGGTAGTACTTGAATATGGAATGAAGTTGGAATATTTGTTCGGAGTCCCGGATGGGATCCCGGACATCACGAGGAGTTCCGGAATGGTCCGGAGAATAAGATTCATATATAGGATGTCATTTTATGTGAATAAAATGATGCGGAAGGTTCTATGGAATGTTCTAGAAGGTTCTAGAAAAGTCCGGAAGAAACCACCAAGGAAGGTGGAGTCCACATGGGACTCCACCTCCATGGCCGGCCAACCCTAGTGGGGGAGGAGTCCCAAGTGGACTCCCCTTAGGGGGCCGGCCAACCCCCATGGAAGGTGGAATTCCCACCTCTAGTGGGAGGAAAAGTTTCCCACCATATGGAAGGTTTTGGTTTCGGGTCTTATTCGAAGACTTGGACACCAACACTTGGGATCCACCTATATAATGAGGGGCCAAGGGAGGGGGCGGCCACCCCAAGACCACAAGCTGGCCGCCCCCCATAGAGTGGCCGGCCACCCCCTCCCAAACCCTAGCTTTGCTCCTCCACTTCATATTGCCCGCATAGCTTAGCGAAGCTCCGCCGGACTTCTACCGCCACCGACACCACGCCGTCGTGCTGTCGGATTCAAGAGGAGCTACTACTTCCGCTGCCCGCTGGAACGGGGAGGTGGACGTCGTCTTCATCAACAACCGAACGTGTGACCGAGTACGGAGGTGCTGCCCGTTCGTGGCGCCGGAACCGATCGTGATCAAGATCTTCTACGCGCTTTTGCAAGCGGCAAGTGATCGTCTACCGCAGCAATAAGAGCCTACTCTTATAGGCTTTGGAATCTCTTCAAGGGTTAGTCTTGATCATCCCCTCGTTGCTACCGTCTTCTAGATTGCATCTTGGCTTGGATTGCGTGTTCGCGATAGGAAAATTTTTGTTTTCTATGCAACGTTATCCTACATTGACTGCATGCATTGGCAATGGAAGAACTGTCCGTTTGCGTGGCAGGGAATGTACAATGGTCACAAAAAAGGCTGCACTGTGATACTTGAAGCAGTGGCTACCCATGATCTCTGGATTTGGCACTCTTTCTTTGGTATGCCTGGATCCAACAATGACATCAACGTCCTAAACTGCTCCCCGGTCTTTTCCAAGCTTGTTGAGGGTCATGCTCCCCCGGTGGACTATGTGATCAATGGTCGGCACTACAACAAAGGATACTACCTTGCAGACGGTATCTATCCAAAGTGGGCAACATTTGTGAAGACTATCTCGAATCCTAGCACCCCCAAACTTTGCGAGTTTGTCAAGAGACAAGAAGCTTGCCGAAAAGACGTCGAGCGTGCATTTGGTGTCCTCCAGCAGAGATTTGCTGTCGTCCGGTTCCCCGCTCTGACTTGGTCCAAAGATCAGATGTGGGAGGTGATGAACTGCTGTGTGTGCCTACACAATATGATTATTGAAAATGAGCGAAAGCATCCGGTTCCTCTGGCTGAGCAAGAAGCACCATATGAGAGAGAGGGTCCTCTTGCACAGCCTAATCACCAGGTGCCTCCATCATGGGCCGCCTTCATTGCTATGCGTCAGGAGATTCGAGACTCTACAATGCATCAGCTGCTGCAAGATGATCTAGTGGAGCACATATGGAGGCTCCGAGGCAACGCCAACGCCGACGCCAACTAGTCTGTCTAATTTGTTTGAAAAATTGTGAAATTGTGTGCTTCATTTGTTTCAGCACTTGTTAAACATTGTACAATTATTTTCGCCGAATTTGTTTCAGCAATTTTCGTACTGTTGGTCGCCGAACTTGTTAAATTTAATGTTAAATTCGTTTGAAATATGTCAAATGGTCGAGGTTGGGGGTTTCCTGCCGGGGGGACGGCTGGAACTTCGGCGCTCCCCACGCCAAATCTTCCTCCAATCCGGACGAAAATATCGCCGGATTTGGGCGTGGGGAGCGCCAACGAGTGGGGATGCTCTAAGCCACGCTGCAGTTCCTCACAGTACTCGTGTTCGCGGGGACGGTTCGGCACGGCCTGAACGACATGTTAGCCTGGTTAAGCTCATTGGTTAAGTTAGTTTCAGTTTCGATATTTTGAATAACTTGTGCGAGGTCGCTTGTGACTGAATCGCACGTAGCTAGGTTGTAGCTAGTTGTTGGAGAAGTGCTGCCGCACGTTCTCCACTCTCTTCCTGTTTAGGCGCCGCAGTGTGACGTAGTCGTGGGATGGCACGGCGTGATCGGATCACAGCAGGTTAGCAGGAAGGTTAGTTATCATTCCGTTGTATCCACATATATAAGGAATAAGATCAGAACAGAAAAGCTGTACACATTACGCAACACAAAACCATCTGTTGTCTCTCTCTGTTAACTGACGAACTATCGAGTTTTTTAGGTTAGACAACCACATTTGGTATCAGAGCCACACCAGATCCAGGAGATGTCGACCTCCACCGATCGAGCGGCGGCAGCGGAGAAGGAAAAGGGGACACATGCAGCGGGCGCTGTCGCGGGAGGGTCCAAGCCGCCGCCGCGCCGCACCTCGGAGTCCCCGGCTCCGCGACGTGGTCGTAGCCTAATCCGTGGTGGCGGCAGCGAGATTGTCGTGCGGGAACGGGTGATCCGCGACGGCGGCGGCAACGCCCAGTACCCCACTCTCACGCGTACAAACTACGCGGAGTGGGCGATGGTAATGCGCGTACAACTCCAGACGGCACATCTCTGGGATGTGATCGAGTACGGTGCAGATTTCCGGGAACTGAAGTTCAGGATTTGATCCCCACATCGTGTACGAGTTTAAGATTTATTTTAGACTTTACTCTACTACAAAACAAGTATAGTCAAGACTGAAGAGCCCACCGCGAAAAAAGTTAGGCAGGAGTCCAAATAAACTTCGAATTAAATACCGTCTGAAGCCGCAATGATATTACAAGCTTCCTTACACGGCTAGACCTCCTCAGGAGATGCAGTACTCTTGGTACAGCACAATGGGGATTACACGTTAAAGATACTGATAGAGTGTCGCACTTTAGAAGATTGGTCGTGTCGTCCATGAATCTCACGAACTCATCTTCTTTCTGGCAAAATCAGCAAAGAGAACAAACTGGTTAGTTATCGACGCAAGACATAATTTGATCACCACGAATATAACAAATTTGTAAACTGGTGATAATCCATGCATACGCACCACGTCGGCATGCAGTCGCAGCTCGTCGACCGTGTCGAACCGCCGCATCAGCGGCGCCATTGCAGACCAGTCCGCGGCTTCTAGCCGCCGGAGATTGCGTACGGCTTCGGCGAAGACGAAATGCCCTATGTTGTCCGAGGCCAGCTCGGCCAGGTTCGGGGCTGCGACATGGACCTCACCCAAGAGGGATACACGCAGCACCTGGAGATTGGGGGCGGCGACGTTGAGGTGGCGTGTATTCAGGCCATAGAAGCGGAGGCGTCGGAGCGAGGCGGAGCTGATGGATACGTCGGAGTCATTTACCAGCCTGAAGAACAGCAGGCTGAGGTTTTGCAGGCGCGGGCACTGCGAGTAGACAAGAGCCGCGAACACGCCGGTCGGAGGGGGGCGGATGAGGAACCGGTGTCCGAGAACGAGGGACATGCTCGTCGCTCGCTCGAGCGGAGGCAGCTCGATCTCGCTGCGAGGTCGAGCTCTCCCGCCAGGCGCCGCGAGGCGAAAAGCAGCCACGCCGAGAGGCGGCGTGCCGGGACGTTCTCGCATTCGTAGGGCACGCTCATCTCTAGCCGGCGGAGATGAACGGACGGATCGGTGTTGTAGGCAGCGAGGGCGTCGTCTGCGATGTCGAGGAAGGAAGAGGCGCCGTCATGGTTCAGGTCGTTGGGGAGCACGAGATCTGGGAGGCTTGCCCAGACGCGACGCCAGCGGCGGGAGAGCGCGCTAGTGCGGACGGCGGCCGGGAACGAGCGAAGGTGGCTGAGGATACCGTGCAGAAGATCGCGGGGAGATCGCTGATGCGGGTCCCGCTCCCTACCACATCGCCGCCGGCCGTGCTCCATCCATCAGGCAAACTTTCGAGTTCTGATCTCGACCGAATCGTGCGTCAACATGACTGTACTTAACAAAGTATTTAGGGTTTTGATCGTATCGTGACTGTACATATCAGTCTGGAGGGTTACCAAATACCATCAGGTGATTACAAGTCTACCTACAATTCGCACATGGTCTAGAGGCTTACCAAAACAATTAGCTGATTAAGAGTCTACTAGGAAACATACCCGTGAGACGGGGTTATGGGAAAACGCCAAGCCCTAACCTTCCCGCACCCAACCCTCCGCAGCCGCCGCCGGTAGCGCTGCCGGGGCAAAGTCCCTCGGGGCGTGGCGGCGACGGGGGCCCTTCCTCGTCGCTGCGTGGAGAACGGCGGCCGGATCCCACCTCCTCGATGCATGGCGGAGCAGGCGCGCGTCGGATGGGCGACGACGGCGGCGGCCCTCCTCTCGTCGGCTGTCCCCTGGCGGACCGGCTGGCGCGGTTGGGATGGGCGGCGCTGCGGTCTCCCTCCTCCCGTTGGCTTCCCGCAGCACTCCGGCAGGGGCTGGTGGTGGGCGGCGGCCAGGCCCTCGGTCTGCGCAATGCCATCTACCCCCACCTCTTGTTGGTGCGTGGAGGCGATCTCGGGTTTCTTCCGCGACACGAGGGCGCCCGGGGCAACAGCCTTGGGTTCGACGGAGGAGGTGGCCTCTTCTTCGCCGGAGAGGGTCGGCCTGCGGTTGGTGGTGGTGGATCTTTGATCTATCACCGCCATCCGCCGGTGAGATGGAGGAGCTTGGAAGCCGGCGATGGTGTCGCCGGTGGAGGGTTGGGTTGGCCAGCCCGGGATGGTCGCCGACGTGGGGGTCCGACCTGAATAAAGGCGGCGGTCCTAGGGCTCTCTTGCGTGAAGAGGAGGACCTACCGGAGGCCTGGACTCGTGATCTGGCCGGAGGGTTGAGTTCCGGAAGGCTCCGCCGGTGAATGTAACAGTGTTTGCTGGATCGGAGGTATTCGGTCGTGCGCACCCATGCGTTTATTCCGACCGTTTGGTTCTGGAGGGAGCGGTGCGAAGCTCTTTTTCTGTGTTGACATCAAGTGACTATGGATCCATGATGAAAGTCGGAAGAAGAGAATTTCATGAAGGCCGGAGGGGAGGACTAGCTAAGGGAGGTTCAAGTCTCCGCGCTGTTGAAGGGCTTGCTTGGTGTCCGGGCTTCACAGCAGCGGTATGAAAGTGGGGGCGACAACACAGGTGAAGCGCAGAGTCCTACCTTTTAGGGTGAAAACCCAAGGTCTGGCCTTAACTGGTTGTGCCTGGCAATGACCTTGGTGGAGGCATTGTTTTGAGAGCGGGGACTATCTTCAGGGTGAATACCTAAGATCTTTGATCGGGCGACGACGGTGTTTGAGCACTGTTCCCTTCTTGGAGGCGTCGTTTTTGGAGAGTCTGTAATTCAGGTGTTGTCATGGCGGTGGATGTATTGTTGTTGTTAGGCCCGAGATACTGTAGCGGGACTTTTGTTTCTTAGTTTTCTTTTCCTTTTTTTGGCGATGTGCATCCGTAGTGCCATTAGGGTGATGTGTTGTTGCAGAGACTGGATGTAATTGGTATCTCTTGATATTAATATATTCCCTTTATCGAAAAAAGGAAACATACCCGTGTTGCATCGGGATTGGAAAAAATGGATACGTGCCTTGTTCCCCTCACGCAGTTGCACCATCGATGCAGGCCACCAGAAGGTGAAATTGTGCGCGAGCGTTGCCAGCATGCCACTATGCTCATACGCTTCGTCGGTAGCCGCCACCACAAGGTTTTTTTTCTCGGTAGGCAAAAAATATCGGTGGGTACCGGTATTCCAGTATTTCGGAAATTTCGGAAATACCGGTCAAATACTGGCCAAGATTTGTCAAACCAACTCACTATTTTGTTCAAATTTTATATAAAAAATAAAATTTGATCTAATTATTTAAGTTCCGGAGAATTTTGTTCGGTATTTCTTTTTATCGGTGGTAACCGGTAAAACCGGTTTTCGCCGAAATCTCGGAAATTCCGTCCGAGAAAAAAACCATGCGCCACCACCATCTTGCACCGTGCGGACATAGCCTGTGTTGCGCCAATGATAGCAGGGTTCTCCTCGTGTGATCGTGCTTGCAAAAACATGCAAGTAACGGTTGATGAATGACGGGTCGACGAAGACAAGTCGAGGGTGAAACATATGAGACCTTATCTCCATAGCACGACAACAATAGGACAACGACGACCGGATGGTGGTGTCACCGATAAAAAAAGATTGGTGCAAAGAAAAGTATAATTTGCATATTACAAATTGACATAAATTAAAAGCTAAAAAAAGTCCATACGTTTTAAACATGAGGTAGATAGCAAAATTTACCCGTGCGTTGCTACGGGTTTGTACATCTACTCGCCAACCAGTTTAGCCTTCAGTTGAGTGGTGTCTTGGTGGCTGCTTAATTATCTTAAGCCATGTCGTTGTAATCTGACATGAAACTCTTTCTATATGCAATAAAAAAACAGGCCATAAAACTAGTTTCATAGACAATTATAACCAAACCAACATCATAAAACTATACTTAAGTATAGAACGTTACCTTTTCCCTGAAAAACAAATCATATACTCTAGTAATATCGTTCGGTGTCCTACTAGCTCCAGTAATTCTAGTTTTGACACCTCCCCTTGTGGAACACATTTAATCTGATATTTGGGGGACAAATGCGGCGGACCTTCTGGTATACTTCGTCGCAGAAAGATGCAGCACGGTACACATTCGACACGTTGATTTCCACGCTCGTAAGCTTATTGAAGCTGCGTATGGATAGCAGGCGCCAGAGGACTTCCATATATTCGTCTCCTACTTTGATTAAACGGAACTCCATTTCTTCCACTGAATCAAGGCCGATGTCATGTGTCAGGACGCTCTCAGGCGAACGACGACATGGACAACCCAACGAGCAATGACGACCATAAGCCTAGTACAAAACAAGTAAACAACATATATTAGGTAAAGAGAAGTGTATCCGATCTAGAATGCACACTGCCATACTAATGATTCCAACTAAAATAAATAAAACTTCGACATACCATCTGATGCTCCAATGTTATTAAAAGCTTCCTTATGCGGCTGGCCCTCCTCAGGAGATGCAGCACTGTTGGTACAACTCCATGGGGATTAGACGACGTCAGAGATATTGACAGAGTGTCACACTTTGGAAGATTGCTCGTGTCCTCCATGAATCTCCGGAACTCCTTTTTTTCTGGCAAAATCAGCAAAGAGAACAAACTGGTTAATTATCGACGCAAGACATAATTTGATCACCACGAATATAATAAATTTGTAAACTGGTGATAATCCATGCACACGCACCACGTCGGCATGCAGTCGCAGCTCGTCGACCGTGTCGAACCGCCGCATCAGCGGCGCCATTGCAGACCAGTCCGCGGCTTCTAGCCGCCGGAGATTGCGTACGGCTTCGGCGAAGACGAAATGCCCTATGTTGTCCGAGGCCAGCTCGGCCAGGTTCGGGGCTGCGACATGGACCTCACCCAAGAGGGATACACGCAGCTCCTGGAGATTGGGGGCGGCGACGTTGAGGTGGCGTGTATTCAGGCCATAGAAGCGGAGGCGCCGGAGCGAGGCGGAGCTGATGGATACGTCGGAGTCATTTACCAGCCTGAAGAACAGCAGGCTGAGGTTTTGCAGGCGCGGGCACTGCGAGGAGACCAGGACCTCCAGCGCCCGGGCGTCCATGGTGGCTGGCCTTATGTCCATGTCAACAAGAGCCGCGAACACGCCGGACGGAGGGGGGCCGATGAGGAACCGGTGTCCGAGAACGAGGGACATGCTCGTCGCTCGCTCGAGCGGAGGCAGCTCGATCTCGCTGCGAGGTCGAGCTCTCCCGCCAGGCGCCGCGAGGCGAAAAGCAGCCACGCCGAGAGGCGGCGTGCCGGGACGTTCTCGCATTCGTAGGGCACGCTGATCTCTAGCCGGCGGAGATGAACGGACGGATCGGTGTTGTAGGCAGCGAGGGCGTCGTCTACGATGTCGAGGAAGGAAGAGGCGCCGTCATGGTTCAGGTCGTTGGGGAGCACGAGATCTGGGAGGCTTGCCCAGACGCGGCGCCATCGGCGGGAGAGCGCGCTAGTGCGGACGGCGGCCGGGAACGAGCGAAGGTGGCTGAGGATACCGTGCAGAAGATCGTCGGGGAGATCGCTGATGCGGGTCCCGCTCCCTACCACATCGCTGCCGGCCGTGCTCCATCCATCAGGCAAACTTTCGAGTTCTGATCTCGACCGAATCGTGCGTCAACATGACTGTACTTAACAAAGTATTTAGGGTTTCGATCGTATCGTGACTGTACATATCAGTCTGGAGGGTTACCAAATACCATCAGGTGATTACAAGTCTACCTACAATTCGCACATGGAAGAGTGCTTTCTTGGCGACACAATGTTATCATTGACAAGGTGGAAGATCTGATAGATCCAGGTACGGGATCTTGGGATGAGCAACTGCTGCATGACATCTTCTACCCAATAGATGTAAGGAGAATTCAAGCTATTCCCGTGTCACCACTGGCGGAGGAGGATTCTATAGCCTGGCTTGGTACAAAGAATGGAATGTTCTCGGTAAAATCAGCATATCATATGGAATGGTAACACCAATACGGAAGTAGAGCGATGAGAAGAGATGAAGTCGGAAATTCTGAGATAAATCCAGTCTGGGATATTTGTTGGAAGCTAACAGTACCGGCCAAGGTGAAAATATTTACCTGGAGAGCTCTACATGGGATCATACCGTGTATGTGCGTTTTAGCAAATAGACATCTTGGTGGATCTGGACAATCCCCTGTATGCGAATGGGGAGCGGAAGACATTGCTCGATTTTCAAGTGTGATCGAGCAAAGGAAACATGGGAGGCTCTGGGTATATGGAATATTATTCAAGCAGCAGCTGAGGAGGACCGGTCTGGTAGTGTCATCCTAGAGACGCTGCTCCGATCCAAGCAACTAGCTGCTAACCAAATTGGAGGTGTTCAGACGAGAGAAGTGATCGCCACGGCAGCCTGGTTCATCTGGTGGCGCCGCAGAGAATTGAAGCATAAAGGTGTAGCGCCATCTCCAAGCAGAATGGCGCTATCTATAAAGGCAATGGTGGCAAACTGTAACCGAGCAAGAGTAAATATAAATGAGACGATCAAAAAAGGCTGGACTAAACCCCCGTGAGGTAAAGTTAAATTAAATACTGATGCCGCAGTTGATCTGGCGACGAGGAGGGCCTCCACGGGGTGCATCATCAGAGATTCGCAAGGTCAGTTTCTAGCAGCCTGCAGAGTAGAAATTGAAGGGGTCATCGATGTTACTACTGCAGAGGCTCAAGCGGTAAGGGATGGGCTACGATTGGCTGAACGCATTGGCTGTAACAATTTGATTGTCGAGACAGATTGCCTAGAGGTGGTCAATGCTTATAAGTTCCCTCTGGAGAATAGGATTATTGGCGTGGCCTACTTGGATGAGTGCAGGACTATGATGGTTGGCTTCAATGAAGTTTCTATATCTCACTGTTCAAGGGAAGAAAACAAAGCGGCTCATCAAATAGCTAGATCGGTAGATGACCCAAATTGTAATTTTTGGCTTGAGAGCCCGCCTTTTTTCTTGTATCCAGAGCTGGTGGATGATGTAACCATACTTTGATTGGGGACATCAAGTTCTTGACGCACTCTTTTCCTTACAGGGTACCGAAGGGGACTGGAAGGTTTTTAATGAGGCGGCTTGCTTGTCTAATATATAGAATCTATTATATACTAAAAGCAAAATAAAGATGTTTAATAGAGTCATTAGATTGATCCACATCATCTAAATTATGTTAATAATTAGATCTAAAATTATATGGCCAGGATTTAATGAGAGAAACAAAGTTTCACGTACACACTTCGTTCAATAACGTACAGGAGTCCAACACGTAGAGTCCAGGTGCCAATCTTCGTAAAGAGTCCAGATGTGTTAGGCAACCTATGTGGATCGGCCATAGAGTCCAGGTGTGTTAAAATAACCAAACGTGAAAGGTAAATTATTTCACGCCCGGACGTGCATATATAGCCTGATTAACCAGCAACCTGGATGTGGTCATGGGGCTACGCATAGGGATCAATCCAAAAAAAGAAAAAAGATACACGCTCCATTTTTATAACATGGCCTCCATTGTACGTGAACATGAGGTAAGTAATTAAAAAAGGTCTTTCCTTTTTCACCCGTAATATCTTTTGCTTCCGATTTATCAGGAAAAAAAAACTTTTGCTTCCTAGCTACCAAGTTGGCCGACAATTATGATCTAAGAAAAGAGAATCGATCTATCCGTGTGACGAGAATTGATAGGATCAATCTTAAATTAGAAGACATTCTAAATTGTTTGTGATCACCATTTTTTAATTTTAAAATATTAATGTAGAAGATTATTAGGATCTGACGAGTAATAATAATATATCATTAAAAATGTCTATCAATATCATTAAGATGGCCGACCCTGTCCTCGCCGCTAGCCGCCCACCACAGCCCCAACGCCTTCTTCCCCGGTCCATCTCCATCATGTACCCGCCAACCCGCGCCTTCAATCGAGCCACGGTTCTCCATTCTCTCGATCTACCTCCTGGACCTTCACGTCGTTCTCCAGCGGCAGCACCGTCCCCACGGGCGCCAAAGGCGGCGGCTGTCCCGCGTGTTCGCGGCGTGCTCCACCGGCGGAGACGCTCCCGCGGAGGGGATTGGGAGGGTTTGCCGCAAGAGAGGAGAGGGAGAGACGTGGGAGTGGGAGGCGGCGAGAGTATCTTGGAGAAGGTATAAATGTTTACATCATCATGTATTTTCCAACAAAGTTAGGAAATTATAGGCAGAAGTTCCGGATTGAAAAATGACATAACTTTCAACCGCGCAAGATAATTTAGATGTATTAATTTTTATAAATATATCATATAAAAATTCAAATAGTTTTCTTTAGAAAATAGGTAGGGGTCCCTGCAATATTTGTTTTACGAACAATAACATCTGAAATTAGCGACCATGAAGACATGAACTTAAATAATTGATCCCCTCACGTCACATAGTGAGCTAGACACCCTTCTAAGAATTAAAATTATTTAATAGACATCCGAAAATATTTCAAGTTTTATGGTATTTTTATATGAAATTTGATCCTCATATATGTTCATAACACAGGTTGCGTACTATGTATTAAAATAAAGAAGAGAAAATGAGGCTAGGAACTTCTATTGTAAAGTAAACCATTTACATTAATCTGCTAGACTTAGTAACCTTATTTTTAGTTGACCATGGAAGATCCATTTTCATAGGTGTTTATAAAAATATCGGGCAATTGCTCCGGTGGATATTTTACTTCATACTCATGTAGATATTCTATTATACCCAAATTCCAACTTTATCTTTTTATATAGATATAATACCACTTATAGACTAGCTAACTCGGGAAATCCGATCCTTTATTTATTTATTTTTATTTATTAATACCATTTGCTAATGACCATACAATAACTCATTAATGTATATGCCGAGTTTATAAATGACACAACAATCATCGTCCCCAAATTTATGCTCCTCCCTATGATTTATATTCAATGTAGTATAGACAAGGGTTGTCGAATTAAAGTGTTAATGTTAGCTCCGGTAGCAAAAATATATTCTGTCTAATGCACCACAATGGGTAACGAAGAAGTTTCATCGTAATAAAGGTTATGCCCTCGCATTTGCGAGGGCCACTGTGCTAGTGTTCAAAAAAAATACAATTCGCACATGGTCTAGAGGCTTACCAAAACAATTAGCTGATTAAAAGTCTACTAGGAAACTTACCCGTGAGACGGGGTTACGGGAAAATGCCAAGCCCTAACCTTCCCGCACCCAACCCTCCGCAGCCGCCGCTGGTAGCGCCGCCGGGGCAAAGTCCCTCGGGGCGTGGCGGCGACGGGGGCCCTTCCTCGTCGCTGCATGGAGAACGGCGGCCGGATCCCACCTCCTCGATGCATGGCGGAGCAGGCGCGCGTGGGATGGGCAACGACGGCGGCGGCCCTCCTCCCGTCGGCTGTCCCCTGGCGGACCGGCCGGCGCGGTTGGGATGTGCGGCGCTGCGGTCTCCCTCCTCCCGTTGGCTTCCCGCAGCACTCCGGCAGGGGCTGGTGGTGGGCGGCGGCCAGGCCCTCGGTCTGCGCCATGCCATCCACCCCCGCCTCTCGTTGGTGCGTGGAGGCGATCTCGGGTTTCTTCCGCGACACGAGGGCGCCCGGGGCAGCAGCCTTGGGTTCGACGGAGGAGGTGGCCTCTTCTTCACCGGAGAGGGTCGGCCTGCGGTTGGTGGTGGTGGATCTTTGATCTATCACCGCCATCCGCCGGTGAGATGGAGGAGCTTGGAAGCCGGTGATGGTGTCGCCGGTGGAGGGTTGGGTTGGCCAGCCCGGGATGGTCGCCGATGTGGGGGTCCGACCTGAATAAAGGCGGCGGTCCTAGGGCCTCTCTTGCGTGAAGAGGAGGACTGATCTGGCCGGAGGGTTGAGTTCCGGAAGGCTCCGCCGGTGAATGTAACAGTGCTTTGCCTGGAGTTTGCTGGATCGGAGGTATTCGGTCGTGCGCACCCATGCGTTTATTCCGACCGTTTGGTTCTGGAGGGAGCGATGCAAAGCTCTTTTTCTGTGTTGACATCAAGTGACTATGGATCCATGATGAAAGTCGGAAGAAGAGAATTTCATGAAGGCCGGAGGGGAGGACTAGCTAAGGGAGGTTCAAGTCTCCGCGTTGTTGAGGGGCTTGGTGTCCGGGCTTCACAGCAGCGGTATGAAAGTGGGGGCGACAACACATGAAGCGCAGAGTCCTACCTTTCAGGTGAAAACCCAAGGTCTGGCCTTAACTGGTTGTGCCTGATAGTGACCTTGGTGGAGGCATTGTTTTGAGAGCGGGGACTATCTTCAGGGTGAATACCTAAGATCTTTGATCGGGCAATGACGGTGTTTGAGCACTGTTCCCTTCTTGGAGGCGTTTTTGGAGAGTCTGTAATTCAGGTGTTGTCATGGCGGTGGATGTATTGCTGTTGTTAGGCCCGAGATACTGTAGCGGGACTTTTGTTTCTTAGTTTTCTTTTCCTTTTTTGGCTGTGTGCATCCGTAGTGCCATTAGGGTGGTGTGTTGCTGTAGAGGCTGGGTGTAATTGGTATCTCTTGATATTAATATATTCCCTTTATCGAAAAAAGGAAACATACCCGTGTTGCATCGGGATTGGAAAAAATGGATATGTGCCTTGTTCCCCTCATGCAGTTGCACCATCGATGCAGGCCACCAGAAGGTGATAGTTATAGGGCAAAGGTGGCCGATCTTTTGATGAGAGTAAGATAGTGCCGATTTGTTGGTGGAGTTCGTGCTTGACGATCCGACTACACGTGCAAAGCTCGTGCGCCAATGCAATCGCTAGGACAATCTCCGGGATTTACTGATCTTGCGGATGCTCGATCAGCCTGACCAGTGAGGGTCTTAATTCCTACCTGAAATCGAGAACAAGTAAGAACTAATATTGCAATCAGAATATTGCGGATATAGATGAAAACTTTATTGAAAAGGTGGGATTCCGAATAGTAGGTCTTGTTCTGGGCGTTGGCCTCAAAAGAAGTACACGAGAGTTGCAGCAATGGCTAACTTTTAATCTAATCAAAATCCGAGTCTAAACGTGACGGCTATGGGGGTATTTAAAGTAGGAAAAGGTGGGTTTCGGCCAGCCATACGTATGGTGGCCGAACCAAACCCTAGAAGGCCTTTCCCCCTTCAATACGGACTCTAAAATGTGGCTGACTTAATTCCTGCGAAAATGACATGGGCCTGGCCCAAAACTAAAGGTGACGCAGCACCATATTATGCTATGGACGAAATTATGAAGTGTAGAACTCTATATTTCGTCCATGTCTTCATCTCTTCTTATGGTGGCTTCAAAGTTCTGAAATCTCCACTTGTGGCGTCATCTTCAATCCTCAAGTGCTTGCTGCCATCTCCTCCATGTGTGATCATGCTCCAATGCTTGTCCTCCTCATCCATGCTAGGTCCATCATTCCTAAGAGTAACAAACATATCTGATTTAGGCAGCATCATATTCTCATGTATATGAGGAATAGTTCCAAGAAACGAAAGTACCTGATAGTTAAATTGTTTGGCACGAGCTCGAGTGATTGGTCCTTGTATTTGTGTGGCTGTAGGTAAAGCGGTTGTATCAATAGATGGGATGTCCTCATCATGCCCCCTTCTTGAATTGAAGTCGTCCTCGATGCAAGCTCATCTTCACCAAAGTAAGGCTTCAAATCTGCAATGTTAAATGTAGGACTTACCGGACCCAATTCTGCAGGAAGCTCAAGTTTATATGCATTATCATTTATTTTCTCTAACACCTTAAAAGGACCAGCGGCACGTGGCATTAACTTAGACTTGCGCAATGCAGGAAAACGATCTTTGCGCAAATGCAACCAAACAAGATCACCAACATCAAACACAACATGCTTCCTTCCTCTATCCCCAGCAATTTTATACTTAGCATTCATGCATTCTATGTTTTCTTTAGTAGTATCATGCAATTTTAATATCAATTCAGCACATTGTGTAGCATCCAAATTATTTTGCACCGAAGATGGTAAAGGCAATAAATCAATAGGTGCACGTGGAACAAAACCATACACAATCTCAAAAGGGCACATCTTAGTGGTAGAATGCAGCGAACGATTGTAAGCAAATTCAATATGAGGCAAACACTCTTCCCACAATTTTAAGTTCTTCTTCAAAACAGCCCGCAGCATAGTAGACAATTTTCTATTTACTACTTCAGTTTGTCCATCAGTTTGGGGATGACATGTAGTACTAAACAGCAATTTAGTCCCCAACTTAGCCCATAAACATCTCCAAAAGTGGCTAAGAAATTTAGTATCACGATCAGAAACAATAGTATTTGGCACACCATGTAAACGCACAATTTCGCGAAAGAACAAATCAGCAACATGTCTAGCATCATCAGTTTTGTGACATGGAATAAAATGTGCCATCTTAGAAAACCTATCCACAACAACAAAGATACTATCCCTCCCCTTCTGTGTACGAGGCAAACCCAAAACGAAATCCATAGAAATATCCTCCCAAGGTACACTAGGAACAGGAAGAGGCATATATAAACCATGTGGATTAAGTCGAGACTTAGCTTTTTGACATGTAGTGCAGCGTGCCACAAATCTCTCAACATCTCGACGCATACGTGGTCAAAAGAAGTGTGCAGCAAGTACATCCTCCGTCTTCTTCACACCAAAGTGACCCATCAATCCTCCTCCATGCGCCTCCTGCAACAACAAAAGACGAACGGAACTATCTGGGATGCATAGTTTGTTAGCACGGAACACAAATCCATCATTGAGGACGAATTTTTTCCATGTTCTACCATCTCTATAATTCAGCAACACATCTTTGAAATCAGCATCAAGCAAGTATTGTTCCTTTATAGTTTCTAATCCAAAAATCTTGAAGTCAAGTTGAGATAGGATCAGCAATAACATTATCTTTACCCTTTTTGTGTTTTATAACATAAGGAAAAGACTCAATAAATTCAACCCACTTTGCATGGCGACGATTCAACTTAGCTTGACTACGAATATGCTTCAAAGATTCATGATCAGAATGTATAACAAATTCTTTAGGCCATAAATAATGTTGCCAAGTTTCTAATATCCGAACCAGCGCATATAATTCTTTATCATAAGTAGAATAGTTCAGACTAGGTCCACTCAATTTCTCACTAAAATATGCAACAGGTTTACCCTCTTGTAATAACACACCTCCCAAACCAATTCCACTAGCATCACATTCAAGCTCAAAAGTCTTATTGAAATCAGGAAGTTGGAGTAATGGAGCATGTGTTAACTTATCTTTCAGAATCATGAAGGCTTCTTGTTGTGCATCGCCCCACACAAAGGGCACATCCTTCTTTGTAAGCTCATTCAGCGGCGCAGCAATGGATCCAAAATCTTTCACAAAGCGCCTATAGAAACCAGCGAGGCCAAGAAAACTCCTCACTTGTGTGACCGTCTTTGGCTGCGGCCAACTCTCAATTGCCTCAATCTTGGCTGGATCAACTTCAATTCCCTGCGTAGTAACAACATAGCCAAGAAACGCAACTCGATTGGTGCAAAAGGTGCACTTCTCAAGATTACCATACAAACGTGCATCACGTAAAGCATTGAAAACAGCACGTAAATGATCCAAATGTTTCTCCAAAGATTTGCTATAAATCAGAATATCATCAAAGTATACCACCACAAAACGTCCAATAAAAGCACGTAAAATTTCGTTCATCAGTCTCATGAAAGTACTAGGTGCAGTTAAACCAAAAGGTATTACTAACCACTCATATAAACCGAACTTAGTTTTAAACGCTATTTTCCATTCATCTCCTAATTGCATACGAATCTGGTGGTAACCACTACGCAAATCAACTTTAGAGAACATAATAGAACCACTCAATTCATCTAGCATATCGTCTAAACGAGGTATAGGATGACGGTATCGAATGGTAATATTATTAATAGCTCTACAATCAGTACACATGCGTGAAGAACCATCCTTCTTAGGTACCAAGATAATAGGAACAACACATGGACTAAGGGACTCACGAATGTAACCTTTATCTTGAAGAACCTGAATTTGTCGCTGAATCTCTTTGGTCTCTTCAGGATTGGTACGATATGGTGCACGGTTGGGCAGCGAAGCTCCTGGAATCAAGTCAATTTGGTGTTCTATCCCACGAATAGGTGGTAATCCAGGTGGAACATCTTGTGGAAACACATCAATGAATTCCTGCAAAAGGTTAGCAACCGCAGGTGGCAAAGAAGGAGGCATATCCTCAAATGAAAACAGAACTTCTTTGCAAATAATAGCATAACATTGAGTAGTGTTCACATCAAGTTTAGCAATATCAGATTTGCTAGCAAGCAAACAAGGATTTTTTAAACGAATTTCAGTAGCATGGTTTGAATCAGATTTAGTATTAGTCTTATGTGGCACAAAATCTGCAGCAACAATCTGATTCTCACTCTTAAGTTTCTCCTCGTTTTTACTCTACTAGCTCTAGCAAGATCATCTTTTAGTATTTGTTCAGGAGTCATAGGTTTGAGACCAATTTTCTTTCCATCATGCATAAGAGAATACTGATTAGTTTTACCATTATGAACAGATTCTCTATCAAATTACCAAGGTCTACCAAGTAAAAAAGAACAAGCTTGCATAGGTACAACATCACAATCCACAAAATCAGAATATGTACCAATAGTAAAATGCACACGTGTAGTTCTTGTTACCTTGAGCTTCCGAGAGCTCTCAAACCATTGAATGTAATATGGATGTGTGCGCTGTCTTGTAGGAAGAGAAAGCTTCTCCACCATGTCAACGCTAGCCAGATTATTGCAGCTCCCTCCATCAATGATGATCCGTATAGCTCTCTCTTTTACAACGCCTCGTGTTTGGAACAGATTGTGGCGTTGATCATGCTCAGCTTTGCTCAATTGCACGCTCAACACACGCTGTGCAACTAAGCTCTTGTACTGATCAGCAGTGTCAGCTTCCATTACCTCCATCTCTCTCTCAGAATCAGAATTGGCACCATCACGTGCAGCAATGAGGGCCAATGTATCTTCATCAAAGTCACTTGCAGAATCATATTCTCCATCTTCACGCACCAACATCACACGCTTGGTTCTGCATTCTCTCTCTATGTGACCAAATCCCAAGCATTTGCGACATTGAATGTCGCGCGTCTTCCCCGTGGAGGCCATGGAAGATGAACTCCGAGGAGGACCAGCAGATGGTGGTGGAGCAGCAGCAGGTGGTGCTCGTGATGCAGGCGCGGTGTACTTGGAGGTAGTAGGTGCTGGTGCAGTCCCACGAGATGGTGGCGCTGATTGTCGCGGAGACCACGACAATGTACGACCTGCAGAAACATTAGGTTTTCTCCATGGTGGTTGATGATCCTGCACTTCACGTTCAGCTTTGCAAGCAAGATGAAACAAGCGAGTAATAGTGTTGTACTCCTTATAATCTAAAATATGTTGAATCTCTTTATTCAAACCACCAAAGAAACGTGCAAGCCTAGCCTCATTATCCTCTACAATACCACAGCGAATCATGCCAGTTTGCAATTCTTGATAATAGTCTTCTACAGAATTTTTCCTTGTTCTAAGCGAGACAATTTTTTCAGCAAATCACGTTGATAATGTGGAGGAACAAAACGAGTACGCATAGCAAGTTTTAAACCAATCCAGGTAGTAGGAATATTAACATGATGTACTCTACAATGCTCAGACCACCAAATAGATGCAAAATCTGTGAACTCACAAGTAGCAGCACTAACACGCAAGTGATCAGGGTATTTTAAACATGCAAAGCGTTGTTCTACCTCCAATTCCCATGTAAGATATGCATCAGGATTATATCTACCCACAAATGGCGGAATATTCAGTTTTAGTTTAGCAACATGATCATCATCACGTACCGGCCGTGGAGGTGGTCGAGCGTGGCGGTTCAGCTGCCGTGGACGACCAGGTGCAGGTTGTTGGACCTCCTCGTCATCCAGCATTTCTCATCCACTTGCTCATCCTCGTTCGCTCCATAATCCTCGTATCCTTCATCAGAAGGCGCATCATGTGCGGCTGCTGCAGCAGGAGCGGTACCCGCTGGCACGTCCGCAAGAGGGACGCGGCGTGCGCGTTGTCGCACGTTGTCACGAGGTGGCGGCAACCGAGTCAAGAGTTCCTGGAACTTGGCGTCGAGCTTGGAGTTGAAAGTTGCCTCGAGGCCATCCAGCTTGTCCAGCGCGTCGGTGAGTTTGGCATCCACGTCACCAATGCGTGCCTCGGTGTCGCATGCCTGCCCGCCCAAAAGGTGGGTGAAGTGAGCATGCAACTCCTCACTCGTCATCTTGGCCGGGTCAACAGCGGCCGGTGTAGGTCCTGACATGGTTAGTACTCAAAAAGCACAAATGTATATGCCTACAAACTACGGAATATGGTGGTTCACGCGCAATTCGTCAAGCAAAATACAAAGCTCTTACAAGTTCTTACCAAACAGGAGGAAGGTGATGTAACAACCAGCAAGGATCAGCGTCTCCAAAGATTGCCAAAGCGATTACCAAGTGTCGACACAGTGCACGTGGAGACAATATGTAGAGCTGTAGGAAGGCTAATATGGTAGCAAAACAGCAATTGTCAAAACAGCAATGCAGTATTGAAAGTATGCTCAACGACGGTACTGTGCTAGTCCTAGGCTAGACCGTACTAGAGATGCGAGCCTAGAACACTAACGAGGTCACGGCACGGCTGATGACCCACAAGTATAGGGGATCGCAACAGTCTTCGCGGGAAGTAAAACCCAATTTATTGATTCGACACAAGGGGAGACAAAGAATACTTGAAAGCCTTACCAACGGAGTTGTCAATTCAGCTGCACCTGGAAACAGACTTGCTCGCAAGAGTTTATCAGTAGTAACAGTTTTATAGCAGTAAGTAGTGAAATAACACAGGAGTAACAAAGACAGCAGTAGTGATTATAGTAAACAGCAGGATTAAAATACTGTAGGCACAGGATGGATGAACGGGCGTTGCATGGATGAGAGAAACTCATGTAACAATCAAAGCAGGGCATTTGCAGATAATAATAAAGCGGTATCCAAGTACTAATCAATCAATAGGCATGTGTTCCATATATAGTCGTATGTGCTCGCAATGAGAAACTTGCACAACATCTTTTGTCCTACCAGCCGGTGGCAGCCGGACCTCTAGGGAAACTACTGGATATTAAGGTACTCCTTTTAATAGAGTACCGGAGCAAAGCATTAACACTCCGTGAACACATGTGATCCTCACATCACCGCCTTCCCCTCCGGTTGTCCCAATTTCTGTCACTTTGGGGCCTGGTTCCGGACAGCAACATGTGTATACAACTTGCAGGTAAGATCATAAACAACGAATATCTTCATGAATCAATAACATGTTCAGATCTGAGATCATGGCACTCGGGCCCTAGTGACAAGCATTAAGCATAACAAGTTGCAACAATATCATAAAAGTAACATCTACGGATACTAGGCACCATGCCCTAACAATCTTATGACTATTACATGACCAATCTCATCCAATCCCTACCATCCCCTTCAGCCTACAGCGGGGGATTACTCACACATGGATGGGGAAACATGGCTGGTCGATGGAGAGGCGTCGGTGGTGATGATGGCGATGATCTCCTCCAATTCCCCATCCCGGCGGGGTGCCAGAACGGAGTTTCTGGTCCCGAGACGGAGTTTCGCGATGGTGGCGGCATACTGGATGGTTTCTGGCGACTTCGACTTCCTCCCGTGTGTTTTTAGGTCGAGGGCGTTAAGTAGTCCAAAGGAGGGCGTCGGGGGCCAGCCGAGGCCGCCACACAATAGGGCCGCGCGACCCCCTCCTGGGCCGCGCCGGCCTAGCATGTGGGGCCCTCGGGCCCCCACCTGGCTTGTCCTTCTGGCTCCGTCAATATTCTGGGAAAATAGGACCTTTCGCATAAATTCCAAGGATTTTCGTGAAAGTTGGATTTCTGCACAAAAACGAGACACCAGAGCAGTTCTGCTGAATACAGCGTTAGTCCGTGTTAGTTGCATCCAAAATACACAAATTAGAGGCAAAACAATAGCAAAAGTGTGGGGGAAAGTAGATACGTTTTGGACGTATCAACTCCCCAAGCTTAGCTTATTGCTTGTCCTCAAGCAATTCAGTTAACAACTGAGTGCGATAAAAGAACTTTCACGAACACATTTGCTCATATGATGTAAATATTCTCATGATATGGCAAGTACTTAAGCAATTCATAATAAGATACATGCAAATAAAATCATCTAATAGCTATGTCAATCATGGAAAAGGTACCAACAAATTAACAATAAGCATCATGAATCATGTCTATCAGCAGGATTGCAATGTTCATAAAAGGATATGATAAAGTGGTATCTCGCTTGCCCGTATTTGTACAGCAAAACATAAATGCCCGGGCACCTTTGAAGTTCATGGAAAGACTAGAAGTGGAGATTATCAAAGATAAAAGCATCAAAGTTATACCACAATTAATCACATTTTGAGACAAGCATATTATACTAATAATGACAGTTGTGCTCTCAAGAAAGTGCTCAAAGAAAGGATGGTGACTCGGCATAAAAGTAAAAGATTGGCCCTTTTAATTTTTATAAAGACAGAAGTAAAATGGTTTTGAGAGGTGTTTGTTGTTTTCAACGAATGGTAATGGGTACTCTAACTACCTCATCAACCGGACTTCCAAGAGCGGCTCCCATGAAATTTTATTTTTGGGTGGCACTCCTTCCAACCTTGCTTTCACAAACCATGGCTAACCGAATCCTCGGTGCCTGCCAACAATCTCATACCATGAAGGAGTGCCTTTTTATTTTAGTTTATTTAGATGACACTCCTCCCCACCTTTGCTTTCTCAAGCCATGGCTAACCGAATCCTCGGGTGCCGACCAACAATCACATACCATGGAGGAGTGTCTATTTGTAAATTTATGAAAGTTAATTAATTGGGGCTGGGAACCCCGTTGCCAGCTCTTTTTGCAAAATTATTGGATAAGCGGATGTGCCACTAGTCCATTTGTGAAAGTCCGTCCGGAGTAAATGACAAGATTGAAAGATAAACACCACATACTTCCTCATGAGCTATAAAACATAAACACAAATTGAGAAGCATTTTGAAGGTTTTAAAGGTAGCACATGAGAATTTACTAGGAATGGTTTGAAATGCCATGCATAGGTATTTATGGTGGAAACTCTGGAATAACTTGGCTTTTGGGGGTTTGGAAGCACGAGCAGCGTTCCCGCTCAGTACAAGTGAAGGCTAGCATTTGGAAGCGACAATCAAGAGAGCAGTAACTGTCATAATCATGCTTGCGGCAAAATAAATTAATGGAGGCATAAAAATGGTACAAGAACTCTGAGGTAAAGTAAATCATCGAGGCTTAATTGACTTTTGTTCAGTCATATGCATGCGTGAGCATGTGCCAAGTTGATTCAAATGGATTATTCAGAGGAGGATACCACAATGTCATATCTATCTATGAATAAAGCAATGCAAGCAAATATTTATGACATGCTACTCATATTAATAAATTGGAGCTAAACATGAGAGACCATGAACTACTAGACTTTCTTAAATGACATATACCTCACATGAACAAACTAAGCATGCTCACATGGATGAGTATATGTACAAAAATGAAAACAAATAGAGTTCATACCAGCCTCTCACCACAATCAGATTGTCGTAGATCGTCATTATTGCCTTTTCACTTGTGTAGCTTGAATAATATGGAATGAAAGCCAAGCTCCATCCACCGAAGACCACTGAAATCCATAATGAACTTTACAAAACCAAAGAATAACAGCAAATATTTTTGGTGTTTTCGGGTTAGAAACAAGAACAAAAGGAAACAGGCAAACAAAGCAAAATCTTTTTGGATTTTCTTATAGCAAACCAACGATAGCAAATAAAGCAAAATGAAAGCAAGAAACCAAGATAAGAAATGGTACAGAGAAACAACAGAAATATTTTGGTCTTTTTGTGTTTTAGGAAAGAAACAAAGCAAAAACAAGAGAATGAAAACTAGAAGAAACACAGAAAAGCAGGATGGCAGAAATCTGCCAAAACCTGACAGCAGTACAGAAATCGATTTTTACAAAAATCTTCCGTTGCTCAGTTCGAAAAGTGTTCAACTAATGAAAGTTAGATAA
This sequence comes from Lolium multiflorum, assembly GCA_030979885.1. Lineage (NCBI taxonomy): Eukaryota > Viridiplantae > Streptophyta > Magnoliopsida > Poales > Poaceae > Lolium > Lolium multiflorum. The sequence goes on from CM061747.1 coordinate 83,293,259, forward strand.
CAACCTGGGGAACATGCACAAAAATTTGCAACTCAAAATAACGTTCTGGCTGTGCGCACGAATTTTTTAGTAACAGCCCAGAATCTGTTTTCAGGCAGCACTTCCCCAAATATCATCTCCCTCTTATTAGAAAACCATTTCAAGAAGCTAAACAAGTATATACAAGTATCCAGCAACCATAATATGCAAAGAATGAGTGATGCCGGTATACCTCCCCCCAAGCTTAGGCTTTAGCCTAAGTGGAGATCAACCCCAGCGAGGGTCAGGGTTCCACGCCGGCAAATCGTACATGGCGTGATCATAATAAGGTTCTTGTGCAGAAGAATAACGTGGAGGCTCCGTATGACCGTAATGTTGATGCGAGGAGCTCGCTGCATCGGATGACGAGTCGAGGTGTTCCTCGGCCTCCTCCGTGCCGCCTCTTGCCTGGTGGCCATCTCCCTCCAAGTATGCATTCAGTTCACCTTCCGTGACTGACCAATCCTTCCTGGAATCAAAGTTAAACAGAACAGGTGCAGGCAATCCTACTAGTTTTTCAGTTTTCTTAGTTGTTCTCCAAGTTTTCTTATAGAATGTTATCTTGTAAAACAGGTTACTCAAGTTAGACGAATCAGAAACAAATTCATGTTTTATCATGGAGACTATATCAAGTTTTTCTACGGAAAGCTGAATATCAAGATGGTGAGGTTCTACACCATGCATAGCTAATAAACGAGAGGCGATGAGACCTCCGCAAATTCCTCCCTTCTCACGGTTACTAGCAAGTCTATAGGCTATCAAAGCTCCCAAGTTATAAGTCTTATCACCTTGTAATGCAGCAGCTAGGAAAGCTAAATCTTGGATAGATAACTTACTTGAATTCTTTCTAGCAAGAACACACTTGGTGATGAAATAAGCAAAGTAACGAATAGCTGGGAATTGAATACTACTAATTTTACCACCATCCTCTAAGAAGCTTCTTCCATGACAAATCATTTTGTAGAGATTCAAGAGCTCTTGCGGCGATCCCCTCATCTTCTCGCACGATCCCCATTGCGGCACTCTAATGGCTGCACAGAAATCATTGAAAGGCAAATTGACAGTTTTATTATAAATTTTGTACCGAACCATGGGGTTAGGTTGAGACCAATTGAATGCAAAATCCTACACTACATACATAGTCAATTTTGCATATTGGCATGGTTCACCAACAACAAAATCATTCAATCCTGCACGGAAGATTAGATCCTGAACATCTCGCAAGATTCCTGCACTTCTCATAAAATCTGTGCACGGGTAGTAAGAGGGGTATACTCCCTCCTCGCGGTTAACTCTCATGACTTGTTGCACCTACAATTCTTGTTGATTTAGTTGATGACTATTCCACTCCATTCTCTAAAATTTTCAACAAACAATATAAAATTTGATTTGGTGACATATAATTGAGGGAAACTACCATAAGAACTTGCTAGAGTACTAAACATGCATCAAAACTAATTTCTACCACTTAGAACAAGCATGCAAGCTCACTAAACATGTTACCTACAGCAGCAAAATATTCAAGATATACTCCACTAAACAAAATTCTATTTGGATAATCGGAGGAGTCACATACCGGAGAGCAAATGTGCCAAATTTCAGACAGAAATCTGGGCTGAGCAAAGAGATCGAGAAATCTGGAGCTCTTGAGCAAAAACGCGAGTGAGAGGAACCTGGTGCGAGTTTTTTCGGGAGAGAGAAGAGAATGGGAGGAAGAGATGATGAAGTGGGGCAAGGAGGGGCCCACACGCCAGGGTGGCGCGCCCCCTTGCTGGCGCGGGCTGTGGGGTGCCACCCAGGGTGCCCCAGTCATCCCCGGGTGTTCCCAGGTGCCTTGTCGAAAAATAGGACTACTGGTATAATTTTTGTGAATTTTTGAAAACTTTGAAAAATGCACATTTCTGGGTGTTAAATTTATTATTACTAGGCAGAAAAAGATTTTGAAATCTCTAATTAACTAAAGAACTTTGCAAAACAAAAGTGCTACAGCAAGTAGATCAAGTGGAGGAAGAAAGAAATGTTGTTTAGCTCTTCTATGCATATAAAATATACTTGTTAACAAGGTTGATCAAGTCTTGCCACCAAATAATTTTACATGTCATAAGAAGAAATAAACCTCAAATCAATCATATTACCTTATATTGTATTGATGCGGATCCAATCATAATAGTTTGATATCCTTCTTTAGGATCATATATAGGACAATCAATAACTCCCACTTGGACAGTTCTTGAATTGGAAATTGTATTAACTCCACATATTTTATCAGTCTTCTTGGGAAAATAGACAGTATGTTCCTTGTCATCAACATTAAAAGTAACTTTTCCTTTATTGCAATCAATAACAGCCCCTGCAGTATTAGAAAGGGTCTCCCAAGAATAATGGACATATTATCATCTTCAGGCATTTCCAACACAACAAAATCAGTTAATATCAAGCAGTTTTGAGTAACTTGAACAGGAACATCCTCACATACACCAACAGGAATAGCAGTAGATTTATCAGCCATTTGCAAAGATATATCAGTTGGTATCAACTTATCTAAATAAAGTCTCTTATAAAGAGAAAAAGGCATAACACTAACACCCGCTCCCAAATCACATAGAGCAGTTCTAACATAATTATTCTTAATAGAACAAGGAATAGTCGGTATACCTGGGTCGCCAAGCTTCTTTGGAACCTTGCCATTAAAAGAGTAATTAGCAAGCATAGTGGAAATCTCCTCATTAGGAATTTTCCTTTTGTTAGACACAATATCTTTCATATACTTTGAATAAGGAGGCAATTTAATAGCATCAGTCAAAGGGATTTGCAAGAATAAAGGTTTCATCCAATCACAAAATTTATTATAGTGTTCTTCTTCCTTCAATTTTAATTTCTTAGCAGGAAAAGGCATTTGCTTTTGAACCCAAGGTTCTCTTTCATTACCATGTTTCTCAGCAATAAAATCTTCTTTAGTGTACTTTTTATTTTTAGCATGCTTTTCAGATTCTTCTTCAACCTCTTCTTTATCAGGAGTATCATTCTTATCATTATCTTTATCATGTTCATTACCACTTTCAGTTTCAGCATCAGAAATAGAAATACTATTAGGATCATTAACAGGTTCAGAGGATTCTACAACATTCTTATGTTTATTTTTCTTTTTCTTAGATGGAGCACTAGTTTTAGTTCGTTGAGAATCTTGTTCAACTCTTTTGGGTTGCTGATACGTCTCCAACGTACCTATAATTTCTGATGTTCCATGCTTGTTTTATGACAATACTTACATGTTTTGCTTGCACTTTATGATGATTTCATGCATTTTTCGGAACTAACCTATTAACGAGATACCACAGTGCCAGTTCCTGTTTTCTGCTGTTTTTGGTTCCAGAAAGGCTGTTCGGGCAATATTCTCGGAATTGGACGAAATCAACGCCAAACCTCCTATTTTTCCCGAAGGCTCCGACACCGAAGAGTCGGAGAGGGGCCAGAAGGCCACCACACCATAAGGCGGCGCGGCCTGGCCTGGGCCCGCGCCAGCCTATGGTGAGGCGCCCCCAGGTGCCCTCTTGCGCCGCCTCTTCGCCTATAAAACCCCTTTCGACCTAAAAACGCACTTGACGAAACTCCAGAAAGACTCCAGGGGCGCCGCCGCCATCGCGAAACTCAATTCGGGGGACGAGACTCTCTGTTCGGCACCCTGGGACGGGGAAGTGCCCCGGAAGCCATCTCCATCGACGCGCCGCCTCCATCATGCTCCGTGAGTAGTTCCCCCATGGACTACGGGTTCTAGCTGTAGCTAGTTGATATTCTCTCCCCCATGTACTTCAATACAATGATCTCATGAGCTGCCTTACATGATTGAGATTCATCTGATGTAATCGGTGTTGTGTTTGTTGGGATCCGATGGATTGTTACATTATGATTGTCTATCTACAAAGTTTGTGAAGTTATTGTTGCTGCAATCTTGTTATGTTTAATGCTTGTCACTAGGGCCCGAGTGGCATGATCTTAGATTTGAGCTCTATACTTATTGTTTAGATTGTATCTACAAGTTGTATGCACATGTCACTGTCCGGAACCAATGGCCCCGAAGTGACAGAAATCGGGACAACCGGAGGGGATGGTAGTGATGTGAGGATGATACGTCTCCAACGTATCGATAATTTCTTATGTTCCATGCTACTTTATTGATGATACCTACATGTTTTATGCACATTATATGTCGTATTTACGCATTTTCTGGAACTAACCTATTAACGAGATGCCGAAGTGCCAGTTTTCTGCTGTTTTTGGTTTCAGAAATCCTAGTAACGAAATATTCTCGAATTGGACGAAATAACGCCCAGGTTCCTATTTTTCCCGGAAGCATCCAGAACACCCGAGAGCCGAGAGGCCCCTGTGGGCCCCAGATGATAGGGTGGCGCGGCCAGGGCTGGGCCCGCGCCACCCTATGGTGTCGTCGCCCTTCGACCCTCCGGCGCCGCCTTCGCCTATTTAAAGCCCCCGCATCGAAACCCTTACGGAGGAAGCCACGGTACGCGAAACCTTCCAGAGCCGCGCCATCGCGAAGCCAAGATCTGGGGACAGGAGTCTCTGTTCCGGCACCCTGCCGGAGCGGGGAAGTGCCCCGGGGCTTCTCCATCGACACCGCTGCCATCTCCACCGCCATCTTCATCACCGCTGCTGCTCCCATGAGGAGGGAGTAGTTCTCCATCGAGGCTCGGGGCTGTACCGGTAGCTATGTGGTTAATCTCTCTCCTATGTACTTCAATACAATGATCTCATGAGCTGCTTTACATGATTGAGATCCATATGATGAGCTTTGTATCGCTACTAGTTTATGTGCTACTCATGTGATGTTATTAAAGTAGTCTATTCCTCCTGCATGGTGTAAAGGTGCTAGTGTGTGCACCGTGTGGTTCTTGTCGTAGGCTATGATCATGATCTCTTGTAGATTGTGGAGTTAATTATCATTATGATAGTATTGATGTGATCTATTCCTCCTTCATAGTGTAATGTGGACAGTGTGTGCACTATGTTAGTTCTTGGTTTATTTTGCAATGATCTATTATGCTCTAAGGTTACTTAAACATGAATATCGAATGTTGTGGAGCTTGTTAACTCCGGCATTGAGGGTTCGTGTAATCCTACGCAACGAATGGTGTTCATTATCAAACAAGAGTATATGTAGCACATAAGAGAAAGAGTTATTTATTATGCGATCAATGTTGAGAGTGTCCACTAGTGAAAGTATGATCCCTAGGCCTTGTTTCCAATACTGCAAACACCGCTTATTTACTGTTTTGTTGCATGTTTACTCGCTGCCATATTTTATTCAGATTGCTATTACCACTCATATACATCCATACTACTTGTATTTCACTATCTCTTCGCCGAACTAGTGCACCTATACATCTGACAAGTGTATTAGGTGTGTTGGGGACACAAGAGACTTCTTGCTTTGTGGTTGCAGGGTTGCATGAGAGGGATATCTTTGACCTCTTCCTCCCCGAGTTCGATAAACCTTGGGTAATCCACTTAAGGGAAACTTGCTGCTGTTCTACAAACCTCTGCTCTTGGAGGCCCAACACTGTCTACAAGAATAGAAGCACCCGTAGACATCAAGCACTTTTCTGGCGCTTGCCGGGGAGGAAAGGTAAAGGTACTCACACTCCGGTTGGTAAAGTACTTTTCTGGCGCCATTGTGTGTGTGCTCGAAGCTATTTCCTTTAGACTATGCAATTGCGACATTTGGTTCTTGTTTACACTAGTTAGGCATAATGGACAACAAAGAGCTTTTATTCTATTTCCTGATTTAAGACATGGATGGTTTGATGCAAAATTAAAAACCCATGGAACATATTAATATGAATGCTTTGAACACTATTGTTGCTAATGATATGGAAAATTCTAAGCTTGGGGAAGCTGGCTTTGATGAGCATGATATTTTTAGTCCCCCAAGCATTGAGGGGAAAATTTACTTTGATGATACTTTGCCTCCTATTTATGATGATTATAATGATAGTAGTCTTTTGTTACCACCTGTTATGGAGGATAAATTTGATTATGATTACAATATACCTCCTATATTTGATAGCTACTTTGTTGAATTTGCTCCCACTACAATTAATAAGGATGACTATGCTTATGTTGGGAGTAGTAATTATTTTATGCATGAGACTCATGATAAGAATGCTTTATGTGATAGTTATATTGTTGAGTTTGCTCATGTTGCTACTGAAAGTTATTATGAGAGAGGAAAATATGGTTGTAAAAATTTTCATGTTACTAAAACACCTCTCTATGTGCTGAAATTTTTGAAACTACACTTGTTTTATCTTCCTATGCTTGTTACTTTGCTCTTCATGAACTTGTTTATTTACAAGATTCCTATGCATAGGAAGCATGTTAGACTTAAATGTGTTTTGAATTTGCCTCTTGATGCTCTCTTTTGCTTCAAATACTATTTCTTGCGAGTGCATCATTAAAACTGCTGAGCCCATCTTAATGGCTATAAAGAAAGAACTTCTTGGGAGATAACCCATGTGTTTTTTTACTACAGCACTTTGTTTTATATTTGAGTCTTGGAAGTTTTTTACTACTGTAGCAACCTCTCCTTATCATGTTTTTGTGCCAAGTAAAGTTTCTATGTCAAAGTTGATGTTATATTTGGGATCGCTGCGCAGAAACAGCATTGCTGTCTGTCACGAATCTGGGCACAGTTCTCTGCAGAAAATTCGAAAAATCTGCCAATTTACGAGCGTGATCCTCAGATATGTACGCAACTTTCATTAGTTTTGAGTTTTTCCATTTGAGCAAGTCTGGTGCCATCTTTAAATTCGTCTTTACGGACTGTTCTGTTTTTGACAGATTCTGCCTTTTATTTCGCATTGCCTCTTTTGCTATGTTGGATTCATTTCTTTGATCCATTAATGTCCAGTAGCTTTATGCAATGTCCAGAAGTGTAAAGAATGTTTGTTTCACCTCTGAACATGTGAATTTTTGATTATGCACTAACCCTCTAATGAGTTGCTTTGAGTTTGGTGTGAAGGAAGTTTTCAAGGGTCAAGAGAGGAGTATGATATAATGTGATCGAGAAGAGCGAAAGGTCTAAGCTTGGGGATGCCCCGGTGGTTCATCCCTGCATATTTCAAGAAGACTCAAGCATCTAAGCTTGGGGATGCCCAAGGCATCCCCTTCTTCATCGACAAAGTATCAGGTTCCTTCTCTTGAAACTATATTTTTATTCGGTCACATCTTATGTACTTTACTTGGAGCGTCTGTGTGCTTTTATTTTTGTTTTTGTTTTGTTATTTTCATTCTCTGAATAAGTTCATCCTTGTGTGGGAGAGAGACACGCTCCGCTGGTTCGTATGAACACATGTGTTCTTAGCTCATAATATTCATGGCGAAGTTTCTTCTTCGTTAAATTGTTGTATGGTTGGAATTGAAAATGCTACATGTAGTAATTGGTAAAATGTCTTGGATAATGTGATACTTGGCAATTGTTGTGCTCATGTTTAAGCTCTTGCATCATATACTTTGCACCTATTAGTGAAGAAATACATAGAGCATGCTAAAATTTGGTTTGCATAATTGGTCTCTCTAAGGTCTAGATAATATCTAGTATTGAGTTTTGAACAACAAGGAAGACGGTGTAGAGTCTTATAATGTTTACAATATGTCTTTTATGTGAGTTTTGCTGCACCGGTTCATCCTTGAGTTTGCTTCAAATAACCTTGCTAGCCTAAACCTTGTATCGAGAGGGAATACTTCTCATGCATCCAAAATCCTTGAGCCAACCACTATGCCATTTGTGTCCACCATACCTACCTACTACATGGTATTTCTCCGCCATTCCAAAGTAAATTGCTTGAGTGCTACCTTTAAAATTCCATCATTTACCTTTGCAATATATAGCTCATGGGACAAAATAGCTTTAAAAACTATCGTAGTATTGAATATGTACTTATGCACTTTATCTTTTATTAAGTTGCTTGTTTTGCGATAACCATGCTTCTGGGGAACGCCATCAACTATTGTTGAATATCATGTGAGTTGCTATGCATGTCCGTCTTGTCTGAAGGATCTATCACCTTAATGATTGGAGCATGCAAATTGTTAGAGAAGAACATTGGGCCGCTAACTAAAGCCATGAATCATGGTTGAAGTTTCAGTTTTGGACATATATCCTCAATCTCATATGAGAATAATAATTGTTGCTACATGCTTATGCATTTAAGAGGAGTCCATTATCTGTTGTCTATGTTGTCCCGGTATGGATGTCTAAGTTGAGAATAATCAAAAGCGAGAAATCCAAATGCGAGCTTTCTCCTTAGACCTTTGTACAGGCGGCATGGAGGTACCCCTTTGTGACACTTGGTTGAAACATGGCATTGCAAAGATCCGGTAGTCCAAGCTAAGTAGGACAAGGTGCGGGCACTATTAGTATACTATGCATGAGGCTTGCAACTTGTAAGATATAATTTACATAACTCATATGCTTTATTACTACCGTTGACAAAATTGTTTCATGTTTTCAAAATAAAAGCTCTAGCACAAATATAGCAATCGATGCTTTCCTCTTTGAAGGACCATTCTTTTACTTTTATTGTTGAGTCAGTTTACCTATCTCCTTCCACCTTAAGAAGCAAACACTTGTGTGAACTGTGCATTGATTCCTACATACTTGCATATTGCACTTGTTATATTACTTTATGTTGACAATATCCATGAGATATACATGTTATAAGTTGAAAGCAACCGCTGAAACTTAATCTTCCTTTGTGTTGCTTCAATACCTTTACTTTGATTTATTGCTTTATGAGTTAACTCTTATGCAAGACTTATTGATGCTTGTCTTGAAGTACTATTCATGAAAAGTCTTTGTCATATGATTCACTTGTTTACTCATGTCATTACCATTGTTTTGATCGCTGCATTCATTACATATGTTTACAAATAGTATGATCAAGGTTATGATGGCATGTCACTTCAGAAATTATCTTTGTTATCGTTTTACCTGCTCGGGACGAGCAGAACTAAGCTTGGGGATGCTGATACGTCTCCAACGTATCGATAATTTCTTATGTTCCATGCTACTTTATTGATGATACCTACATGTTTTATGCACATTATATGTCGTATTTACGCATTTTCTGAACTAACCTATTAACGAGATGCCATGCCGTTCCTGTTTTTGCTGTTTTTGGTTTCAGAAATCCTAGTAACGAAATATTCTCGGAATTGGACGAAATAAACGCCCAGTTCCTATTTTTCCCGGAAGCATGCAGAACACCCGAGAGCCGCGAGAGGGGCCCTGTGGCCCAGATGATAGGGTGGCGCGCCCAGGGCTGGGCCCGCGCCACCCTATGGTGTCGTCGCCCTTCGACCCTCCTGCGCCGCCTCTTCGCCTATTTAAAGCCCCTGCATCGAAAACCCTTACGGAGGAAGCCACGGTACGCGAAACCTTCCGGAGCCGCCGCCATCGCGAAGCCAAGATCTGGGGGACAGGAGTCTGTTCCGGCACCCGCCGAGCGGGGAAGTGCCCCGGGAAGGCTTCTCCATCGACACCGCTGCCATCTCCACCGCCATCTTCATCACCGCTGCTGCTCCCATGAGGAGGAGTAGTTCTCCATCGAGGCTCGGGGCTGTACCGGTAGCTATGTGGTTAATCTCTCCCTATGTACTTCAATACAATGATCTCATGAGCTGCTTTACATGATTGAGATCCATATGATGAGCTTTGTATCGCTACTAGTTTATGTGCTACTCATGTGATGTTATTAAAGTAGTCTATTCCTCCTGCATGGTGTAAAGGTGCTAGTGTGTGCACCGTGTGGTTCTTGTCGTAGGCTATGATCATGATCTCTTGTAGATTGTGGAGTTAATTATCATTATGATAGTATTGATGTGATCTATTCCTCCTTCATAGTGTAATGTGGACAGTGTGTGCACTATGTTAGTTCTTGGTTTATTTTGCAATGATCTATTATTCTCTAAGGTTACTTAAACATGAATATCGAATGTTGTGGAGCTTGTTAACTCCGGCATTGAGGGTTCGTGTAATCCTACGCAACGAATGGTGTTCATTATCAAACAAGAGTATATGTAGCACATATGAGAAAGTTATTTATTATGCGATCAATGTTGAGAGTGTCCACTAGTGAAAGTATGATCCCTAGGCCTTGTTTCCAATACTGCAAACACCGCTTATTTACTGTTTTGTTGCATGTTTACTCGCTGCCATATTTTATTCAGATTGCTATTACCACTCATATACATCCATACTACTTGTATTTCACTATCTCTTCGCTGAACTAGTGCACCTATACATCCGACAAGTGTATTAGGTGTGTTGGGGACACAAGAGACTTCTTGCTTTGTGGTTGCAGGGTTGCATGAGAGGGATATCTTTGACCTCTTCCTCCCCGAGTTCGATAAACCTTGGGTAATCCACTTAAGGGAAACTTGCTGCTGTTCTACAAACCTCTGCTCTTGGAGGCCCAACACTGTCTACAAGAATAGAAGCACCCGTAGACATCAAGGATCACATGTTTTCACGGAGTGTTAATGCTTTGCTCCGGTGCTCTATTAAAAGGAGTACCTTAATATCCAGTAGATTCCCTTGAGGCCCGGCTGCCACCGGCTGGTAGGACAAAAGATGTTGTGCAAGTTTCTTATTGCGAGCACGTACGACTATAATTGGGAAACATGCCTACATGATTAATAATCTTGATATTCTGTCTTAATGCTATTTCAATCCTATCAATTGCCCAACTGTAATGTGTTCACCCAACACTTGTTATTGGAGAGTTACCACTAGTGTAGATAGCTGGGAACCCCGGTCCATCTCTCATCATCATATACTCGTTCTACATGTCATTGGAAGTAGTATCAACTATTTTCTGGTGCCATTGCTCTCATATTACTACTGCTGTGTATTACATTACTACTGCTCTCATATTACTACTACTTTCACATCACCCCTGTTACTAGTGCTTTTCCAGGTGCAGCTGAATTGACAACTCAGTTGTTAAGGCTTATAAGTATTCTTTACCTCCCTTGTGTCGAATCAATAAATTTGGGTTTTACTTCCCTCGAAGACTGTTGCGATCCCCTATACTTGTGGGGATGATCCCTCAGGATATAGAGGATCCTGAGTAGAAACACCACCTCTAGTTGTTACTTCATAAGCATGTTTTTGTTTTGAATTATTTTCCAACAAGTCATTTTGCACTTTAGTGAGTTGATCAATTTGAGTTTGAACCATATGAAAATGTTTAACAATCATTTTAACATCATTGAGGTTCTCTCCACAATATCATGCAATTCACTAATAGCTCGAGAATTTTCCATTAAATGATTCTCTACTCTCATATTAAAATTTTCTTGCTTAACAATATAATTATCAAACTCATCTAAGCATTGAGCAGGAGGTTTCGAATACGGAATATCTTCCCTAGTAAAGCGTTGAAGAGAGTGTACCTCAATCATGGATGAAGGGGGAGTTATCTTACATAAATCTTCTATAGGAGGTAAATTCTTCACATCTTCAGGTTTAATACCCTTATCTTTAAGAGACTTCTTGGCTTCCCTCATATCTTCATCATTTAATTTAATCATACCCCTCTTCTTCAATATTGGGGTTGGTTCAGGTGTAGACCAATCATCATGATTCCGGCCTATTTTAGCCAATAATTCTTCAGCGTCGTCTGGAGTTCTTTTCCTGAAAACACAACCAGCACAACTATCCAGGTATGCCCTAGACTCAATGGTTAGTCCACTATAAAATATATCAAGTAAACCATGCTTTTCCAAATCATGTTCAGGCCGAGCTCTAATAAGAGAGCAAAATCTCGCCCAAGCCTCAGGCAATTTCTCTCCATCTTCCTGGTCAAAATTATAAATTCTCTGCAAAGCAATATGTTGAGCACTAGTAGGAAAGTATTTCCGGAAGAAAACATCAAGCAATTCTTTTGGACTATTAATAGAATCAGGTGGCAAACTATTATACCAAGTTTTAGCGTCATCCTTTAATGAGAATGGAAAGATTTTAGCAACAAAGTAAGTACGCTTCTTAACATCATCAGAAAACAAGCTACTCAGAGTAGATAACTCAATCATGTGTTCAACATCACTTTCTTTTTTAGTACCACAAAAGGGTGTTTTCTCAACAATAGCTATATGAGATAGATCAAGAGAAAAATCATAATCTTTATCCTTAATGTTTATAAGAGATGTGGCAAATTTAGGATCAGGAGACAGTTTATATCTAACAATATGTTCTGCAAGCAACTTTTTAATTTTTCTTGCATCAGTAGTAGCATTGCATTTTTCAATAAAATCATCGTCAAGTTCCACATAATCTTCATCAAGATCATCACTAGAGTATTCAACAGACTCAGGTGAATTAACAGGTGTAGCAGCATTTTCATTAGGAGTTTCCGTATTTTCAATTTGTCTAGACCTAGCAATTGTAGCATCTAGAAAAGATCCTAACGAACCATCATTATCAAGCACAGCAGAAGCATCATCAAAATTATAAGAGGAGTTTTCAGATTCAGCAGAAGTACCAGCATTTGAAGCTTGTGGTGGTGAAACAAGTTTACTTATCACGATGGTGAATCAAGAGCAGCAGAGGTACTCATAGTTGTACCTTTTCTTGTAGTGGATGGTAATATGGCGACCTTAGTATCGCGAGGTTTACCCATGATGGAGAATTTGCAGCGAACAATATCAATCCAAGTGAACTTCCAAATAAAGCTATGCTCCCCGGCAACGGCGCCAGAAAATAGTCTTGATGACCCACAAGTATAGGGGATCGCAACAGTCTTCGGGAAGTAAAACCCAATTTATTTATTCGACGCAAGGGGAGACAAAGAAAACTTGAAAGCCTTAACAGCGGAGTTGTCAGTTCAGCACCTGAAACAGACTTGCTCGCAAGAGTTTATCAGTAGTAACAGTTTTATAGCAGTAGCAGTAGTGAAATAACAGCAGCAGAGTAACAAAGACAGCAGTAGTGATTATAGTAAACAGCAGGATTAAAATACTGTAGGCACAGGGATGGATGAACGGGCATTGCATGGATGAGAGAAACTCATGTAACAATCAAAGCAGGGCATTTGCAGATAATAATAAAGCGGTATCCAAGTACTAATCAATCAATAGGCATGTGTTCCATATATAGTCGTACGTGCTCGCAATGAGAAACTTGCACAACATCTTTTGTCCTACCAGCCGGTGGCAGCCGGGCCTCTAGGGAAACTACTGGATATTAAGGTACTCCTTTTAATACCGGAGCAAAGCATTAACACTCCGTGAACACATGTGATCCTCACATCACCGCCTTCCTCCCGGTTGTCCCAATTTCTGTCACTTTGGGGCCTCGGGTTCCGGACAGCGACATGTGTATACAACTTGCAGGTAAGATCATAAACAACGAATATCTTCATGAATCAATAACATGTTCAGATCTGAGATCATGGCACTCGGCCCTAGTGACAAGCATTAAGCATAACAAGTTGCAACAATATCATAAAAGTAACATCTACGGATACTAGGCACCATGCCCTAACAATCTTATGACTATTACATGACCAATCTCATCCAATCCCTACCATCCCCTTCAGCCTACAGCGGGGGATTACTCACACATGGATGGGGGAAACATGGCTGGTCGATGGAGAGGCGTGGTGGTGATGATGGCGATGATCTCCTCCAATTCCCGTCCCGGCGGGGTGCCAGAACGGAGTTTCTGGTCCCGAGACGGAGTTTCGCGATGGTGGCGGCGTACTGGATGGTTTCTGGCGACTTCGACTTCCTCCCGTGTGTTTTTAGGTCGAGGGCGTTAAGTAGTCCAAAGGAGGGCGTCGGGGGCCAGCCGAGGCCGCCACACAATAGGGTCGCGCGCCCCCCGGGCCGCGCCGCCTAGTATGTGGGGCCCTCGGCCCCCACCTGGCTTGTCCTTCTGGCTCCGTCAGTATTCTGGGAAAATAGGACCTTTCGCATAAATTCCGAGGATTTTCCTGAAAGTTGGATTTCTGCACAAAAACGAGACACCAGAACAGTTCTGCTGAAAACAGCATTAGTCCGTGTTAGTTGCATCCAAAATACACAAATTAGAGGCAAAACAATAGCAAAAGTGTTCGGGAAAGTAGATACGTTTTGGACGTATCAGCGGCACACAAGCAACTAGCAGTGATGAGGTGGCGATGATGTGGCGAACCGAGATGCGAAAAATCACTATGATGGCAAGTGTCTCAAACTGATCCCCAAGGTCTAAAAATAGTATAGCCTCAGAAAAAATTTTGTCGAAATTTCTGGAAAGTGCTCCGGAAAGCGCGCAGGCGCCAAAAAAATGTCGCTATAACGGCCAGTGAAAAACCAATGTAGCCAGAAATTTTTTTCGAAGGCGGCTCCAGACTTTTTTTTGTTGCTCTCCTTCCAATTACTTATTGGCGGCCGAAACTTATCTCACGGAAATTTTTCTACAGCACAGGATGAAGTTAGAAGGCAACAGCTATTAAGGAAAAACAGAAAAACCTTAGTCTACACGGACTCTGTCGCGGCAGAGAAACAGCACAAATCCGTGTCGTGGTAGGAACCGGGGTATATGGCAGGTGTATATGGCGATGGTGGAAGTATATGGCGATGGCGGAAGTATATGGCAGGTGTATATGGCGATGGCGGCAGTATATAGCAGGTGTATATGGCGATCGCGGAAGTATATAGTGGGTGTATATGGTGGTGATCTGCGGATGGTGCGAGTATGCGGCGGCGGCGTAACTACTATGACCAGAACTCGAAACTCTAAAGGAACTAGACGCTAAGACCAGCAACTCGACACGAAGATGCAGACACAAATTTAACTATGCAAAACTGAAAAGACAATGCAAAGACGTGGCAGGGGGTTTATGGGATGATATGATCTAAACCCTAACTGTATTTTTTTTGGCTTTTTCGTGGTTTATGGGTATGATGGCAGATGCAATCTACACTAGGAAAACAGTAAATCTCACCGAGCAACCTGAAATCTGATACCACTTGATAGGGCAAAGGTGGCCGATCTTTCGATGAGAGTAAGATAGTGTCGATTTGTTGGTGGAGTTCGTGCTTGACGATCCGACTACACGTGCAAAGCTCGTGCGCCAATGCAATCGCTAGGACAATCTCCGGGAGTTACTGATCTTGCGGATGCACGATCAGCCTGACCAGCGAGGGTCTTAATTCCTACCTAAAATCGAGAACAAGTAAGAACTAATATTGCAATCAGAATATTGCGGATATAGATGAAAACTTTATTGAAAAGGTGGGATTCCGAATAGTCGGTCTTGTTCTGGGCGTTGACCTCAAAGGAAGTACACGAGAGTTGCAGCAATGGCTAACTTTTAATCTAATCAAAATCCGAGTCTAAACGTGACGGCTATGGGGGTATTTAAAGGAGGAAAAGGTGGGGTTTCGGCCAGCCATACGTATGGTGGCCGAACCAAACCCTAGAAGGCCTTTCCCCCTTCAATACGGACTCTAAAATGTGGCTGACTTAATTCCTGCGAAAATGACATGGGCCTGGCCCAAAACTAAAGGTGACGCAGCACCATATTATGCTATGGACGAAATTATGAAGTGTAGAACTCTATATTTCGTCCATGTCTTCATCTCTTCTTATGGTGGCTTCAAAGTTCTGAAATCTCCACTTGTGGCGTCATCTTCAATCCTCAAGTGCTTGATGCCATCTCCTCCATGTGTGATCATGCTCCAATGCTTGTCCTCCTCATCCATGCTAGGTCCATCATTCCTAAGAGTAACAAACATATCTGATTTAGGCAGCATCATATTCTCATGTATATGAGGAATAGTTCCAAGAAACGAAAGTACCTGATAGTTAACTTGTTTGGCACGAGCTCGAGTGATTGGTCCTTGTATTTGTGTGGCTGTAGGTAAAGCGGTTGTATCAATAGATGGGATGTCCTCATCAGATAGTGTGCGCGAGCGTTGCCAGCATGCCACTATGCTCGTACGCTTCGTCGGTAGCCGCCACCACAAGGTTTTTTTTTCTCGGTAGGCAAAAAATATCGGTGGGTACCGGTATTTCGGAAATTTCGGAAATACCGATCAAATACTGGCCAAGATTTGTCAAACCAACTCACTATTTTGTTCAAATTTTATATAAAAAATTAAATTTGATCTAATTATTTAAGTACCGGAGAATTTTGTTTGGTATTTCTTTTTATCGGTGGTAACCGGTAAAACCGGTTTTCGCCGAAATCTCGGAAATTCCGTCCGAGAAAAAAAACCATGCGCCACCACCATCTTGCACCGTGCGGACATAGCCCTTGTTGCGCCAATGATAGCAGGGTTCTCCTCGTGTGATCGTGCTTGCAAAAACTTGCAAGTAACAGTTGATGAATGACGGGTCGACGAAGACAAGTCGAGGGTGAAACATATGAGACCTTATCTCCATAGCACGACAACAATAGGACAACAACGACCGGATGGTGGTGTCACCGATAAAAAAAGATTGGTGCAAAGAAAAGTATAATTTGCATATTACAAATTGACATAAATTAAAAGCTAAAAAAAGTCCATACGTTTTAAACATGAGGTAGATGGCAAAATTTACCCGTGCGTTGCTACGGGTTTGTACATCCACTCCCCAACCAGTTTAGCCTTCAGTTGAGTGGTGTCTTGGTGGCTGCTTAATTTTCTTAAGCCATGTCGTTGTAATCTGACAAGAAACTCTTTCTATATGCAATAAAAAAACAGCCCATAAAACTAGTTTCATAGACAATTATAACCAAACCAACATCATAAAACTACTTAAGTATAGAACGTTACCTTTTCCCTGAAAAACAAATCATATACTCTAGTAATATCGTTCGGTGTCCTACTAGCTCCAGTAATTCTAGTTTTGACACCTCCCCTTGTGGAACACATTTAATCTGATATTTGGGGGACAAATGCGGCGGACCTTCTGGTATACTTCGTCGCAGAAAGATGCAGCACGGTACACATTCCACACGTTGATTTCCACGCTCGTAAGCTTATTGAAGCTGCGTATGGATAGCAGGCGCCAGAGGACTTCCATATATTCGTCTCCTACTTTGATTAAACGGAACTCCATTTCTTCCACTGAATCAAGGCCGATGTCATGTGTCACGACGCTCTCAGGCGAACGACATGGACAACCCAACGAGCAATGACGACCATAAGCCTAATACAAAACAAGTAAACAACATATATATTAGGCAAAGAGAAGTGTATCCGATCTAGAATGCACAGAGCCATACTAATGATTCCAACTAAAATATATAAAACTTCGACATACCATCTGATGCTCCAATGTTATTACAAGCTTCCTTATGCGGCTGGCCCTCCTCAGGAGATGCAGCACTGTTGGTACAACTCCATGGGGATTAGACGACGTCAGAGATATTGACAGAGTGTCACACTTTGGAAGATTGCTCGTGTCCTCCATGAATCTCCGGAACTCCTTTTTTTCTGGCAAAATCAGCAAAGAGAACAAACTGGTTAATTATCGACGCAAGACATAATTTGATCACCACGAATATAATAAATTTGTAAACTGGTGATAATCCATGCACACGCACCACGTCGGCATGCAGTCGCAGCTCGTCGACCGTGTCGAACCGCCGCATCAGCGGCGCCATTGCAGACCAGTCCGCGGCTTCTAGCCGCCGGAGATTGCGTACGGCTTCGGCGAAGACGAAATGCCCTATGTTGTCCGAGGCCAGCTCGGCCAGGTTCGGGGCTGCGACATGGACCTCACCCAAGAGGGATACACGCAGCTCCTGGAGATTGGGGGCGGCGACGTTGAGGTGGCGTGTATTCAGGCCATAGAAGCGGAGGCGCCGGAGCGAGGCGGAGCTGATGGATACGTCGGAGTCATTTACCAGCCTGAAGAACAGCAGGCTGAGGTTTTGCAGGCGCGGGCACTGCGAGGAGACCAGGACCTCCAGCGCCCGGGCGTCCATGGTGGCTAGCCTTATCTCCATGTCAACAAGAGCCGCGAACACGCCGGCCGGAGGGGGGCGGATGAGGAACCGGTGTCCGAGAACGAGGGACATGCTCGTCGCTCGCTCGAGCGGAGGAAGCTCGATCTCGCCCGGCGGTGGCTTATGGGCGGAGAGGAGGCTGATAGGCACGAGGAGGTCGAGCTCTCCCGCGAGGCGCCGCGAGGCGAAAAGCAGCCACGCCGAGAGGCGGCGCGCCGGGACGTTCTCGCATTCGTAGGGCACGCTGATCTCTAGCCGGCGGAGATGAACGGACGGATCGGCAGTGTAGGAGGCGAGGGCGTCGTCTACGATGTCGAGGAAGGAGGAGGCGCCGTCATGGTTCAAGTCGTTGGGGAGCACGAGATCTGGGAGGCTTGCCCAGACGCGGCGCCAGCGGCGGGAGAGCGCGCTGGTGCGGACGGCGGCCGGGAACGAGCGAAGGTGGCTGAGGATACCGTGCAGAAGATCGTCGGGGAGATCGCTGATGCGGTCCCTCTCCCTACTGCATCGCTGCCGGCTGTGCTCCATGAGGCGAACTTTCGAGTTCTGATCTCGACCGAATCGTGCGTCAACGTGACTGTACTTAACAAAGTATTTAGGGTTTCGATCGTATCGTGACTGTACAACATATCCGTCTGGAGGGTTACCAAATATTACAGTTTACCTAAAATTGAGGCTTACCAAAAAAAAAGGAGTCTATTCCGCGTGACCGCGCCCAGAATATATAGCCGTAAATCTACATGTGCAATGGTTGATAAGAACGCTCTATGTTAACTGTGCTATGTAATCTAGATATGACCGTAAAATATGATTTATAATGGGTTATTTTTTAGCTTTATCTTTAGTAACTAGATATATATCATAAATATGTGGTGAGATAAATTGTGCTAAGAGATCATCTATTAGCTAAGAGAAGACAAAGTCTTTTTTTGACTTTCTCTTTTCTCCACATCAGCATTTATCATACGTGGCGTTGCTAAGATATCACCATTGTACATGCCGACCGCCTTATGTTAACTGTGTCATGTAATCTAGATATGACAGTAAAACATGATGTACAATGGGTTATTTTTTAGCTTTATCTTTAGTAATATATCCTAAATATGTGGTGAGACAAATTATGCTAAGAGATCATCTCTTAGCTAAGAGAAGACAAATTCTTTTTTTGACTTTCTCTTTCCTCCACATCAGCATTTATCCTACGTGGTGTTGCTAAGATATCACCATTGTACATGCCCTAATTCGTGCCAGGGCACCGTGATGTCTTAGGCAGTGCTCCTGTCTCTCGCGCGTCCGATTTGCATTGAGCGGACTAGATGAAGCGGTTCAACCCCGCACGTGGCTCTCTCTCATCCACAAAACGCAAGCCTTATCCCCTCCCGTCCACCACGATCTCCCGAGCGCCTGTAGCCCGTACCATCTGTCCCTTCCCGCTGACCTCCTCCCCGCCGACCACCGCGCCACCCTGCCGGACGTGCTCACGTCAGTCTCGCTCACTGCTTTCTTCCGCCGCCTCTCCTCTCCCTTCCCCTACATCCCGCGAGGTCTGCCCTCGATTCCTGCATGGGCGCCATGGCCGCCCCGACCTCGTTGTCTTGCGCCAGTCCGGCCTCGCCGCTCTCAGTATGTCGCGCGCTCTCCTCGACTTGGCACCGCCGACGCGAACGTAGCACCAACGCCCGGTATGTCTTCGCCTCCGCCCCAGGCCACAGCAGCGGGCGCGTCTCCGCCGCCTCGACGACTGTCGCCGGCGCCTCCCCGTTCCCGGATGTCATCCACCGCCAGCGGACGATCAGGAGGGCGGACTCCCATGTCCCATGTGCTTCTCCACTCTAATTCAACACCGTCACGCTGCACCAAGATGAGAAACAATTTTGGCATTCCCTTATTTCTTCATCCAGATCCATGGATGTATGTCAGAATTGTAACTTCGCCCCAATTCTGGATGTAACTATTTTGAAAATAGATGTACTTTTTATCCTTTTTTACATCTAAATGATGGAAATATCAAGGTGTATTTCCCCCTGATTTTGGATGTAATTTATTATTTACATAAAGCTTTAGTGCCAGATTCTGGATGTAGTTCCCTGGATGCAATTTTTCGGTGTGCCCACTTAGGGCTTGTTTGGTTGCAAGGGACCCAAAACCCAGGGAATTACTCCCCCAACGTGACTATCCCCGCGCGCTTGGAACCCAAGGTTTCCCCTCCCGCTCGGGAGAATCAAAGTTTGCTATTTGGACAGCACAGGCAGGGAACGGATAGGAACGGGAGGAAAGATGCGAAATTCGAAAATAAGCCCAAAATAGTACGTTTTTCGCAAGAAATTTGAAGATTTAGGCATACAAATTAATACAGAAATTTCAAGGAATACTCATAATTCGAAATACACAACATATTCAACCACAACAACATAAGTATACACCAATCTTTACATCTCCAGGCAGATCTCCCTCGCCTCGCGCCGACGGACTCCTGCGCGGGTGAAGCTCCCGCACTTCTCGCGCCGGTGAAGATCCTGCGCCTCGCGTCGGTGGGCGGCCTTCCTCCCTTGGCGCCAGCGATCTCCCTCGCCTCGCGCCGACGGACTCCTGCGCGCGGTCGCACATTCCTACCGGTGAAGCTCCGCGCGTCACGCCGGCGGGCAGCCTCCCTCAGCTGGTGCCGGCGGGCCTCCCGCGCCTCGCACCACCACTGCTGTAGCTCGCCTGGAGCCAGCGGGCCTCCAGGTGGAGCTCACATCCTCGCGGCGGCAGGTGGGCAGCCGCCCGCCCTTCGCGTTGGCGACCTCTCGCGCCTCGCGGCGCAGGGCCAGCGGCCTCCCGCGCTCCGCCGCCGATGCTGGAACCCACTGTTCGCCGCTGCTGAAGCTCCCCTCTCGCCTTTCACATATTCCCACATCTTCATGGACCAGAAAGCTAGAGCTACCAGCTACCAAAAAGCATGGAGTAGTTCAGTAAGAAATTACCTTAATTAGAGACCCCATTAATTAATGTTTGGGTTTTCCCGATTTGCCCAATTGTTAACATCAGTATGTCAGTTAAACAGAAAACTGTAGAACACCAGTATTTCACTTCAGTTCATTTCATCTTCACCTATTGGATTGACATGGTTTCATTTCCAGATGTGATAGCTTCCAGGTTATGTCCAGCCAACATTGGTACTCCTGTTTGGAATAGAAAAGCAAATGCAAACATTAGTTGGTGTAGTCATGTTTCCGAACAAAATAGCAAATGCAAACATTAGACTGCTACAGATTTATAATGCATTTTCTTGATCCTAGGATAGCAAATTCAGAAATTCATATACTGTAACTATCACTTAACAAATTCAGAAATTTATATACTGTGGCTCCAAAAAGTAAAACAAGATCATGTTTTCTTTTTGTTGGCATAATCATTTTCTCTGTAGCATTATTGCATTTGTTTTGCATTGATGGCCCAAAAATAAATCATTAAAATCGTAACAGTCGTTAAAGCTACCAATCAGATTTCGTATCAAAGAAGTAGGGAAGTGGAAGAGAGCAAATTGCCCAAGCGTTGTTCATCTCCAAGACTTGGTGTACTCCAGGATCCGTCGCCTGCAACCAAAATCAATATCAGTGATGCTGACCTCAAAGAAGACAGCAAGAGGATGGGTAGATCTGAAAATCAGGACCGCCGACCGTCCTTGTCGCCGGAGGGACAGTGATCTGGGCGGAGCAGATCTTGAGACAACCGCCGCTGGAGGGGGGAAATCCGGGAGAGGAGAGGGACTTGGAGGCGATGCACTCGATAGGCCCCTGCTCCGGTCGCCGGTGGAGGAAGAATGTTGGAGGCGTCGCATCTCTGCCCGCCGCCTTCTCGTCGCGAGACGAGACAGACTCGGTTTCGAGGTTGCTGTCGGAGAGGGGAGGCGCCAGAGGTGGGGAGGGGGCGGAGGGGCGGGGCGGGGCTTGGGTCCGGTCGCCGAAGGTGGGAAGGGGATGGGAGGTGCGGTGGTTCTGTCGCCGTCGTCGTCGCCCTTGGAGTCGCCTCTCGCGTCGCCTCGCGGATTCTGTTCCGCGCCTCGCTCGTGGTGGAACGGGTTCCCCGGGTTCGACGCGGAACGGACGCGGATCGGCGGGCTGCTGGCTGTCCAAACGGTCAGGTAGGTCCGCCCGGGGTAATTCCGCCCGGGGATTATCCGGCGGGGGAAAAGGCAGGGAACCCGAGCGGAACGGGGTCAACCAAACGAGCCCTTATACATGTAAATTACTAATCTATCTAAACCTTTTCTTTGCGTGATGTAATTATTTGAGTTCTAGATGTAATTATTTCAGTTCTAGATGTAATTATTCCTAAGTACATATTTTAACTGTTATGACCGGCCTGGTCTACCGCCGGAGGGGGCCCACTGGCCCAACCGGCCAGGCCTAGTTAGGGGCTTAGCCCAGTTAGCAGATTAGGGTTTTGCAATTCTCTTATAAATACAAGTTGTAATAGACTATATCGATCAAGCAATAATCAATATCATTATTGCCGACTCCCAGAGGAGTCGGCCTTCTCCTGTCCGCGCCGCCCAAACCCTAGCCGCCGCCTTCCCACGCGCCCGCGACGGCGCCTGCCGCCGGCGCCGCCTCTCTTCCTCTCGCTCGCAGCACTTCCACCCCTACAATCTACGCCCCCGTCCTGGTAGAACCCTAGATTCTACCAATTTGGTATCAGAGACCTCCGTTACGATCATGTCTTCGAGCCAGCCCACCGCCACCACCGCCGCCGCCTCCGAGACGCCGCCGGCCTCCTCCGCCGCCGCCCTCCACGGGCGACGCGGCGCCCCTGGCAGATGTCGCCGGCGCCGCCCCCCTCCTCTCGCAGCAAGAGCTCTCGACGGCCATCCGCGACCTCGCCACCGCCGTCCAGGGCATCCGCCTGTACCTCATCGGTACGCAGGGGATGACCACGCCGCCCCTGCCGCCGCCCCTCGCCGCCTACCCGGCCGCGCCGGCAGCCCTAACCGGCCAGGGCGCGCCCGCTCCGCCCCCGGCCTCACCGCCGCCGCCGTGGGCGTCATGGCAGCCGGCCCCCAGCGCGGGCCCCGCCTCGCTGCCCCAGGGCGTGCCCATCCAGCGGGTCCAGTTTCCGCCGTCACCCTCCCGACTTCCGGCGTGGGTGACCGCGACGGAGCCCCCGCCCGTCTACTCGGCCGCACCGGCGCCTCCCCCCGTCTACACCACCGCCGGGGACCCTCCGCGCCCGTCCTTCCCGGACCCGCCGCACGCACGCTTCGCCGAGCCTTCCGCTGGTCGCGCGGAGTACCCTGCCCAGGGCGCCACCGGCCTCGCTCCCCCACGCTACGCCAAGCTGGAATTCGCCACGTATGATGGCGTCGAGGACCCCCTCAACTGGCTCAACCAGTGCGAGCAGTTCTTCCGGGGACAGCGTACCCTGGCTTCGGACCGGACGTGGCTCGCCTCGTACCACTGATACGTCCCAAACGTATCTATAATTTCTTATGTTCCATGCCACATTATTGATGATATCTACATGTTTTATACACATTATATGTCGTATTTATGCATTTTCCGGCACTAACCTATTAACGAGATGCCGAAGAGCCAGTTGTTGTTTTCTGCTGTTTTTGGTTTCAGAAATCCTAGTAAGGAAATATTCTCGGAATTGGACGAAATCAACGCCCAGGGTCCTATTTTGCCACGAAGCTTCCAAGACCGAAAGGAAAGGAAGTGGGGCCACGAGGCGCCGCCACACTAGGGCGGCGCGGCCCAGGTCTTGGCCGCGCGGCCTGGTCTTGGCCGCGCGGCTCCTAGCGTGTGGGGCCTCGTGTGGCCCCCGCGTTGCCCTTCCGCCTACTTAAAGTCTTCGTCGCGAAACCCCCACCGAGAGCCACGATACGGAAAACCTTCCGAGACGCCGCCGCCGCCAATCCCATCTCGGGGATTCGGAGATCACCTCCGCACCCTGCCGGAGAGGGGAATCATCTCCCGGAGGACTCTTCACCGCCATGGTCGCCTCCGGAGTGATGAGTGAGTAGTTCACCCCGGACTATGGGTCCATAGCAGTAGCTAGATGGTTGTCTTCTCCTCATGTGCTTCATTGTCGGATCTTGTGAGCTGCCTAACATGATCAAGATCATCTATCTGTAATGGTATATGTTGTGTTTGTCGGGATCCGATGGATAGAGAATACTATGTTATGTTAATTATCAATCTATACCTATGTGTTGTTTATGATCTTGCATGCTCTCCGTTATTAGTAGAGGCTCTGGCCAAGTTTTTGCTCTTAACTCCAAGAGGGAGTATTTATGCTCGATAGTGGGTTCATGCCTCCATTAAATCTGGGACAGGACAGAAAGTTCTAAGGTTGTGGATGTGTTGTTGCCACTAGGGATAAAACATTGATGCTATGTCCGAGGATGTAGTTATTGATTACATTACGCACCATACTTAATGCAATTGTCTGTTGTTTGCAACTTAATACTGGAAGGGGTTCGGATGATAATCTGAAGGTGTACTTTTTAGGCATAGATGCATGCTGTATAGCGGTCTATGTACTTTGTCGTAATGCCCAATTAAATCTCACTATATTTATCATATCATGTATGTGCATTGGTATGCCCTCTCTATTTATCAATTGCCCGACTGTAATTTGTTCACCCAACATGCTATTTATCTTATGGGAGAGACACCTCTAGTGAACTGTGGACCCCGGTCCTATTCTTTACATCGCATACAATCTACTGCAATTGTTCTTTACTGTTTTCTGCAAACAATCATCTTCCAAACAATACGGTTAATCCTTTGTTACAGCAAGCCGGTGAGATTGACAACCTCACTGTTTTGTTGGCAAAGTACTTTTGTTTGTGCAGTTCCACGTTGGCGCCGGAATCCGGTGTTGCGCCGCACTACATCCCGCCGCCATCAACCTTCAACGTGCTTCTTGGCTCCTCCTGGTTCGATAAACCTTTTTTCTCTGAGGAAAACTTGCTGATGTGCACATCACACCTTCCTCTTGGGGTTCCCAACCTGACGTGTGTTTCACGCGCATCAAGACTGTTTTCTGGCGCCGCTGTCGGGAGATCAAGACACGCTGCAAGGGAGTCTCCACAATCCAATCTCTTTACTTTGTTTTTGTCTTGCTTTATTTTATTTACTACTTTGTTTGCTGCATTATATCAAAACACAAAAAAATTAGTTGCCAGCTTTACTTTATTTATTGTCTTGCTCTCTATATCAAAAACACACAAAAAATTAGTTACTTGCATTTACTTTATCTAGTTTGTTTTATTTACTACTGCTAAAATGAATACCCCTGAAAATACTAAGTTTTGTGACTTCACAACCACTAATAATAATGATTTCCTATGCACATCTATTGCTCCACCTGCTACTACAGCAGAATTCTTTGAAATTAAACCTGCTTTACTTAATCTTGTCATGAGAGAACAATTTTCTGGTGTTAGTTCTGATGATGCTGCTGCCCATCTTAATAATTTTGTTGAACTATGTGAAATGCAAAAGTATAAGGATGTAGATGGTGATATTATTAAATTGAAATTGTTTCCTTTCTCATTAAGAGGAAGAGCTAAAGATTGGTTGCTATCTTTGCCTAAGAATAGTATTGATTCATGGACTAAATGTAAGGATGCTTTATTGGTAGATATTATCCTCTGCTAAAATTATATCTTTGAGAAGTAGCATAATGAATTTTAAGCAATTAGATAATAAACATGTTGCTCAAGCATGGGAGAGAATGAAATCTTTGGTAAAGAATTGCCCAACCCATGGACTGACTACTTGGATGATCATCCAAACCTTCTATGCAGGACTGAATTTTTCTTCGGAACCTATTGGATTCAGCTGCTGGAGGTACCTTTATGTCCATCACTTTGGGGCGGCTACAAAGCTTCTTGATGATATGATGATAAATTACTCTGAATGGCACACGGAAAGAGCTCCACAAGGTAAGAAGGTAAATTCTGTTGAAGAAACCTCCTCCTTGAGTGATAAGATTGATGTGATTATGTCTATGCTTGTGAATGGTAGATCTAATGCTGATCCTAATAATGTTCCTTTTGCTTCATTGGTTGCTCAAGAAGAAAATGTTGATGTAAACTTCATTAAAAATAATAATTTCAACAACAATGCTTATAGGAACAATCTGGTAATAACTATAGGCCATATCCTTCTGCTAATGGTAATGGTTATGGTAATTCTTATGGGAATTCTTACAACAATAATAGGAGTGTACCCCCTGGTCTTGAAGCCATGCTTAAAGAATTTATTAGTACACAAACTGCTTTTAACAAATCTGTTGAGGAAAAGCTTGATAAAATTGATATTCTTGCTTCTAGAGTTGATAGACTTGCCTCTGATGTTGATCTTTTAAAATTGAAAGTTATGCCTAATGAGGATATTGATAATAAGATTACTACTACAGCAAATTCCATCCAAGTTAGAATTAATGAGAATAAAAGATTAATGGCTGAATTGCGTGCTAGGTGGGATAGAGAAGAAAATGAAAAACTAGCTAAAGAGAATAATGTAGCCAAAGTTTGGACTATTACCACCACTAGTAATGATAATGATTCACATGTTGCTACACATCCTACTATCAATGGTAAAATAATTGGTGTTGGCAATGTTTCTACTCCTAGTGCAAAGCGTACAAAACTGCCTGAAATTGCTAAAACTGCTTGTGATAAAACTGCTGAAATTTTTTCCAACCTTGGGGACAATGATCCCATTGTTGTAGCTCATAATTATTTAGATTTTGATGATTGTCACATCTCTGAACTTATAAAGTTCTTACAAAAACTTGCTAAGAGTCCTAATGCTAGTGCTATAAATTTGGCCTTTACAAAACATATTACAAATGCTCTCATAAAAGCTAGAGAAGAGAAACTAAAACTTGAAACCTCTATTCCTAGAAAGTTAGAAGATGGTTGGGAGCCCATCATTAAGATGAGGGTCAATGATTTTGATTGTAATGCTTTATGTGATCTTGGTGCAAGTATTTCTGTTATGCCTAAGAAAGTCTATGATATGCTTGACTTGCCACCATTGAAAAATTGATATTTGGATGTTAATCTCGCTAATAATGCTAAAAAGAAACCTTTGGGAAGGATTGATAATGTTCATATTATGGTTAACAATAACCTTGTCCCCGTTGATTTTGTTGTCTTGGATATTGAATGCAATGCATCTTGTCCCATTATATTGGGAAGACCTTTTCTTCGAACTGGTGCTATTATTGATATGAAGGAAGGTAATATTAAATATCAATTTCCTCTCAAGAAAGGTAGGGAACACTTCCCTAGAAAAAGAATGAAGTTACCTTATGATTCTATTATTAGAACAAATTATGATGTCGATGCTTCATCTCTTGATAATACTTGATATACACAGGCTTCGCCTAGCTGAAAGGCGTTAAAGAAAAGCGCTTATGGGAGACAACCCATGTTTTTACTACAGTACTTTGTTTTATATTTGAGTCTTGGAAGTTGTTTACTACTGTAGCAACCTCTCCTTATCATGTTTTTGTGCCAAGTAGAGTCTCTATGGTAAAGTTCATACTAGATTTGGATTACTGCGCAGTTACAGATTTCTTTGCTGTCACGAATTTCGACCTGCCTCTCTGTAGGTATCTCAGAAAAATATGCCAATTTACGTGCGTGATCCTCAGATATGTACGCAACTTTCATTCAATTTGAGCATTTTCATTTGAGCAAGTCTGGTGCCATTTTAAAATTTGTCTTTACGAACTGTTCTGTTTTTGACAGATTCTGCCTTTTATTTCGCATTGCCTCTTTTGCTATGTTGGATGAATTTCTTTGATCCATTAATGTCCAGTAGCTTTGTGCAATGTCCAGAAGTATTAATAATGATTGTGTCACCTCTGAACATGTGAATTTTGATTATGCACTAACCCTCTAATGAGTTTGCTTGAAGTTTGGTGTGAAGGAAGTTTTTAAGGGTCAAGAGAGGAGTATGATATACTATGATCAAGAGGAGTGAAAGCTCTAAGCTTGGGGATGCCCCCGTGGTTCACCCCTGCATATATTAAGAAGACTCAAGCGTCTAAGCTTGGGATGCCCAAGGCATCCCCTTCTTCATCGACAACATTATCAGGTTCCTCCCCTGAAACTATATTTTTATTCAGTCACATCTTATGTACTTTGCTTGGAGCGTCGGTTTGTTTTTTGTTTTTGTTTTTGTTTGAATAAAATGGATCCTAGCATTCACTGTGTGGGAAAGAGACACGCTCCGCTGTTGCATATGGACAAATATGTCCTTAGGCTTTACCATAGTATTCAAGGCGAAGGTTGAATCTTCTTCGTTAAATTGTTATATGGTTGGAATCGGAAATGCTACATGTAGTAATTCTAAAATGTCTTGGATAATTTGATACTTGGCAATTGTTGTGCTCATGTTTAAGCTCTTGCATCATATACTTTGCACCCATTAATGAAGAAATACATAGAGCTTGCTAAAATTTGGTTTGCATATTTGGTCTCTCTCAAGTCTAGATAATTTCTAGTATTGAGTTTTGAACAACAAGAAAGACGGTGTAGAGTCTTATAATGTTTACAATATGTCTTTTATGTGAGTTTTGCTGCACCGGTTCATCCTTGTGTTTGTTTCAAATAACCTTGCTAGCCTAAACCTTGATCGAGAGGAAATACTTCTCATGCATCCAAAATCCTTGAGCCAACCACTATGCCATTTGTGTCCACCATACCTACCTACTACATGGTATTTCTCCGCCATTCCAAAGTAAATTGCTTGAGTGATACCTTTAAAATTCCATCATTCGCCTTTGCAATATATAGCTCATGGGACAAAATAGCCTTAAAAACTATTGTGGTATTGAATATGTACTTATGCACTTTATCTCTTATTAAGTTGCTTGTTGAGCGATAACCATGTTCCCTGGGGACGCCATCAACTCTTTGTTGAATATCATGTGAGTTGCTATGCATGTTCGTCTTGTCTGAAGTAAGGGCGGTTTTCACAAACAAATGGTTTGAGTATGCATACTGTTAGAGAAGAACATTGGGCCGCTAACTAAAGCCATGAATCATGGTGGAAGTTTCAGTTTGGACATAAAACCTCAATCTCTTATGAGAATATTATTGTTGTTGAATGCTTAAGCATTAAAAGAGGAGTCCATTATATGTTGTCTATGTTGTCCCGGTATGGGTGTCTAAGTTGAAGAATGATCAAAAGCGAGAAATCCAATGCGAACTTTCTCCTTAGACCCTTGTACAGCGGCATAGAGGTACCCCTTTGTGACACTTGGTTGAAACATATGTTATGCAATGATGATCAGTGTTAACCCAAGCTAATTAGGACAAGGTGCGGGCACTATTAGTACACTACGCATGAGGCTTGCAACTTGTAAGATATAATTTACATAACTCATATGCTTTATTACTACCGTTGACAAAATTGTTTCATGTTTTCAAAATAAAAGCTCTAGCACAAATATAGAAATCGATGCTTTCCTCTTTGAATGTTGAGTCAGTTCACCTATTTCTCTCCACCTCAAGAAGCAAACACTTGTGTGAACTGTGCATTGATTCCTACATACTTGCATATTGCACTTGTTATATTACTTTACATTGACAATATCCATGAGATATACATGTTATAAGTTGAAAGCAACCGCTGAAACTTAATCTTCTTTTGTGTTGCTTCAATACCTTTACTTTGATTTATTGCTTTATGAGTTAACTCTTATGCAAGACTTATTGATGCTTGTCTTGAAGTAACTATTCATGAAAAGTCTTTGCTTTATGATTCATTTGTTTACTCATGTCATTACCATTGTTTTGATCGCTGCATTCATTACATATGCTTACAATAGTATGATCAAGGTTATGATGGCATGTCACTTAAGAAATTATCATTGTTATCGTTTACCTACTCGAGGGCGAGTAGGAACTAAGCTGGGATGCTTGATACGTCCCAAACGTATCTATAATTTCTTATGTTCCATGCCACATTATTGATGATATCTACATGTTTTATACACATTATATGTCGTATTTATGCATTTTCCGGCACTAACCTATTAACGAGATGCCGAAGAGCCAGTTGCTGTTTTCTGCTGTTTGGTTTCAGAAATCCTAGTAAGGAAATATTCTCAATTGGACGAAATCAATGCCCAGGGTCCTATTTTGCCACGAAGCTTCCAGAAGACCGAAAGGGAAAGGAAGTGGGGCCATGAGGCGCCGCCACATTAGGGCGGCGCGGCCCAGGTCTTGGTCGCGCGGCCCTAGCGTGTGGGGCCCTCGTGTGGCCCCCCGCGTTGCCCTTCCGCCTACTTAAAGTCTTCGTCGTGAAACCCCCAGTACCGAGAGCCACGATACGGAAAACCTTCCACAGACGCCGCCGCCGCCAATCCCATCTCGGAGGATTCTGGAGATCACCGGCACCCGCCGGGAGAGGGGAATCATCTCCCAGGACTCTTCACCGCCATGGTCGCCTCCGGAGTGATGAGTGAGTAGTTCACCCCTGACTATGGGTCCATAGCAGTAGCTAGATGGTTGTCTTCTCCTCATGTGCTTCATTGTCGGATCTTGTGAGCTGCCTAACATGATCAAGATCATCTATCCGCTATATGTTGTGTTTGTCGGATCCGATGGATAGAGAATACTATGTTATGTTAATTATCAATCTATACGTATGTGTTGTTTATGATCTTGCATGCTCTCCGTTATTAGTAGAGGCTCTGGCCAAGTTTTTTGCTCTTAACTCCAAGAGGGAGTATTTATGCTCGATAGTGGGTTCATGCCTCCATTAAATCTGGGACAGGGACAGAAAGTTCTAAGGTTGTGGATGTGTTGTTGCCACTAGGGATAAAACATTGATGCTATGTCCGAGGATGTAGTTATTGATTACATTACGCACCATACTTAATGCAATTGTTCTTGTTTGCAACTTAATACTGGAAGGGGTTCGGATGATAACCCGAAGGTGGACTTTTTAGGCATAGATGCATGCTGGATAGCGGTCTATGTACTTTGTCGTAATGCCCAATTAAATCTCACTATATTTATCATATCATGTATGTGCATTGTTATGCCCTCTCTATTTGTCAATTGCCCGACTGTAATTTGTTCACCCAACATGCTATTTATCTTATGGGAGAGACACCTCTAGTGAACTGTGGACCCCGGTCCTATTCTTTACATCGCATACAATCTACTGCAATTGTTCTTTACTGTTTTGCAAACAATCATCTTCCGCACAATACGGTTAATCCTTTGTTACAGCAAGCCGGTGAGATTGACAACCTCACTGTTTCGTTGGGGCAAAGTACTTTGGTTGTGTTGTGCAGGTTCCACGTTGGCGCCGAATCCCTGGTGTTGCTCCGCACTACATCCCGCCATCAACCTTCAACGTGCTTCTTGGCTCCTCCTGGTTCGATAAACCTTGGTTTCTTTCTGAGGGAAAACTTACTGCTGTGCACATCACACGTTCCTCTTGGGGTTCCCAACGAACGTGTGTTTCACGCGCATCAACCACCTCCGCGGCGCCGCCCAGACGTGGTACTACTCCCTGGAGCAGGACGAGGGTGGCATGCCTCCATGGGACCGGTTCCGTGAGCTCTGCCTTCTCCGCTTCGGCCCTCCAATCCGCGGCAGCCGCTTGGCGGAACTTGGGCGTTTGGCGTTCACCACCACGGTGCAGGACTTCGCCGACCGCTTCCAGGCCCTCGCATGCCATGCGCCCGGCGTGACGGGCCAACAGCGCGCCGAGCTCTTCATTGGCGGCCTCCCGGACCACATCCGCGTGGATGTCGAGCTACAGGCCCCGCAGGACCTCCAGACGGCGATGCACTACGCGCGCGCTTATGAGCGTCGCGCCCAGGCGGTTCAGCAGACGCCCCTGGCCCGCGGCACCCGCGCCGCCCGGCCTCCTCCTACGGCCGCGGCTGCCAACCGCCCCGCCCCACCTGGACCGACCGGGCCCGCCCCCGCGGCTACACGCACGTTCCGCCGCCTCACCCCGGCGGAGCAGCTCGAACGCCGCCGCCTGGGACTCTGCTTCAACTGCGACGACCCATACACGCCCGGTCACGTGTGCCCTCGCCTCTTCTACCTGGAGACAGTCGACGTGGAGGAGGGCGACCCGCCGACCGGGCCGGTTGCCGCGGCGCCCGAGACGGCCGGGCCGACCGACGCGGCTGCCACGGCCTTCGTCGTGTCTCTACACGCGCTCGCCGGCATCCGCCACGAGCGGACGATGCTGCTTCCGGTCACTATCCAGGGCGAGCCTCTGGTGGCGCTACTGGACACGGGGTCTACGCATAACTTTCTCCCCGCCGCCACTATGCGCCGCCTCGCGCTACAGCCGACAGGTGGGGATACCCTCCGCGTGACCGTGGCCAACGGTGACCGCCTCCACTGCCATGGGGTGGTCCAGCACGTCCCCCTCACCATCGGCGACGAGCACTTCGTCATCACGTGCGCCGGCATCGACTTGGGCTGCTTCGACTTCATCCTTGGCGTCGACTTTCTGCGGACGCTCGGTCCCATCCTTTGGGACTTCGACGCCCTGACGATGACCTTTTGGCGCCAGGGACGCCACATTCGCTGGGAGGGCCTCGGGGGCACCTCCCCCGCACCGCAGCCGCAGCTCGACTCCGGGGCCGACGACGCCGAGCACCCCCTCCTGACGCACCTCCTGCAGCAGCACGGCGACATCTTCGAGGAGCCGCAGGGCCTGCCGCCCCCACGAGCGTGTGACCATCGCATCCACCTGCTCCCGGGGTCGGCGCCAGTGGCGGTGCGCCCATACCGCTACCCCCAGCTGCAGAAGGACGAGCTGGAGCGCCAGTGCGCGCTCATGTTGGCGGCGGGCATCATCAGGATCTCCACGTCCCCGTTCTCCGCGCCGGTGCTGTTGGTGCGCAAGTCGGATGGCACGTGGCGCTTCTGCATCGACTACCGCGCCCTCAACGCCCTCACGCTCAAGGACAAGTTCCCGATCCCGGTGGTCGACGAGTTGTTTGACGAGCTCCACGGCGCGCGGTTCTTCACCAAGCTCGACCTCCGCTCAGGCTATCATCAGGTGCGCATGCACCCGGAGGACATCGCCAAGACGGCGTTCCGGACACACCATGGCCACTTCGAGTTCGTGGTGATGCCTTTCGGCCTCACCAACGCGCCCGCGACCTTCCAGGCCCTGATGAATGATGTCCTTCGTCCATACTTACGCCGTTTTGTGCTGGTTTTTTTCGATGATATTTTGATCTACAGCGCATCATGGGCGGAGCACCTGCAGCATGTCGCCATCGTCTTCAACGAGCTTCGAGCGCATCGACTTCACCTCAAGCGCTCGAAGTGCTCGTTTGCGACGACCTCGGTGGCCTATCTCGGTCACGTCATCTCCGCCGACGGGGTGGCGATGGATGCGGACAAGGTGGCGGCTGTCGCCGCTTGGCCGACGCCGCGTTCCCCACGCGCCCTCCGCGGGTTCCTGGGCCTCGCCGGCTACTACCGGAAGTTCATCCGGGATTTTGGCCTCATCGCCTCGCCACTCACGCGCCTGTTGCGGCACGAGGCCTTCGCTTGGGATGACGAGGCTACCGCTGCTTTCGAGGCCCTCAAGGGGGCCCTGACGATGGGCCCCGTCCTCCAGATGCCGGACTTCGACACGCCGTTCATCATCGACTGCGACGCCTCCGGGGCGGGGTTCGGCGCCGTCCTCCACCAGGGCGCCGGGCCGCTCGCCTACTTCAGCCGTCCGTTTGCTGCCCGCCACCTCAAGCTTGCGGCGTACGAGCAGGAACTCATTGGCTTGGTCCAGGCCGTCCGCCACTGGCGTCCCTACCTATGGGGGCGCTCGTTCCGCGTACGTACGGACCACTACAGTCTTAAGTTCCTCTTGGACCAGCGGCTGTCGACGGTGCCCCAGCACCAGTGGCTCAGCAAGCTGTTTGGCTTCGACTTCACGGTGGAGTACCGTCCTGGGCGCCTCAACACGGTGGCCGACGCCTTGTCCCGCCGCGACGCCGACCCCGACGCCGCTGAGGGAGTCTCGGACGGACGCCTCCTATGCATCCGCTCGGGGCCCTCCTTCGCCCTCTTCGACCACATCCGCCAGGCGACCGCGTCCGCGCCGGACGCCCAGCTGCTGCGGCAGCAGCTCGACGCGGGCGAGCTGGACGACCCCTGGCGCTTCGTCGACGGTCTTCTCCTCCACGGCCGCCGCGTGTTCGTCCCTGACCACGATGACCTCCGCCACCAGGTGCTGCTCTTGGCGCATTCCGCGGGTCATGAGGGTGTCCAAAAGACACTCCATCGTCTGCGCGCGGACTTCTACGTCCCTGGCGATAAGGCCATGGTCCAGGATTGGGTACGTTCGTGTGAGACGTGCCAGCGCAACAAGACGGAGACTTTGCGCCCGGCCGGTGTCTTGCAGCCGCTCGACGTTCCCTCGCAGGTGTGGGCCGACATCTCCATGGACTTCATCGAGGGCCTTCCGAAGGTGGCGGGCAAGTCTGTCATCCTCATGGTGGTTGACCGCTTCTCCAAGTACGCCCACTTCATCGCGCTTGGTCATCCCTACACGGCATCATCGGTGGCCCGCGCCTTCTTCGACGGCATCGTCCGCCTACACGGGTTTCCTCCTCCATCGTGTGTGATCGGGATCCGGTGTTCACGGGACATGTATGGCGGGATCTCTTCCGCATGGCTGGGGTCCAACTCCGATTCAGCACGGCGTTCAACCCTCAGAAGGATGGCCAATCCGAGCTGGTCAATAAGGTGATCGCCATGTATTTGCGATGTGTTACAGGTGATCGTCCTCGTGCTTGGGTGGATTGGCTTGCATGGGCGGAGTACTGCTACAACACCTCCTACCACTCCGCCCTGCGCGCTACGCCATTCGAGGTGGTCTATGGTCGGCCACCGCCGCCTATTCTGCCGGTAGACCCGGCGACGGCGCGGACGGAGGCAGCTGGCGAGCTCATCCGCGCCCGCGACGAGATGCTGGCCGAGGTGCGGCAGCGTCTTGTCCAAGCTCAACAGGTCGCCAAGCACTACTATGACGGGCGTCACCGCGAGGTTGAGTACGCGGTGGGTGACTAGGTGTGGCTTCGCCTGTTGCACCGCTCTCACTAGTCCCTTGACCCGCGTGCCAGGCGCAAGCTTGGTCCGCGCTATGCCGGGCCCTTCGTCATCATGGAGTGGATTGGGACCTTGGCGTTGATGACGCGTAAAGCACACGCTCGTTGGGAACCCCAAGTGGAAGGTGTGATGCGTACAGCAGCAAGTTTCCCTAAGAAACCAAGGTTTATCGAACCGGTGAGCCAAGAAGCACGTTGAAGGTTGATGGCGGCGGGATGTAGTGTGGCGCAACACCAGAGATTCGGCGCCAACGTGGAACCTGCACAACACAGCCAAAGTACTTTGCCCCAACGAAACAGTGAGGTTGTCAATCTCACCGGCTTGCTGTAACAAAGGATTAACCATTGTGTGGAAGATGATTGTTTGCAAGAAAACAGTAAAACAAGTATTGCAGTAGATTGTATGCGATGTAAAGAATAGGACCGGGGTCCACAGTTCACTAGAGGTGTCTCTCCCATAAGATAAAAGCATGTTGGGTGAACAAATTACAATCGGGCAATTGACAAATAGAGAGGGCATAACAATGCACATACATGACATGATAAATATAGTGAGATTTAATTGGGCATTACGACAAAGTACATAGACCGCTATCCAACATGCATCTATGCCTAAAAAGTCCACCTTCAGGTTATCATCCGAACCCCTTCCAGTATTAAGTTGCAAACAACAGACGAATGTAATCAACAACTACATCCTTAGACATAGCATCAATGTTTTATCCCTAGTGGCAACAGCACATCCACAACCTTAGAACTTTCTGTCACTGTCCCAGATATCAATGGAGGCATGAACCCACTATCGAGCATAAATACTCCCTCTTGGAGTTAATAGCAAAAACTTGGCCAGAGCCTCTACTAATAACGGAGAGCATGCAAGATCATAAACAACACATAGGTAATAGATTGATAATCACCATAACATAGTATTCTCTATCCATCGGATCCCGACAAACACAACATATAGTATTACAGAAAGATGATCTTGATCATGTTAGGCAGCTCACAAGATCCAACAATGAAGCATAATTAGGAGAAGACAACCATCTAGCTACTGCTATGGACCCATAGTCCAGGGGTGAACTACTCACTCATCACTCCGGAGGCGACCATGGCGGTGTAGAGTCCTCCGGAGATGAATCCCCTCTCCGGCAGGGTGCCGGATGCGATCTCCGAATCCCCGAGATGGGATTGGCGGCGGCTGCGTCTCTGGAAGGTTTTCCGTATCGTGGCTCTCGGTACAGAGGGTTTCGCGACGAAGACTTTAAGTAGGCGGAAGGGTAGGTCAGGGGGCGGCGCGAGGGACCCACACGCTAGGGCCGCGGGCCCAAGCCTGGCCGCGCCGCCTAGTGTGGCGTCGCCTCGCGGCCCCACTTCGTATCTCCTCCGGTCTTCCGGAAGCTTCGTGCAAAATAGGACCCGGGCGTTGATTTCGTCCAATTCCGAGAATATTTCCTTACTAGGATTTATGAAACCAAAAACAGCAGAAACAACAGCTGGCTTCGGCATCTTGTTAATAGGTTAGTTCCAAAAAATGCATAAATACGACATATAATGTGTATAAAACATGTAGATATCATCAATAATGTAGCATGGAACATAAGAAATTATCGATACGTTGGAGACGTATCAGCATCCCCAAGCTTACTTCTGCTCGTCCCGAGCAGGTAAAACGATAACAAAGATAATTTCTGAAGTGACATGCCATCATAATCTTGATCATACTATTGTAAGCATATGTAATGAATGCAGCGATCAAAACAACGGTAATGACATGAGTAAACAAATGAATCATAAGGCAAAGACTTTTCATGAATAGTACTTCAAGACAAGCATCAATAAGTCTTGCATAAGAGTTAACTCATAAAGCAATAAATCAAAGTAAAGGTGTTGAAACAACACAAAGGAAGATTAAGTTTCAGCGGTTGCTTTCAACTTATAACATGTATATCTCATGGATAGTTGTCAATGTAAAGTAATATAACAAGTGCAATATGCAAGTATGTAGGAATCAATGCACAGTTCACACAAGTGTTTGCTTCTTGAGGTGGAGAGTGATAGGTGAACTGACTCAACATAAAAGTAAAAGAAAGGTCCTTCAAAGAGGAAAGCATTGATTGCTATATTTGTGCTAGAGCTTTGGTTTTAAAAACATCAAGAGAGTATAAAAGTAAAGTTTTGAGAGGTGTTTGTTGTTGTCAACGAATGGTAATGGGTACTCTAACTACCTTATCAACCAGACTTTCAAGAGCGGCTCCCATGAAGGACGTTATTTCTACCACCGTGGTAGATCATCCCTCTTCTCTTTTGTTTACACATGTATTTTAGTGTATTTATTTTTGGGTGGCACTCCTTCCAACCTTGCTTTCACAAACCATGGCTAACCGAATCCTCGGGTGCCTGCCAACAATCTCATACCATGAAGGAGTGTCTTTTTATTTTAGTTTTATTTATATGACACTCCTCCCAACCTTTGCTTTCTCAAGCCATGGCTAACCGAATCCTCGGGTGCCTTCCAACCTTTCACATACCATGGAGGAGTGTCTATTTGCAAAATTAAGTTGCTTACTGATGAATCAGAGCAAAACATGTGAAGAGAATTATTAATGAAGTTAATTAATTGGGGCTGGGAACCCTTTGCCAGCTCTTTATGCAAAGTTATTGGATAAGCGGATGAAGCCACTAGTCCATTGTGAAAGTCTGTCAGAAGTAAATGACAAGATCGAAAGATAAAACACCACGTACTTCCTCATGAGCTATAAAACATTGACACAAATAAGAGATGATAAATTTTGAATTGTTTAAAGGTAGCACTCAAGCAATTTACTTTGGAATGGCGGAAAAATACCATGTAGTAGGTAGGTATGGTGGACACAAATGGCATAGTGGTTGGCTCAAGGATTTTGGATGCATGAGAAGTATTCCCTCTCGATACAAGGTTTAGGCTAGCAAGATTATTTGAAACAAACACAAGGATGAACCGGTGCAGCAAAACTCACATAAAAGACATATTGTAAACATTATAAGACTCTACACCGTCTTTCTTGTTGTTCAAAACTCAATACTAGAAATTATCTAGACCTTAGAGAGACCAAATATGCAAACCAAATTTTAGCAAGCTCTATGTATTTCTTCATTAATGGGTGCAAAGTATATGATGCAAGAGCTTAACATGAGCACAACAATTGCCAAGTATCACATTATCCAAGACATTTTAGAATTACTACATGTAGCATTTCCCAATTCCAACCGTATAACAAATTAACGAAGAAGAAACTTCGCCTTGAACATTATGAGTAAAGCCTAAGGACATATTTGTCTATATGCAACAGCGGAGCGTGTCTCTCTCCGACACAAAGAATGCTAGGATCCAACTTTATTCAAACAAAAACAAAAACGAAAACAAACAGACGCTCTAAGCAAAGTACATAAGATGTGACTGAATAAAAATATAGTTTCAAGGGAGGAACCTGATGATGTTGTCGATGAAGAAGGGGATGCCTTGGGCATCCCCAAGCTTAGACGCTTGAGTCTTCTTAAAATATGCAGGGTGAACCAGGGGCATCTCCAAGCTTAGAGCTTTCACTCCTCTTGATCATAGTATATCATACTCCTCTCTTGATCCTTGAAAACTTCCTTCACACCAAACTTCAAGCAAACTCATTAGAGGGTTAGTGCACAATAAAAGTTTACATGTTCAGAGGTGACACAATCATTCTTAACACTTCTGGACATTGCATAAAGCTACTGGACATTAATGGATCAAAGAAATTCATCCAACATAGCAAAAGAGGCAATGCGAAATAAAAGGCAGAATCTGTCAAAACAGAACAGTTCGTAAAGACGAATTTTAAAATGGCACCAGACTTGCTCAAATGGAAAAACTCAAAACTAATGAAAGTTGCGTACATATCTGAGGATCACTCACGTAAATTGGCATAATTTTCTGAGTTACCTACAGAGAATTAGGCCCAGATTCGTGTCAGCAAAGAAATCTGTCTCTGCACAGTAATCCAAATCTAGTATGAACCTTACTATAGAGACTTTACTTGGCACAAAAACATGATAAGGAGAGGTTGCTACAGTAGTAAACAACTTCCAAGACTCAAATATAAAACAAAGTGCTGTAGTAAAAACAAT
Organism: Lolium multiflorum; assembly: GCA_030979885.1. Classification (NCBI taxonomy): domain Eukaryota; kingdom Viridiplantae; phylum Streptophyta; class Magnoliopsida; order Poales; family Poaceae; genus Lolium; species Lolium multiflorum. The sequence goes on from CM061747.1 coordinate 83,332,528, forward strand.
GGATTGTCTCCCATAAGCGCTTTTCTTTAACGCCTTTCAGCTAGGCGCAGAAAGTGTATATCAAGTATTTTCAAGAGATGAAGCATCAACATTATTACCAGGGGTGTTGAGAGTTTTATCAACAATGCATTGTATCTGGTCTATATAAGTAACTCCTCTCTCATTGCTCCTAGGCTTACTATTCTCATCAAACAAATTTTCAGAAACAAGCCAAGCATAGTTATTTTCCAAGGCTTCATGCATCCCTAGGAGCTTACTAGGTATTGGCGCCTTAATTTCTCTACCATCATTAACATTACTAGTATACTTAATTCTATCCATATCCATATTTTCAAGTATTTGTTTAAAATTAGGAAAGAAATCAAGCCTCTTATGCTTAATAAAAACTTTTCTAGCTTCTTTAACTATATCCTCAAACTCTCTAACAAGGACTTTTAAAACAAAATTTCTCTTTTCTCCCATCTCCATATCCAAAAGTGTAAGAAACATATGCTGTATTATGGGATTAAGATTAACAAATCTAGTTTCCAACATATGTATTAAACAGGCAGAAGCACTTTCATAAGTAGGAGCAGTTTTTAATAATGGTATATCTTCAAAATCTTCATCCATGCTAACATGGGTGAAAAATTCTTCTATATTATCTCTTCCAATGATACGCCCTCGTCCTACCGGTATCTTTTCCATAGTGAACTTAGGATCAAGCATGATGAAATAAACGAAAGGTAAATAAAGTAAATGCAAGTAACTAATTTTTTGTGTTTTTGATATAGAGAGCAAGATAGTAAATAAAGTAAAGCTAGCAACTAATTTTTTGTGTGTTTTGTTTAAGTGCAGCAAACAAAGTAGTAAATAAAATAAAGCAAGACAAAAACAAAGTAAGAGGTTGAGAAGTGGAGACTCCCCTTGCAGCGTGTCTTGATCTCCCGCAACGGCGCGAAATTTAGCTTGATGACGCGTAAAGCACACGCTCGTTGGGAACCCCAAGTGGAAGGTGTGATGCGTACAGCAGCAAGTTTCCTCAGTAAGAAACCAAGGTTTATCGAACCGTAGGAGCCAAGAAGCACGTTGAAGGTTGATGGCGGCGGGATGTAGTGCGGCGCAACACCGAGATTCCGGCGCCAACGTGAAACCTGCACAACACAACCAAAGTACTTTGCCCCAACGAAACAGTGAGGTTGTCAATCTCACCGGCTTGCTGTAACAAAGGATTAACCGTATTGTGTGGAAGATGATTGTTTGCAAGAAAACAGTAAAACAAGTATTGCAGTAGATTGTATGCGATGTAAAGAATAGGACCGGGGTCCACAGTTCACTAGAGGTGTCTCTCCCATAAGATAAAAGCATGTTGGGTGAACAAATTACAGGGGCAATTGACAAATAGAGAGGGCATAACAATGCACATACATGACATGATAAATATAGTGAGATTTAATTGGCCATTACGACAAAGTACATAGACCGCTATCCAGCATGCATCTATGCCTAAAAAGTCCATCTTCAGGTTATCATCCGAACCCCTTCCAGTATTAAGTTGCAAACAACAGACAATTGCATTAAGTATGGTGCGTAATGTAATCAACAACTACATCCTTAGACATAGCATCAATGTTTTATCCCTAGTGGCAACATCACATCCACAACCTTAGAACTTTCTGTCACTGTCCCAGATATCAATGGAGGCATGAACCCACTATCGAGCATAAATACTCCCTCTTGGAGTTAAGAGCAAAAACTTGGCCAGAGCCTCTACTAATAACGGAGAGCATGCGAGATCATAAACAACACATAGGTAATAGATTGATAATCAACATAACATAGTATTCTCTATCCATCGGATCCCGACAAACACAACATATAGTATTACAGATAGATGATCTTGATCATGTTAGGCAGCTCACAAGATCCAACAATGAAGCATAATTAGGAGAAGACAACCATCTAGCTACTGCTATGGACCCATAGTCCAGGGGTGAACTACTCACTCATCACTCGGAGGCGACCATGGCGGTGTAGAGTCCTCCGGGAGATGAATCCCTCTCCGGCAGGGTGCCGGAGGCGATCTCCTGAATCCCCGAGATGGGATTGGCGGCGGCTGCGTCTCTGGAAGGTTTTCCGTATCGTGGCTCTCGCACGAGGGTTTCGCGACGAAGACTTTAAGTAGGCGGAAGGGTAGGTCGGGGGCGACGCGAGGGACCCACACAGCCGCGCGGGCCAGCCCGCCGCCGCCCTAGTGTGGCGTCGCCTCGCGGCCCCACTTCGTATCTCCTCCGGTCTTCTGAAGCTTCGTGCAAAAATAGGACCCCGGGCGTTGATTTCGTCCAATTCCGAGAATATTTCCTTACTAGGATTTCTGAAACCAAAAACAGCAGAACAACAACTGGCTCTTCGGCATCTTGTTAATAGGTTAGTTCCAGAAAATGCATAAATACGACATATAATGTGTATAAAACATGTAGATATCATCAATAATGTAGCATGGAACATAAGAAATTATCGATACATTGGAGACGTATCAGGCGTACCGGATTCAGTTGCCCGAGGGGACCCGCATTCACGACGTCTTCCACGTGGGGCTGCTGAAGCCCTACCGCGGTGATCCGCCGGTGGCCACTCCGCCACTTCCGCCGACGGCAGAGGGTCGTCTGCTACCCAGCCCAGCCAAGGTGCTCCGCGCTCAGCGACGTCGTGATGTTTGGCACTTGTTGGTGCAGTGGGAGGGCCTTTCCGAGGAAGAGGCGACTTGGGAACCACGTGAGGAGTTCCAGCAACATTATCCAGACTACCAGCTCGAGGACGAGCTGTTTGCGCAGGCGGGGAGAGATGTTATGACCGGCCTGGTCTACCGCCGGAGGGGGCCCACTGGCCCAACCGGCCAGGCCTAGTTAGGGGCTTAGCCCAGTTAGCAGATTAGGGTTTTGCAATTCTCTTATAAATACAAGTTGTAATAGACTATATCGATCAAGCAATAATCAATATCATTATTGCCGACTCCCAGAGGAGTCGGCCTTCTCCCGTCCGCGCCGCAAACCCTAGCCGCCGCCTTCCCACGCGCCCGCCACGGCGCCCTGCCGCCGGCGCCGCCTCTCTTCCTCTCGCTCGCAGCACTTCCACCCCTACAATCTACGCTCCCGTCCTGGTAGAACCCTAGATTCTACCAGTAACTTTTATGCATCCAGTTTAATAGATGGTAGAGGGATGGTCAAATAAATATTCGGTCAAAATAGATGACAGAGGGGCAGAAGGGACCAGGGGATGGGGAAAAACTACCCGACTGTGTTCTGTGAACTGTACTGAACACTCCCTTTTTGGGTCCATGTCGCTTTCAGGAATAGGACCACTTTCTTTTTTCAGATATAAATACAATACCTTTTTCAGATATAAGTACGTTTGGGGACATGGAGGGCACTTCGTAAGACTAACCGGTGCTATAGCACCGTGTAGCACCGTCCAAAATATAGCTCACGGTGACAACACTCACGACAAGCACTTGGGCACCGCACTACCGGAAAATCACTAGTAGGAAAAGCCTCATTGGCGCACGAAAAAGTGATTCTGTGGCGCATGGGCAGTGCGCCACAGAATCTTTGCCACAAAAATAAGGTTTCTGTGGCGCACTGGCCCATGCACCACAGAATTAAGGTTTCTGTGGCGCACATGGTATGGTGCGCCACAGAAATAAGATGTTTTGTGGCGCACTCGTTCCAGCTGCGCCACAGAAATAGGTGCGCCACTGAATTATATTTTGGTGCGCCACAGAACATTGTACAGGTATACTCGATATTGTACTGCCTGGTGTATTATACAGGTTTTATACAGGTTTTGTACATAGTATACAGGTTATACACAAATATAATATAGACACATATAATATGGACACATATAACATAGCAACATTATACATCATCATCACATTACTTAGAGCCCGATCGAGTTATACATATAGCTCCATACAACTCACAATCCATGCAAATTAATTAAGTTCATCATCTCTAGATACAAATGAAGTGACACCGGCCGCCGCCTACACTAGGATGAAATAGAGTACCGCCGCGACGATGGTGAGCAAGAGCGAGAGCACAAGGAAGGTCTTCATCTTCATCTTGCTCTTGTTCGACTGGTGCTTCCTCCACTTGGCAACCGCCTCGTGTCTAGTCGGGTACCCTTGGTAGCAGTTGCACAAGATAACTCCAGCTTTAACCTTTTCTTCAAGATTTGGTTCTACATAGTAGGGCAACACCTCTGTGGGTCCTCCTTCCCTCAACTGATGCTTATACTTTTTCATTTTGGGAATAGGCTTAGGTCTGGATTTTGGAACTGGGAGAACTTCTGTAGTGTATGAGAACACACCTAGCTGGTTCAAGCCAGCTGCTGCTTCTTCTTCCCTCTCCCTGGCAGCAGCTTCTTCCCTCTCTTGCACACTTCTCCTACGATACACTTTCAACTCCTTGTCTGCCCTACCCATAGAAAAACTCTTGGAAAGAGAGGCATCCCTAGAGCCAGAGGCAACACTGGAGCCAGTGCTCCTCCTCTTTGCACTCCAGGATAGGTTGTCCATGTTTGGTGTGATTTTCTGGTTCACTAAACTAGGCATTTATATAGGATGGAGGGCACAGGGTATGAGAACACAAGCTGAACAATTGTGTTACATAGGACAATGTCATCAGTTTCTTTTTTTGAATTGTCCAAAATGGGTCAGAGACAAGCCATTGGGAATATTCCCCAAAATGGGTCAGGAGAGACTGTCCATTTTTGGTTCAGGAATATTCTTCAAAATCTGTCATATTTGGTCAGGATCAGAGACAATGTACTGATGGTTCTTGCTAGGCAGAGGCATTTTTGGTTCAGGAATATTCTACAAATTCTATCATATTGATAGGCAGAGGAATATCCTTGCTAGGCAGAGGTATTTTTGGTTGAGGAATATATACTGTATATATACTAAAACCATCTATTTAATCAGTGGCCAGAGGTGAACTAAAACCATCTATGCATTCTCATCTTGCAACCAGGGAGCATGAGCATGATCATTTCATAAATGAATTCAAACAGTAGCATTTCATGTACTAGTAGCATTATTATCTTGAAACCCCAAGCAGTAATTCAAAATCAACAAATCCTAGGCAGTAGCATTTCATTTTATTAACCCAAGCATTTTCATTTTCTAAACCTAAATTTGCTACTGCCAACAAATCCTAGCATTAATTCATAACCAACTAGGTAGTAGCATTTCATTTTATTAAAAAACCTACTGCATTGTATTGAAAAACCTACTGCATTATTCATTTTATTGAACCATGTACATCAATAGAGTAGTAGCAGCTTCATTTTAATTTTCATTTAAACAAACTTCATTCTTTTTCAGAGAGAACTTCAAGAACTTTATTAGCTCTACTGCAAGCAATGAATTTAAAACCTAAATCACATTAAAAACATTACCTAGCAGTAGCAAATTTGTATCTACATTCACTAACTATATTCAAAACCTAAATCAACCAATTCACTAACTACATTCACTAACCAATTTGTATCTGCCAATTCACTAACTACATTCAAACCTAAATCAACCAATTATTTGTATCAACTAGTTAAACCTACTGCTAGCTACCGCTGCTACTTTATCACCAATTTTTTTTAAAAGGCAGTAGCAATAGCTCTGATGCTAGGGATTCTGGGCGAGCAAACACCAATGTGGTTCAAGGCGACGACGAATTTTTATTGGGTTGGGTCATGGTGGGGTTCGAGCCAGACATGTAGTGGAGCGAACATGGCTGCTTGTCAATTGTTCATTTGAAACGTAATGCCACATCAACAAATACAGTGATCTACCGGCGTTCCTAGAGAATTGGCAATGGCGGTGGCAGGATTGGGGATGGGCACAGGGCAGTGGGGAGGGGGACAAGTGAGTGGGGACGGGGGAGAGGGGCTCTCACCGAATGGCGGCGGCGCAAGGTTGCGGTGGTGGCGGCGTTGTCCTCCTCCTCCTCCTCTGCGGTGGCGGCTCGGGCTCGCGCGTCCCCTCCTCCTCGATCTGCGGCGGTGGCTCGGGCTCGGGCGTCCCGCTCGGGCGGTGTCCTCCTCCTCCTCCGCGGAAGCGGCGCTAGGTGGCTGCGCTAGGAGGTGGCGGTGGCGGTGGTTGCGAGAGCACAGTGGGCGCTAGAGTTGGCTCGTCGGGGAAGAGAACTGCTTGTGAGTGGGGAAGAAAGAAACGAGTCGATTATTTCACCAAGTGTCTAAATTCTGTGGCGCACCCCTGTAGGTGCGCCACAGAATTAAGAATTCTGTGGCGCATCAGACGTGACATGCGCCACAGAATTCCTTAATTCTGTGGCGCACCTACATGGTGGTGCGCCACATAATTTAGACACTTAACAAAACAAAACGGGTTATTGCTGTGTCCTGACAGATACTTAGCACTAGCCTAGTCGTTAAGGTTAATGTTAGCCCATTAGTAGCCAGGTTCGAACCCTGGCTGCCACACAATTTTTCTTCCTTTTTTCATATTTTAGTTACATTTCAATAAATAACACAACATTATTTAGTAATTAGTAGAGAATTATAAATTACTTGTCTCATACAAACATGTTCTTGTTTCTCTCACACACACATGCATGTACTTGTCTAACACACACTCACACACATGTGATAGACAAAAAAAAGATCTTCTTCTGGTAGAATCTAGGGTTCTACCAGGACGGGGGCGTAGATTGTAGGGGTGGAAGTGCTGCGAGCGAGAGGAAGAGAGGCGGTGCCGGCGGCAGGGCGCCGTCGCGCGGAAGGCGGCGGCTAGGTTTTGGGGCGGCGCGGACAGGAGAAGGCCGACTCCTCTGGGAGTCGGCAATAATGATATTGATTATTGCTTGATCGATATAGTCTATTACAACTTGTATTTATAAGAGAATTGCAAAACCCTAATCTGCTAACTGGGCTAAGCCCCTAACTAGGCCTGGCCGGTTGGGCCAGTGGGCCCCCTCCGGCGGTAGACCAGGCCGGTCATAACATCTCTCCCCGCCTGCGCAAACAGCTCGTCCTCGAGCTGGTAGTCTGGATAATGTTGCTGGAACTCCTCACGTGGTTCCCAAGTCGCCTCTTCCTCGGAAAGGCCCTCCCACTGCACCAACAAGTGCCAAACATCACGACGTCGCTGAGCGCGGAGCACCTTGGCTGGGCTGGGTAGCAGACGACCCTCTGCCGTCGGCGGAAGTGGCGGAGTGGCCACCGGCGGATCACCGCGATAGGGCTTCAGCAGCCCCACGTGGAAGACGTCGTGAATGCGGGTCCCCTCGGGCAACTGAAGTCGGTACGCCAAGGTCCCAATCCGCTCCATGATGACGAAGGGCCCGGCATAGCGCGGACCAAGCTTGCGCTTGGCACGCGGGTCAAGGGACTGGTGAGAGCGGTGCAACAGGCGAAGCCACACCCAGTCACCCACCGCGTACTCAACCTCGCGGTGACGCCCGTCATAGTAGTGCTTGGCGACCTGTTGAGCTTGGACAAGACGCTGCCGCACCTCGGCCAGCATCTCGTCGCGGGCGCGGATGAGCTCGCCAGCTGCTGCCGTCCGTGCCGTCGCCGGGTCTACCGGCAGAATAGGCGGCGGTGGCCGACCATAGACCACCTCGAATGACGTAGCGCGCAGGAAGGAGTTGTAGGAGGTGTTGTAGCAGTACTCCGCCCATGCAAGCCAATCCACCCAAGCACGAGGACGATCACCCGTAACACAGCGCAAATACATGGCAATCACCTTATTGACCACCTCGGATTGGCCGTCCGTCTGAGGGTGGAACGCCGTGCTGAATCGGAGTTGGACCCCGGCCATGCGGAAGAGATCCCGCCATACATGCCCCGTGAACACCGGATCCCGATCACACACGATGGAGGAGGGAAACCCGTGTAGGCGGACGATGCCGTCGAAGAAGGCGCGGGCCACCGATGATGCCGTGTAGGGATGGCCAAGCGCAATGAAGTGGGCATACTTGGAGAAGCGGTCAACCACCGTGAGGATGACAGACTTGCCGCCCACCTTCGGAAGGCCCTCGATGAAGTCCATGGAGATGTCGGCCCACACCTGCGAGGGAACGTCGAGCGGCTGCAAGACACCGGCCGGGCGCAAAGTCTCCGTCTTGTTGCGCTGACACGTCTCACACGAACGTACCCAATCCTGGACCATGGCCTTATCTCCAGGGACGTAGAAGTCTACGCGCAGACGATGGAGTGTCTTTTGGACACCCTCATGACCCGCGAAATGCGCCAAGAGCAGCACCTGCTGGTGGAGGTCATCGTGGTCAGGGACGAACACGCGGCGGCCGTGGAGGAGAAGGCCGTCGACGAAGCGCCAGGGGTCGTCCAGCTCGCCCGTGTCGAGCTGCTGCCGCAGCAGCTGGGCGTCCGACGCGGACGCGGTCGCCTGGCGGATGTGGTCGAAGAGGGCGAAGGAGGGCCCCGAGCGGATGCATAGGAGGCGTCCGTCCGAGACTCCCTCAGCGGCGTCGGGATCGGCGTCGCGGCGGGACAAAGCGTCGGCCACCGTGTTGAGGCGCCCAGGACGGTACTCCACCGTGAAGTCGAAGCCAAACAGCTTGCTGAGCCACTGGTGCTGGGGCACCGTCGACAGCCGCTGGTCCAAGAGGAACTTAAGACTGTGGTGGTTTGTACGTACGCGGAACGAGCGCCCCCATACGTAGGGACGCCAGTGGCGGACGGCCTGGACCAATCCAATGAGTTCCTGCTCGTACGCCGCAAGCTTGAGGTGGTGGGCAGCAAACGGATGGCTGAAGTAGGCGAGCGGCCCGGCGCCCTGGTGGAGGACGGCGCCGAACCCCGCCCCGGAGGCGTCGCAGTCGACGATGAACGGCGTGTCGAAGTCCGGCATCTGGAGGACGGGGCCCATCGTCAGGGCCCCCTTGAGGGCCTCGAAAGCAGCGGTAGCCTCGTCATCCCAAGCGAAGGCCTCGTGCCGCAACAGGCGCGTGAGTGGCGAGGCGATGAGGCCAAAATCCCGGATGAACTTCCGGTAGGAGCCGGCGAGGCCCAGGAACCCGCGGAGGGCGCGTGGGAAGCGCGGCGTCGGCCAGGCGGCGACAGCCGCCACCTTGTCCGCATCCATCGCCACCCCGTCGGCGGAGATGACGTGACCGAGATAGGCCACCGAGGTCGTCGCAAACGAGCACTTCGAGCGCTTGAGGTGAAGTCGATGCGCTCGAAGCTCGTTGAAGACGATGGCGACATGCTGCAGGTGCTCCGCCCATGATGCGCTGTAGATCAAAATATCATCGAAAAAAAACAACACAAAACGGCGTAAGTATGGACAAAGGACATCATTCATCAGGGCCTGGAAGGTCGCGGGCGCGTTGGTGAGGCCGAAAGGCATCACCATGAACTCGAAGTGGCCATGGTGTGTCTGGAACGCCGTCTTGGCGATGTACTCTGGGTGCATGCGCACCTGATGATAGCCTGAGCGGAGGTGGAGCTTGGTGAAGAACCGCGCGCCGTGGAGCTCGTCAAACAACTCGTCGACCACCGGGATCGGGAACTTGTCCTTGAGCGTGAGGGCGTTGAGGGCGCGGTAGTCGATGCAGAAGCGCCACGTGCCGTCCGACTTGCGCACCAACAGCACCGGCGCGGAGAACGGGGACGTGGAGATCCTGATGATGCCCGCCGCCAACATGAGCGCGCACTGGCGCTCCAGCTCGTCCTTCTGCAGCTGGGGGTAGCGGTATGGGCGCACCGCCACTGGCGCCGACCCTGGGAGCAGGTGGATGCGATGGTCACACGCGCGTGGGGGCGGCAGGCCCTGCGGCTCCTCGAAGATGTCGCCGTGCTGCTGCAGGAGGTGCGTCAGGAGGGGGTGCTCGGCGTCGTCGGCCCCGGAGACGAGCTGCAGCTGCAGTGCGGGGGAGGTGCCCCCGAGGCCCTCCCAGCGAATGTGGCGTCCCTGGCGCCAAAAGGTCATCGTCAGGGCGTCGAAGTCCCAAAGGATGGGACCAAGCGTCCGCAGAAAGTCAACGCCAAGGATGAAGTCGAACCAGCCCAAGTCGATGCCGGCGCACGTGATGATGAAGTGCTCGTCGCCGATGGTGAGGGGGACGTGCTGGACTACCCCATGGCAGTGGAGGCGGTCACCGTTGGCCACGGTCACGCGGAGGGTATCCCCACCTGTCGGCTGTAGCGCGAGGCGGCGCATAGTGGCGGCGGGGAGGAAATTATGCGTAGACCCCGTGTCCAGTAGCGCCACCAGAGGCTCGCCCTGGATAGTGACCGGAAGCAGCATCGTCCGCTCGTGGCGGATGCCGGCGAGCGCGTGTAGAGACACGACGAAGGCCGTGGCAGCCGCGTCGGTCGGCCCGGCCGTCTCGGGCGCCGCGGCAACCGGCCCGGTCGTCGGGTCGCCCTCCTCCACGTCGACTGTCTCCAGGTAGAAGAGGCGAGGGCACACGTGACCGGGCGTGTATGGGTCGTCGCAGTTGAAGCAGAGTCCCAGGCGGCGGCGTTCGAGCTGCTCCGCCGGGGTGAGGCGGCGGAACGTGCGTGTAGCCGCGGGGGCGGGCCCGGTCGGTCCAGGTGGGGCGGGGCGGTTGGCAGCCGCGGCCGTAGGAGGAGGCCGGGCGGCGCGGGTGCCGCGGGCCAGGGGCGCCTGCTGAACCGCCTGGGCGCGACGCTCATAAGCGCGCGCGTAGTGCATCGCCGTCTGGAGGTCCTGCGGGGCCTGTAGCTCGACATCCACGCGAATGTGGTCCGGGAGGCCGCCAATGCAGAGTTCGGCGCGGTGTTGGCCCGTCACGCCGGGCGCATGGCATGCGAGGGCCTAGAAGCGGTCGGCGAAGTCCTGCACCGTGGTGGTGAACGCCAAACGCCCAAGTTCCGCCAAGCGGCTGCCGCGGATTGGAGGGCCGAAGCGGAGAAGGCAGAGCTCACGGAACCGGTCCCATGGAGGCATGCCACCCTCGTCCTGCTCCAGGGAGTAGTACCACGTCTGGGCGGCGCCGCGGAGGTGGTACGAGGCGAGCCACGTCCGGTCCGAAGCCAGGGTACGCTGTCCCCGGAAGAACTGCTCGCACTGGTTGAGCCAGTTGAGGGGGTCCTCGACGCCATCATACGTGGCGAATTCCAGCTTGGCGTAGCGTGGGGGAGCGAGGCCGGTGGCGCCCTGGGCGGGGTACTCCGCGCGACCAGCGGAAGGCTCGGCGAAGCGTGCGTGCGGCGGGTCCGGGAAGGACGGGCGCGGAGGGTCCCCGGCGGTGGTGTAGACGGGGGAAGGCGCCGGTGCGGCCGAGTAGACGGGCGGGGGCTCCGTCGCGGTCACCCACGCCGGAAGTCGGGAGGGTGACCGCGGAAACTGGACCCGCTGGATGGGCACGCCCTGGGGCAGCGAGGCGGGGCCCGCGCTGGGGGCCGGCTGCCATGACGCCCACGGCGGCGGCGGTGAGGCCGGGGGCGGAGCGGGCGCGCCCTGGCCGGTTAGGGCTGCCGGCGCGGCCGGTAGGCGGCGAGGGGCGGCGGCAGGGGCGGCGTGGTCATCCCCTGCGTACCGATGAGGTACAGGCGGATGCCCTGGACGACGGTGGCGAGGTCGCGGATGGCCGTCGAGAGCTCTTGCTGCGAGAGGAGGGGGCGGCGCCGGCGACATCTGCCAGGGGCGCCGCGTCGCCCGTGGAGGGCGGCGGCAGGTGCGCGGCGGCGGAGGAGGCCGGCGGCGTCTCGGAGGCGGCGGCGGTGGTGGCGGTGGGCTGGCTCGAAGACATGATCGTAACGGAGGTCTCTGATACCAAATTGGTAGAATCTAGGGTTCTACCAGGACGGGGGCGTAGATTGTAGGGGTGGAAGTGCTGCGAGCGAGAGGAAGAGAGGCGGCGCCGGCGGCAGGGCGCCGTCGCGGGCGCGTGGGAAGGCGGCGGCTAGGGTTTGGGCGGCGCGGACAGGAGAAGGCCGACTCCTCTGGGAGTCGGCAATAATGATATTGATTATTGCTTGATCGATATAGTCTATTACAACTTGTATTTATAAGAGAATTGCAAAACCCTAATCTGCTAACTGGGCTAAGCCCCTAACTAGGCCTGGCCGGTTGGGCCAGTGGGCCCCCTCCGGCGGTAGACCAGGCCGGTCATAACATCTTCGTCCTGGCTCCGAGCTCTAGCGTCTCTTTGCAATCTTCTTGCCCTTTCGGTTGTTGGCGGTTGAATACTTTATGCTGGCCACCTTGAGATTTCTTCGCGTGAACGGACAACCTTTAGAGGGTAGGGAGGTCTTCCTTCTTACTTTACTAGTAGTAGGCATGTCGAAGTGCCTGTCGAATTCCTCCTCGATCTTCGGGTCACCGTTCTTGTCCAAGTCTTCCTCGTTGGCGTCTCCTTGCATTCCTATGATGCTCCTCTTGCCCCTCCTCATGATAACACGGCTAGGCCTCGACGGATCGGTGATGAAGAAGCATTGGTCAACTTGGCTACCGAGTACCCATGGCTCATTTTTCGCGGATGCGTTCTTCGATTTTGCATCGGGTATAACCATGGTGGTGAAATATCGGCCTTCTTTTTCGACCTTCTTGGCCCATCTCACACGAAACATTGGCACCGTCTCTCCACAGTAATTGAGCTCTCATATCTCCTCGATCCTTCCAAAAATCTTTCCTTGACATTAGTCTCGTCATCGGCGTATGATAGCATAGTTACTCCTGAGTTTTGATTTTCACTATTTCTGTCCTTTTCCTCGGTGTAGAATCTGTAACCGTTGATGTCGTACCCCTGATAGGTCCTTACGTTATGCCCGGTGCCCTGTGATAAGGTGTATATGAGTTTTTCATCTTCGGTAGAAGGCCTTTTTCTCTGTGCTTCAAGCAGTTGAGTTTGCTTGAACCAACGCGTGAAGCTGGAGTTGTGCTCTTTGGTTACGTCTCCCATCTTCCTCGGCCGGCCCATATCGATGTAATTCTGCTCGATCATGCTTTTGTGCTCTTGCACGAAAGGTTTGATCAGTTTTAAGTGTTGTAGCGCGACCCGGTGAGCCCTGTCACCGTCGTCGCGTCGATTGGCAATGCCGACATGGACTGAGCGGTAGCCCTCGCGGTGACCGACTCCAGCGAGCCTGCCGAGGTGCGTCCTGGGGGGTAGACCAACATGATCCTCGTCGTCCTCGGTGCTTAGATAATTCTGGCAGAAGGAGATGCACTCGTAGGTTAGAAACCCCTTGGCCATGCTTGCGTCTGGACGGGCCCTATTGCGAACGTATCCTTTCATGACACCGTTCTGCATTTCGAAAGGCATCATGTTGTGGAGGAACGTCGGGCCGATCTGCCTGATGTCATCAACGACATGGAGAAGGAGATGGACGCATATATCACAGAATGCGGGCGGGAAGTAAATCTCGAGCTCACATAGTATCACCACGATCTCATCCTGTAGCGTCTTGAGCTGCCTCACGCCGATCGACTTCCTGGTGATAACGTCAAAAAGTTGCAAAGGCCAAACAGCGTATCGGACGTGCTCGTCCATTATCCCTCGGATCGCAACGGGAAGTCTCTGCGTCATGAGCACGTGGCAATCGTGAGACTTCATCCCGGTGAACCTCTTCTTCGCTACGTCCGATATCTGCTTATATTCCCGAGTAACCGTGAGGAACTTTCACTCCTATGAGTCACCTGAAAAACTACTCGAGCTCCTCCGGACTCGTTGTGAAGCAGGCAGCGGGAAGCAGCACCGCGCTCTTCTTAGCCCTTTTGCGGAGACGTTGAGTCCCTTCCGCCTGATCATCATCATCATCGTCGTCGTCGTCAGTATCGGGGGCTTGAAGATCTTTCCTGATGCCAAAATGTTTCAGATCGTATCTTGCTTTCGGTCCATCCTTGGACTTTTCTGAGTTGCAAAGAGTGCCAAGAAGACTCTCGGTAACGTTCTTCGTAATGTGCATGACATCGAGGCTGTGGGGCGTGTGGAGGACCTTCCAGTACTCCAAGTCGTGGAAAACAGACCTCGCTTTCCATACACCGAGCAGCGGCTCTGGCTTCGGTCGCTTCTTTCCCGGCGCTGGGCACTCTTTCCTATTTTTCAGAAGATCATCGATTTCTGCGCCGCTCCTCGGGTGTGGGGGTCCATCGGGCTCATCTTTACCATTGAACAGATCACCGCGTTTTCTTCACGGGTGATCCAAGCGAAGCCACCTTCGAGCACCTAGGTACACGGTTTTCGAGGACCCAGGATCCCTTGGTAGCTGTAGATACGGGGTCTCGTCCATGCACTTCACACAGCCGTTGAATCCGTGGCCGACCTGGGCAGATACATATGCGTAACCAGGATAGTCCGTGACCGTCGTGATCAACGCGGCTCTCATATCGAAATAAGTTCTAGTGTAGGCGTCCCACGTACGGGGTGGCGTCTTCCACAACGTGTCTAACTCCTCTTTCAGCAGCCCGAGATACAAATGCATGTCGACACCTGGTTGTTTCGGCCCCTGAATGAGAATACTCAGGTGTATGTACCTTTGCTTGGTGCACAACCACCGGGGTAGGTTGTAAGGCCATACAAACACAGGCCAGGTCCTATGCGTGCTACTCTAGTTGCCGAACGGATTGAGTCCATCGGTGCTCACACCCAGCCTGATGTTCCTTGCGTCGCCCCCGAACCTAGGGAAGGCGATGTCCAATGCTTCCCATTGTCCAGCGTCTGAAGGGTGTGTCAGCATATAGCACATCTCCGGATCTTCTTCGGGCTTCTGCCTTTCCGCGTGCCATTGCATGAGCTTTGCTTCCTTAGGGTCCACGAAATACCGCTGCAGACGGGGAGTGATAGGAAAGTACCATACTACTTTTCGAGGTACCTTCTTGTTCCCAAACTTGTACCGTCTGTGGCCGCACACCGGACATGTGGTTCTGTCCTGGTACTCGCACCTATAAATCACACAATCATTAATGCAGGTGTGGTATTTTTCGTGCGGTAGGTCAAGGGGGCACACGACTTTCTTGGCCTCCTCGATACTACTTGGCAATGTGTTCCACTCCGGGAGACGATCGTGCCAGAATTTCAAGTTCTTGCTGAAGCTGGAATCGGTCCACTTGTTCTGCGTCTTCATCTGTAGGTAATCAAGCGTTACATGCAAGCGCGTATCCTGCGGACGGCGCCCAGGAAAGATCGGAGTCATCCCGTCTTTCTCCATTTGCGACAGCTTGGCTCTCTCTCTAGCTGCAACTCTATCGTTGCTCGTCTCCTGGAGGAGCAGATCTTGAACATGAGAGTCCCGCAAGGCCGAAATTAGCGGGGTCGCGCCGGAATCTTCTTCTTCATCATGATGATCTTCTCCGCTGGCATCTTCTTCTTCATGATGATCTTCTCCGCCGACTTCTTCTTCATGATGATAGTCCTAGTCGACATGATGATAGTCTTCTTCATGATGATAGTCATCTCGCTCGACATGGTCTTCATGCGCACCATTTGATGGGGCCGGCCGCGCCTGGTTGTCTTGCATGAAACCGCGCCTCAGCAGGTGCTCCTCCAGTTGTCCGTAATCAGGGTTGATCCAGCGCTCGAGTTTGCATGATCGACACGGACATCTTATCTGGCACCTATTGTTCCGAATCATGTCCTCCTTCGCGTCTATCTTGTATCTAGAGATTTGAGCGGAACTCATCGAGAGGACCATGCTTGCCTGCAAATGGTATACATAGAACAGGAAATTAGAACCGCAACACATGCACACACATGCATGGGCCGTACCTCTCCTCAAGGTATTACATGGAGCGGAAAAATTCGGCATGACCTCTCCTCAAGGTAGGACATATGGGTAGTGCAAAAATTTGCCGAAACGGAAATGAATCAACATTTCGGCAAACATCCGTGCACCACACCGGCACACACACAAGCGCTTCACCCGCAACAAGCATCCATACACACAACGGCCACACAAGATGTACAAGCATATGCATGTCCCTCCAAGCATATGTATGTCTCCTCCAACTACTCACCTTGTAGATTCGATACCGAGACGAGACCGCGATCGATGAGTTCGAGAGGAGGAGAGAGTATGGAGAGCCTTCTCCTCAACTCCAATTATGTATCAACCAAAGTAAGTGCAATAAATACCCAAGCAAGTGAAAAGTATAGCCAAAATGGTATGAGAGAGAAGGGGGACGAGATGGAGGAAGAAGAATGGCTTGGGTAGTGTGGTAGGTGGGAGGTTGGCTCTACTTTTGTATATCTGGTTCGCTAATTCTGTGGCGCACCGAACATAGTGCGCCACAGAATACCTTATTTCTGTGGCGCAGCCAAGCCAGTGCGCCACAGAATAGACTGTTTTTGTGGCGCACCACTGCGCTGCGCCACAGAATAACTTATTTCTGTGACGCACCAGGGTCAGTGCGCCATAGAAAAAGTAAAACCAATAAATGGGGGTGACAGGGTGTGGGCCCCACCAAGTTTTTGTGGCGCATGGATCCCCGGTGCGGCACAAAATTAAGCTATTTCTGTGGCGCACCGTGCCTGGTGCGCCACAAAATAACTTTTTGTGGCGTATTTTTAGAGGTGCGCCACAGAACTAAGCTCCACCTATAAGTGTTTTCCTACTAGTAAATATGTTTGTGCCGTGCGTTCATATTTTGCCTTGCGGCAATACACGGCAAAGAATAGAACACCGTGAGCCTATAAACCAAGCACACGGCATACCCAAAGAGCATGGCACATTGAACGAACGCACACGGCAAATAATACACGCACGGCAAATCCTGCCGAAAGCGCATGGCACAAACAAGCTCACGGCAAAGCACGAGAACCACGCACGGCAAAACAGGTCACACAGAATACTGCGACTCTAGGCCCACATCCAGAGCCAATCTGCATCCTAATTGCATCCTAACGGAAAGGGTTTACCGTGCGCATGTCGTCACGCACGGCAAACATTTTGCATTTTGGTATTTTCATTCGGCGCTATATTTTCCTTAAACCCTAACCCTGCAGGTCCCAAATCGGGCGTAACTAATTCGGAAAAAATACGAGACCTTTGCGTGGTGTCATTTTATGTGATCTAGTTGCGAGAAAAAATTCAAACCATTAGAAAAGCAGCCCAGAAAGACCATTCACAGAAATGACCTATCAAGTTCAAGGTTGCATGATTTTTAGGTCAAATGAGCTCGGTTTGGCTGTGATCATGGCATAGTTTGTCGGAATGAGGCTATATCGGATAAGCGCGTGTCCCAGACGCGGCGCCAGCGGCGGGAGAGCGCGCTGGTGCGGCCGGCCGGCGGCCGGGAACGAGCGAAGGTGGCTGAGGATACCGTGCAGAAGATCGTCGGGGAGATATCGCTGATGTGCGGTCCCTCTCCCTACCGCATCGCTGCCGGCCGTGCTCCATGAGGCAAACTTTCGAGTTCTGATCTCGACCGAATCGTGCTTCAATGTGACTGTGTTAATTTAACAAAGTATTTAGGGTTTCGTATCGTGACTATACATGTCAGTCTGGATGGTTACCAAATACCATTAGGTGATTACAACTTTACAAGTCTACCTACAATTCGCACATGGTCTAGAGGCTTACCAGAACCATTACTCCTAGCCGATTAAGAGTCTATGTACACATTTCCGCGTGACAGCTACCTGAATAGCTCCTTCAACACTCACGACAAGCACTTGGGCACCGTCACAAAATCATCACAGACATCCACTGGGTAAGAAATCGTCTATCATTGCACATTCTTCGCCAAGTTTAGGGCTATTTTCATCGTTTATTTTTCTTTGCCACATCTCAGGCGTGGATAAATTAATAACCGTGTGTGTAGTCTAGACTCTAGGGTTCCTTCTGATATCCCGTTTTACGTGTGTAGTCTCATCGCCTTCCACCACGATGTAGTTTCCTCGTCTGTGCTGTATAAAGACTCGTATGGCCATCCTCTTGCCACACATAGCAGCTCTGCAGGAGACAGAGACACAATTCGATATGGCTCGTAGCAAGAAGATCACTCTCCTCTCTCATTACTGGTAGTGCCCGCCTACACAGTGTCGTCCTGTCGAGCATGCATCTTGAGTGGTGGAGGAGGACAAACATGTCCGGTGGTGGAAGAGTACATGTCCCTCCCAACGCCGGACCATGAAGCCGGCTCCTTCCCCTCGTACTCCGGTTGGTCGTCCTCAGATGACGACTACGAAAGGAATTTTGAGGATGACGAGGGCGCGGTGATGCGACGCAGCAAGATGAGTCACCTCAGCTCGAATGGTGGTTGGAGCCTGAGCGGTAGGCCGAGAAGAAGGAGGAGGACGAGATGCTCTGGGAGTCCTTCGTAGAGAAACAAGAGGAAGAACGAGAGTGCGGGGCGATGTCTGGCAATGTCACCACTGGTCACGACGATGAGAAGTAGAAGTATATGTGCTTCTTTTTTTAATTTGTAAATTTATATATACATAGAAACACGGTTGTTCTCTATCACCCGAGTAAATGACAAAAAACTACCACAATTGTGACAGCGGTGACACGGAACTACCAAATGGAACGCGTTTGTCACATGACTACCAAGTTTGGGGCACGTCCGCGACGCGGAGCACTGATTTCGTTATTTAGACGCATTAAACCGTTTTCTAACTATTTGGGCCCACCTGTCAGGACTACGTGGCAGGTGAAAACCTAACTGCTATTTAATTTTGCAAAAACAACCTCAAAATATTTTTTTATCACACACAGATCCAATTTCCAAACAGAAGAAAATAAAAAAATAAAAATTCCCATCTTATATATATAATTAAAACACAAGACAAAGAAAAAATAAAGTCTTCTCCTTCCTGCCATCCCACCCAAACTAGGCTGCCGGTGCGCCACGCACGTCAGCCGCCGCCGGTGCGCCAGTACGCCGTCGCCGGTGCGCCAGGAGGCCACCGCCGGTGCGCCAGGACGCCGCCGTAGGTGCGTCCAGTCCACGGTCATCCAACTCCCTCGCGCCTGGGACGCAACGCCGCCGCCAAGTCCTTCACGAGCGCCGCCGGTTCGACGGCTACAAGTGCTCTGCATGACGGCGCCCGCTGCAGCCGCGCTCGCCCCTCCCCCTTTTCCCCGCTGCCTCTGTCGGGGAGGCTCATATCCGCAGCACATCTGACTCAGCCTGGGCCACCACCGTCGACGGAGATGGGGGCACCGCCTAGGCCGCCGCCCCGTGCTATTCCCTCGCCATCGATCCCCCATTTGCCATTCCTCACCCGCCTCCAGTTCCTACTGCCGCTGCGAGGATGAACTAGGGAGCCACCGCGAGCCGGGGACAAGGGTCCCGGTAGGTCCGCGTCCTGCGTCTCTCCGACGAGCGCCTCTGTGTCTCTCCAACGAGCGCCGCCGCTTCTCTCCGAAGAGCGCCGCCGCGTCGTACTGCCGCCGCTGTGCCGGGAGTGGGTTGGTGTCGAGCCTCCTGGCTTTCTCTTGGGTCAACGTAGATGGACGAGGAAGAAGTCCATTTGTACTTGATTGCTTTTTGGGAAAAGGAGATAGGGGGTTTTCTGTAAAATTAGCAGAAAAAAGTCATTTGTTTTTGCCACGTAGGACCTGACAGTGGGTCCCGACTGTCAGAAACTGGATTAAGACGCGTAAATTGGAAAATCAGTGCTCCGCGTCGCGGGCGTGCCCCAAACTTGGTAGTCATGTGACAAACGCGTTCCATTTGGTAGTTCTGTGTCACCGCTGTCACAATTGTGGTAGTTTTTTGTCATTTACTCCTATCACCCACGATTATTGCAAATAAAATCATTTGGGACATGGCTCATAGCACACGGTTTTGTGCAATAGATCGCAAATGGTTACTCTATCAAAAAGTGTTTACGTATTTATTGGCCATTCTACTTCTACCTTCTTGCTATTTACCGTGTCGTTCTCATAATATTCGTGTCGTTTACCCTCTTCTACAAAAATGCCTAGCATAATTTCCCCTCACACATCTAGGTGGTTGCCGGTTCAACGCTCGTGTGTTGTGTGGGGAATTATTTTGCATTTGGCTCCAACAACATGACAAATGGGTCCAAACGTAGAGGGGTTTTTGTTTTTGTCACATCATCAACTTCGGACTATAATTTCTCCTCTTCAGCCTCTCCGTACACCCTACCCCCACATTTCTGCCAAGCCAACCGTCGACCCGGTGAGTCGATCGCTATCACCGTCCCTTTCTCGCCATCGCATGTCGCTGTCCTGCGGAAACTTTAATCACTCACCGTCCGTCGACCTTGGCCATCACAGACAAGATCCAATGGCGTGGTGGTGTGTTAGGGAAGGCTAGGTGCTATGGCATTAAGCTCGGGTTCTGGTTTCCGATGCATCAACACGTGCCATGATTCCGAGACAATTATTATCAGACCAACATCAGAGACAACTATTATCAGACCAACATCAGAGACATTTATTGTCAGACCAACATCACATAACCAATATAGAACGTTACAATTTTTCCGTACTAAATAGTACTCCAACATTTGTCACGGGTATAGTACTAGCTCCTGCAAGACTTGGTTTGACATTCATACCTCATATTTGGAAACACATTTTATTTCGACTCTGATATTTGGAGGACACATACGGCGGACCTTGTTGGATATTTTGTTGCGTAAAGAGGCAGGATGGTGTGCAGATGACACGTGAACTTCAACACTCTTAAGCTTTCTAATAACAGTGGGGATGGATAGCAGATGCTTGAGGATTTTCACATATTCCTCACCTCTTCGAGATAAATGGAACTCTATATTGTCTACTGACTCAAGGGTGATGTCATGCGCCATGCCGTTATGCGGCGAACGACATGCACAAGCCAACGAGCAATTATCAGGAGCCTACAAGATAAGAAAACAAGCATATTATAGTATTCTGACGCCTCTGCTCCAGCTTTAAAATTCAAAATACTGATCATTCAAAATAATAATAAATAAACTTGTACATTACCGTCGGATGGGGCAATAAAATTACAAGCTTCTTTATACTGCTGCCTCTCCTCAGGAGATGCAACACACTTGGCAGAGTGCGATGGGGATCCGAAGATACCGACAGGGAGTCGCACTTTGGAAGATTGTATGTGTCATCCATGAATCTCTTGAACTCCTCTTCTCCCTGGCAAAATCAGCAAAGAGAACAATGGAATTAGCCATGGATCGAAGACATAGTTAGACCGTGTGTACCAAGGACTTTGATCAACACGTATATGTAAGCTGGTGATAATCAAGGATGTAATATACGCACAAAGGGTGCCTCCAGTCGCAGCTCGTCGATCGTGTCCAACTGCCGCATCAGCGGCGCCATTGCAGAGCAGTGCGTGACTTCTAGCCGTCGGAGATGGCCCACCGCGTCGGTGAACACAAACTGCCCTATGCTGGCCAAGACCAACTCTGCCAGGTTCGGTGCAGCAATGTGGACGTCGGCGACGTAGCGTACTTTCGCCACCTCAAGATTTGGGGCAGAGACATCCAGGCGGCGGGTCTTCCTGGCATGGAATTTGAGACGCCGGAGCGTGGCGGAGCTTATGGATAAGTCGGAGCCATTCACCAGCTTGACGAGCATCAGGGTGAGGTTCCTCAGGCGTGGGCATTGAGAGGACACGAGGACCTCCAGCGCCCGGGTATCCATGGTAGCTAGTGCTATATCCAGGTCAGCCAGCGCCGCGAACACGCCGACTGTCGGCAAACGGAGGTGGAAGTGTCCTCCGAGGGAGAGGTCTATGCCCATCGCCTGCTCGAAAGGAGGCAGACCCGCTATCCCCAAGCGTGGTATTTTTCGGTACGATGCTGCCTGGGGGCTCCATGCCAGTTTCCGCAGCATCATTGCTTGCAACTGGCGAGGAACTTCCAGAACCGACCCCACCTCCCAGCTTGTTGCCCGTCTTCGCCAATGCAGATTCCGTTGCAAGGCTTGGGCAAAACGGCGTTCCCCTTCTCTTGTGAGAGAACAGGACTGCAGGCTTCTTATTAATCTCCTGGACATTCTGGAGGAATCGCGCCCCCTGTCCTTTCTTGAGAACCGTCTTCGCACTCTCACCATGGACTCGCTCCACCTGGCGATTAAGGAGAGGTCTCTCTACTGGAGGATGAGGGCGAAGATACGCTATGCCCTTGAAGGGGACGAGAACACCAAGTTTTTCCACACCTCGGCCACCCGTCGCCTTCGCCGTAACTCCATCGCTTCTCTAGTGGTGGATGGTGTGACGACCACGTCCCACCCTGGTAAAGCGGTCATTCTTAAGGCCTACTACTCTGAACTCCTTGGCTCCGTTAGCCCTACCTCCTGGCGTTTCGACCTTAGGTCACTCTATCCCGTCAGACCCTCCCTCCCCGTGTCCCTCAGCGCCCCTTTTACTCGCGATGAGATTAAGTTGGCCTTCCTCTCCATGAACAGGCTGTCTAGTCCGGGTCCTGATGGTTTTGGTCCCTCCTTTTTCTCCTCTTTTTGGGATACGGTAGCTCCGGACGTTTTTGCTGTCTTTGACTCCTTCTACAAGGGCGACATCGACCTCACCCGCATAAACCGAGCCTTCCTCGTCCTCCTCCCAAAAATCGACGGTGCCAATAACCCTTCCCTTTTTCGCCCTATCTCCCTCCAAAACTGCATTATGAAAGCCATCACGAAGGTCCTGACCACAAGGTTACAGGCAGCCATCCACTCCCTGGTTGACGCTGACCAGACTGGCTTCCTCTCTGGGCGCCGGATCTCAGAAAACATCGTCTATGCGGCTGACATCATCAGATGCTGCCACCTGCGCAAAGCCCCAACCCTTGTGTTCAAAATCGACTTCAAAAAGGCCTTCGACTCGGTCAACTGGGATAGCCTCCTTACCATCCTTCGGGCTCGGGGTTTCGACGACCTCTGGTGCGATTGGATGGCCCGTATTCTCCGCACCGGCCATACTACGGTGCTCCTCAACGGGGTTCCCGGGGATTGGATCCGCTGTAAAAATGGCCTCCGTCAGGGGGACCCGCTCTCCCCCTACCTCTTCATTATTGTTGCGGATGTCCTCCAGCGCCTGATTCGCAACGCTTTTACCCTCGGCCTGCTGTCACACCCCCTATCCCCCACCACCCCCTGCCCCGTCCTCCAGTATGCTGACGACACGCTTATCATCTGCAGAGCGGATGTTGGGGCCGCGTCGCATCTCAAACTTGTTCTCGACGATTTCGCTGCGGCCACCGGGCTAGCGATTAACTTCCACAAATCTTGTTTTATCCCTATGAATGTCCCTCCTCGGGATGAGACTCTCATGGCATCCTCCCTCGGGTGTCCCGTCTCCTCCTTCCCCCAGCCCTACCTCGGTCTCCCGCTTTCTCCTACCAAACTCCCCATCTCGGCCTACGCCCCGCTTATTCTATCTTTTGACCGCCGCCTTTCCGGGTGGCGTGCTCTCCTCCTCTCTTCTGGTGGGCGCCTTGTATTATGCAATGCCGTGCTGAACAACCTTGCTACCTACTATATGTGCTCGTTTTTGCTTCCACAGGGTGTGCTCGAAAGTATAGATAAGAGGAGGCGCGCCTTCTTCTGGACCGGCAAGGATTCTTGCTCGGGTGCTCGTTGTCTAATTGATTGGGATAAAGTTTTGTTGTCTAAACAGGAGGGTGGCTTCGGCGTTAAGGATCTCCACCGGCAGAACAGGTGCCTTCTCTTAAACTTTGTCCATAAACTCCACCAGACTGACTCGCTTCCTTGGAAAGATTGGTATCGGCAACATTCAGGGCGCGACCTCGGCGACACGACTTCTACCCCGTCCTTCCTCGACAGCATTGTGCGGGAATGCCTCCCGCTCTACCGTGCCATTACACGCGCCGGCGTTGTGAGTGGCACCACCACCTCCTTCTGGCTTGACAAGTGGCTCCCCGGGGGGCCGCTTGCCGAGCGATACGCGGCGCTCTTCTCCCACGTCACCAGGCCACATGCGACTGTGGGCACGGTCGTCACCTCGGGCTTCTTGTTGCAGCCACGGCTGTCCTCCGCCGCAGTGCGGGAGCTGGCCATTGTTCAGGGCTACGTGGACACCGTCACCCTCCTCGACGGGCAGGATCTCCGCTTCATCGACTCCCCCTCGACCCCGCCGTTCAGCTCCCGCGAGGCCTACCGCATGCTCTCTCCGTGTCGTGCTCCTGATGCGTCGGCATGCAAGGCCTGGGAGCTGAAGCTTCCCGCGAAGATCAGCATCTTCGCGTACCTCGCCGACATCGACAGGCTTAGCACGAGAGCCAACCTCTTCTACAAGAGCTGCGCGCCTACCGACTCCTGCGCGGCATGTTCTATCGCTGAGACCCGGAGGCATCTCTTCTTCGACTGCCCCATCTCCGTGGAGGTCTGGGCCAGGCTTGGGGTGTCCATCCCTAGCGACGACTTCTCCATTTGGGACCTCTCTTCCCCGACTGCTGTTGACTCTTCTACCTGGCGCGCTGGCATTGCAGCAGTATTATGGTCGATTTGGAAGGCGAGGAATGACCTCGTTTTCAACGCCAAGCCCTCCACCGCACGCCTTGTGCTACGTCGGGCCGGTGATGATCTCGCGATTTGGCGTTGGCGGTACAAGATCGAGGACCGTGGAAGCTTAGATAGTCTTCGAAACTCTATCCTAGCTGCTGCTGTTTAGTTATTGTATGCCATGCTGTAACATCCCCCTGTACCCCCCCTTCTCTCTCTCTGTATGTAAGCTGTGACTGCTAAAGTCAACTCGAGTAATATAACAAGCGGTGGGGTTTATCCCCCCCGTAATTCTCGAAAAAAACAAGGAGGCAGATCGATCTCGTTCAACATTTGCTTATTATGGTAAGCGACATCCACGCAGAGGTCAAGCTTGCCGGCGACCTGCCCTGAGGCGAAAAGAAGCCACGCTGCTAGGCGGCCGGCCTGGACGTTGTTGCATTTGTAGGGCACGATGATCTTGACGTTGCGGAGGGTGACGCGTGGATCGGCGGCGCCGTAGGCGGCTAGAGCACCGTCTACGATGTCGAGGAAGGAGGTGCCTTCATGGATCAGGTCGCTGACGAGGATGATATCTGGGACGCTTGCCCAGACGCGGCGCCAGCGGCGTGAGAGCCCGCTGGTACGGACGGCAGCCGGAAACGAGCGGAGGCGGCTGAGGATGCAGTGCAAAAGCTCGTCGGGGAGTTTGCTGATGTGGTCCCTCTCGCTACCACATTGCTGCCGGCCGTTCTCCATGAGGCAAACTTTTGAGTTCTCATCTCGACAAAATCGTGCGTGACAAACTTATAACCAATTAATTAGGGTTTTGGGATTTTTGGCTTTTTTTTTGAGAATAAACTTGCTGTGATTATATTAATCAACCGGCACACTCAGATACCAAGAGTTCTAGGTGCCCGTCACAAATGAAACTGCGCATCAATCTGGACTCTCGATCTGGAACTCGAGGTTTACCTAAACTGGTTTTACCGTGACTGTATATATCAATCTGGATGGTCACCAAATACCATGAGGTGATTACAAGTCTACGTACAATTCGCATGAGGACTCTCGGCAGCTTCAGGGGCTTGCCCGAGCTGAGTCTACCAGCGTGGTACTACGCTTATGTGCCCTGACTTCCATGCCCGAGTCAGGACCAGGGTTTTTTTTCTCGGCCGGAATTTCCGAGATTTCGGCGAAAACCGGTTTTACCGGTTACCACCGAGAAAAAGAAATACCGAACGAAATTCTCCGGTATTTAAATAATTTGGTCAAATTTAAATTTTTTAAATAAATTTTCAACAAAATAGTGAGTTGGTTTGACGAATCTCGTCCGGTATTTGGCCGGTATTTCCGAAATTTCCGAAATACCGGAATACCGGTACCCACCGATATTTTTTGCCTACCGAGAAAAAATCTTGGTCAGGACACAACACGTTTGTGGTTTGTCGTGTCAACAACCGACACGCCAAGTTCTGAAATGAATAGCTAGCAATCTAGAATGTGTTACGTTCCGAAATGAATAGCTCACAACACATGGATCGTAATTTGATTGGAAAATAATCAAAATATGTACTACTATGGAATCTGTGTTATGGTTCTGAAATTATTAAATTCTACTCATAACATGAAGACTGCTGGTCTATATGACTACACTGTTAGAGTGATCTCCTCCCGAGTGGGCCCAACGGCCCACCGGGCCCCTTTGACCTTCGTCCTGATCGGGGACGCCCAACCCATTATGGTTGGTGGGTCCTGTCGCCAGCGCTATAAAGGGAGGTGGGGGCCGGCGGCTCGCAGTACGAGGTTCACCGCGTTTGTCGTACGCCCCACCGACATACCAATCCGATCTAGGGTTAGCGATGTGCCGACGGAAAGCTCCACCGCCGCCACCGCTCACCCACGCCGTCGCCGTCGTCACCGTGTCGAATCCATCCGGTTCCTCCTCTAAGGGAGAAGGTATGCCTCCCACTCCCTCTCGTTCTCTCTCAGATACGAAGTTATACCCACAAATATAGTACCTACCCGCATAGATGCTACTCTAGTCGATCCGTAGATCTTTAACATTGGTATCAGAGCCATTGCTAGTTGTAGATCTCGTGTTTTTACGGGTAGAAAAGAAAGCAAAAGGCAAACCCTAGTTCATCCCTCCGAACAGAAACCCTATTTTGCAAAAGGGAAAAGAAAAATTGTTACCGGCCAGGCCCTCGGGCTCGCCTACAGAGTCTGTGCCGCGCAAGGCCGCGCCGTTCCTCTCGATCCAGGTGTGCATCGGCAAGCCGAGGCACCGGGAAGAAGAACAACCTCCTCTCCACTTGCTGCAACTGCCGCTGTGCGAGAGTGGGGCAAAGAAAAGTACAAAGAAACCTCATCGGCTTACCGCGTTGCTGCTGCTCGTCGCCGGCAAAGAAGGGCATCGCCTCTGCACCGCTTGACGGCGGTGCGCTCACCGCTCGGGTGGACGCACTCACCGGAAAGAGGCGCAGGGGGGCGGGGGGGCGCCGCTGCACCTCATTTCCGAAAGAAACAGCAGGAGGGATGTGGGGGATATGGAACCCGGCCGTGGTGCCGTGGTCCGCTCGCCGTTGCCGGCGGGAGGGAGCTCGGCCGCTCGCTTTCTCTCCGCCGCCAGAGACCGGCGGGAGCGAAGGAGACACAGGGGGTTGGGGGCTACTGATTCTAGGGTTAGGGTTAGTGGGGGCGGTGGTTCAGCCGTTTCCTTCCTAACGGTTGGATAGAAGAACAACTGAAGTTCATACCCATGTCGAGAATGAAAAAAATCAGATTATGCACGTTAAGAGAGTAGAATCCTGATGGCTTAAGACGCATAATAAGCTTAAAATCATACGCCGATTATACTGATAGTCTAATCGATACTTAGTTAAAGTTACCAGCACGAGTTCTAGAACAGGGAAGCTGAGGTCATACTACACCCAGCAGAACGGGAGGTACACAAACATAGCTACTGTACATAATTAAGTTCAGCATACCATACCACTAAACCAAAGCAAACTCCATTGGTATATACGTAACTACTTGCTCTACTTGGCCTAACAACTGTGAGTACTACGGCAGCACCGGGCGCAGGACTGCCTACTGGATCATCAAACTTGTGCCACCGATAGTCCCGCTGCCAGAGGCATTTTGGGAGGTTTGAGCAGTCAACCCGGCCTGCAAATTGGTGCGACCGACACTTGGGGTCACGATGCCTTGTGTCCCTGAAGCAGAGGATGAATTACCCTTCAAAAGGTTGTCAATCTCTCCCAGGACATGACGACTCATATCCGACGGGTCAAACTTCTCAGCCTTAACTATGCCAAGCTTCACACCGTTCCTGGCTCCCTCCTTGACTCTCAACTTGAACACATATTTACGCCAAAGGATCCCCCGCATGATTTCCTCAACTTTTGCATCATCTTGTTCGTTATTTTGTATCATATAAAGCTCTTGTGCGTTATGGCCAATTATCTCATCAGCCGCCTCATGGAAGGCAGTAGCGTTGCAAGAACCACTGTGGTCTTGGATCTGACACAGAAGCAAGTACCTATAGTCACAAGTTTCGGAGCTCCGGAGGCATCTCTTGCACCACCACCCATCACCATTAGCTGTGAGCCTTTTATTGCATTGCTTATCATTAAACATGAAGGTGCAAGCTGGGTAGCAGAAGGCATCGGTGTGTACATACGAAATTGAAGCCACAACAGTGATCAGGTCAGGTTGACCTAACATCCCAAAGTTCTCCTTGATCTGCGCAATGGTTCTGAAAGCATTGTTCTTCGGCTCAGTTGCATACCATTGCCTTAGCTTTTCTGCCTCAGGTAAGTCTGGGTTTATTTTTAGCTGACTTGAGCTGGTTGTGCCCACAGACTTGCCACTGAATCCGCTGACGACACTGCCACACTTCAAGGAAAGTATAGGGTTCAAACCAGATTTCAACTGCAGCTCCAGCTGGTGGCCTTCAGCACTACAAGAGTTTCCCCAGAGGGTTATCGCCATAGCCCGACCACTCATGTCCTTCAGCTGAATGGTTCTTTTATGGGTTTTTAAGGCATTCTGTACTATTGCAACTGAAGGACTAACTGATGTAACAACCCCAAGCAAATCTACCATGGCATCATTCTCCATATTTTCTATTTCACTGATCTGTCTAAAATTGTGTTTCTGTCCAGGGATGCCGCTATCATCACCAGAATAAATTTCTATAGATGTTGTAGGAACCATAATAATCTGATAATCACTGTTTAAAAGGTTGAGCATCTTTGGTACAGGTTTTACCAATCCTCGAGATATCAAGTACGCATTACCAGGCACAATTTTGTCGTAGAACAGGTCAATGGCTGAATTTAAACCTATTGCACGAATTTGTCCACCATTTGCATCAAGCATATCAAAAGAGAAGATTTTTGCTTTGCCTAAGTAGCCGGGTTCAGTCTTTCCAGTTACCCTGACCTTGATTGTCCATCTGCCCTGGTATGGAGTTAACGCAGAAATTGGGATGAGATGAGCTTCACTGTTAACGACAGGGTATCTATTCAAATACATTGGAGGTGTTTGTTCACACAAAGACTGCACAGGCTGCCCATAAGTATTGCCATGTAACATCCCAAATTTTAAAGCAAAGAGAAAATGAATTTCCTTTTTCCAAAAATGAGAACCAACAAAAACTTTTCTTACATAGAGTACTATGTCTAGTGCTCATACATAATAATTGTGTTTTGTCATGATGTGTGTTATTTTGCTATGTGATAAACCCTAAAACCCTAAAGTGATCAAGTGAAGATCACCAACCAAATAAAATAAAAGAGAAAGAAATCAAATAAGAAAAACCCTAAACCCTAACCTTCTCAAAAATCATTTGGATCTATTTTGAGAAACCAAGATAAAAGAAAAAGACATATGTGGGCCTATAGCTCTAATATATAAATTTTGAACTCTACCATTCT
Organism: Lolium multiflorum; assembly: GCA_030979885.1. NCBI lineage: Eukaryota > Viridiplantae > Streptophyta > Magnoliopsida > Poales > Poaceae > Lolium > Lolium multiflorum. The sequence continues at coordinate 83,361,819 of CM061747.1, forward strand.
TTCTTCTCTAAATAGTGATGAACCATGGTAAACCCCACTAAGACCTAAACCTCATCTTCATTATCACCATCTATTTAAAACAAAATAAAAATAAATGATATTAAATAATAAAGGCATATGCAAGCCTATGGCTACTTTTTGCAAATGCTCCAACTTTGAGTGTTGACCTTGGTATATGATTTGAAATACATCAACACACCCAACTAAGTAATTATCAACCAATTCAAGTGAGAAAGAAAATAAAATCAAACATATGCATAGAGGTATATGTGCCTATGGCTATTTTTGTAAAACTTTACCCTAGGCCTTTCTACTTTATTTAGAGGATTGGAAAACCTTCACAAACCTTATCTAGTACTTCTCAAACACAATCCAAAGTGAAACAAAAGATTTTGAAAAGAAAGTAATAATGCCATAGAGGCATATGAGAGCAAAATATCAAATTTGTGAAATTGAGGATCTTGACCCTAAGACTTGTAGTGAATGGTTGGATCACTCCTATATACCATTTCAACACTCAACAACATCAATTGGGTCAAGCCTAGTCAAACTAAAAATTAAATGCAACATATGCATAGAGGCATATGTGGCACATAGCCATAATACTCAATTCTTGCCCTATGACTTTAAACCTTACCCAAATGATGTGAAACCATCTCTCAACCTAATATAACACTAAATTGACCCTAACCCATGCCCAAGTAAAGCAATGGGAACAATTTACAAGTTTAATGAAATTTGACACATCACCTCTTATGTGTTATGGCCATTTTTGCAAATCTTTGAACAAGACCATTTGAAATAGTTTCAATGGTTTGAAAATGTTTCTAAACTAATAAGAATCACATTAGAGTCAAGAAAAGTCAAATCAAATGGAGAGAAATCAAATAGTGAGAAAATTCCATTTTCACTCACATACACATTTAGCCAATTTTGCAAATCTTGACCTAGACACTCCCATTGCCTCAAAATGGTTTGAACCTTTGTCCCCACACAATCTAACATCAAATAAACCTCACCCTTGTCAAAGTGAGGCCAAGAAAAATAAAAAAATAAATAGTTAGAAATTCACAAAACCCTCACATATGGTTTATGCCATTTTTCCAAATATTTGACCTAGACCAATTTGGCCTTCACCAAGAGTTGAATAATGATACTAAACACTTATTACAACTTTTGGAATCAAAGAAACACAATTCAAATGAATTTCAAATTCAAATTTGGCTCACATATGATATTGGTCAAATCTGCCAATTATAGTCTGATCACTACTTTGAGCCCTTGCAATTCAATATTTTCAAACTAAACTTTCTCAACTCTTTGCATGTCATCCAAGAGGACATCAAGATGAACAACTTTTGTAAAGACAATCATGCCAAATTCATCTTGGATCAAAAACTAAGCTCATGCAAAGTTGGAACTTTTTAACATATGCAACAATCTCACTTGGTCAAATTTTGCAATTCTTTGATTTTTAAAATTCCACCACCACACATAGTTGTCTCTGGTCAATTACAACTTAACCAAACACACCATTTTCAAATTTTGCAGCCATATGAACTCAACCAAATTTGGGCAAAATTTGATGAGACATAAATAGGGGACAACCCACACTATTTGAAATAGTGACCTACCCTACCCGAGCTTGCCCTAACACTCTCTACATGTTCCCTTGTCCCCTCCAACATCTGGTCCCCTCCAACACCTTGTCCCCTCCAACACCTTGTCCCCTCCAACACCTTGTCCCCTCCAACATCATGTCCACCCCATGCCACCATATCCCCTCTCCTCTCCATCCTTGAACCTATAAATAGAGCACTTCCCCCTGCTCTTGGACACACCACCCCACCTAGCAGCATCCTCCTCTCCCTCCTTGAGCCTCTCCTCCTCCCTCCTTGCCTCTCCACGGCCCCAAACATCGCCGGAGTGCACCCGGCGGCCACCCTCTAAACTGCCCAGATTTTTGTCACCATAGCCTCCAACTCCTACCCCATCTTGTAGCCCTTGAAGAGAGCTTTCCAACGCAACCAACCCCGCCTTAATCCGAGCTCCGAGGTGAAAGTTATGGCCCCCGCAAGATCCCTGGTTCGGGAGGAAGACGACGGCCCAGCGCCGTCGGATCGTCATCCGACGATCTGCGTGTCCGCGCGTGCCCGACGTGCATGCGCCATGCATGCGTGGCCCAGGCCGCAGCTGGGCCGGCCCACTTCTTTCCCGCCCCCAGTTTAAATTCAAATTTCGTTTAATTCTTTTTAGATAAATTGCAAACTGATGCTGTGTTAAAAATTGAATAACTCCAAATATACTTGGCCAAATTTTACAAATTTTATATATTTGGAAAGCTCAGAGTTTTCTCTACACAATGCCATTGGATTCAAATCCATATCTGATGTAGAATTAAAATAGAAAAATAAACAAGACAGGGACTTCTCTGCCTTAGAATAATTATTAAAAATCAACCACAAATGATTTTAAGTTAATTCCAACTCCTATAAGTCACATTACACGTGTACTAATTGTTTATGCAAAAATATACCATGCTTACTTTGCATGATCATGCCATAGTTTAAATAAAGGACTATATGGCTATTTCTAGTCAAAGATATTGTCCAAAACTATTAATAAATCATAGGGGAGTTTTTCTCTCATTTAAATCTTGTCATGAACAATTCAAAATGAGGTAGAGACTCTGGTCATATATGTCTCATATGAATTGTTGATGATATTAACTCACCTCAATAGTAGTTGTTAACTTAGTTACAACTATGTGTTAAATCATATGAGAGGTATTCCTCTCATTTAAATTTTGTTCTCAAGTAATTCAACATGAGGTAGTGACCATGGTCTATATAATCTCATATTGAGTTATTGGGTGACATTAAATCACTACCATGTTAGGATTAAATTGTATGAAGTGCTTCACTTCATTTAAATCTTGTCCCAAATACTTTCATATGAAGTATTGACCCCTGGTCAAATACCCTTACATGAAATACTTGGTGAAGTTAAATCATAATCAGCATTGTTAAATAGTATGAGGTACTCTACCTCATTTAAATCATTTTCTCAAATGATGATGATGAATGGTTGACTTAGGTCAACATGAATTCATGTGTGATTGTTTGAGAAATTAAATCTTAAGAAGATTTCAATGAGAGGAAATTATTTCTCAAGAACCATATGGAAACTATCATTTACATATATAATGAGAGGAAATTATTTGTCCTCAAGCAACACCACCAATGCACCCTAATTATATTAATTGTGTGCTTAGAGTAGCTTGTGTGAATATGTGTGATAGCCATTGAATTAGCTTGGTGATTGTATCCTCGTATTCGTATTTTAGACGCTAGTACCAGAGACTATCAGGAGGAGGAGGTCTTCTACGAAGAGGAAGGAGAAGAAGATCACTTTGACCACCTCAACAACCAAGGCAAGCTAACACCTATGCAAGCTAATATTCTTGCAAAGTGCAAAGCTCTACTAGAGCAAGGCACACTCACCAATTACTTTATGCTTCATGATCCCATCCCAAGTTTTATTCTTACAAGCTTTTACTTTGATTATTATAACTTGCTTTTATAGTTAACTTTGGTCTAGAGATAGAGTACTACAAGAGTATCAAAGTTAGCCTAGAACAATCAAAGCTAGTTAGCACCCCTCATGACTAGTTGCTAGTGCTAACAAATAAAATTGACTACTCTAGATGGGAACTTGTGAAATGAAATGACTTTGGAAAACCTTGGAATGATGAGTCATTCTATTGAAAGATTTTGAAGGTGAATGTGACTTGTGAATGACATGGTGAAATTTACCAAAAACTGATGGTTGGGTTCGGATGCGATACCATTCCAATTTTGCAAGTACCCCCACAATACCTGATTATGGGTAAGGGCTTAACTAGAAGTTTATGTACCTTAGTATGGGTTCCCTCTAAACAAGCGTCATCGGGGTTATGCTGGAGGCTGCCTCTACAACAAAAGCAATGATGAGAAATGACGTGAGTTGAGGTGAATGTCCGGCCCAAGCCCTGTGCAGTTCCCAGGCTGACAGTTTGTCTTCACTGGGAGGCCAAGCTCATGGGGAGAGGTGCCTATACTAGGGTATGTAGGTGAAAGGTTATGGTTGGTAGTCCGCACACGGAGTGTGATAAATCAGGGCCAGTTAACCCTGACGGATTATTGCAAATGTTGTGGCACAAGTGTATGACCTCAGAGTGTAGAACTATTCGAATAGCCGCGTCCACGGTTATGGACGGTTGGAAAGGCCATACTGTTCCGTCATCAGAATTTTTCAAAAATGTGACATGTGAAGGGTGGCTTGTGATTTGAACTTGAAATGGCGACTTTGACTTGAAACACAATTGAGTTGTGGGAATGACACTAATGTTCCCACTTGAGTTAGTTAGCACATGAAGAGTTGTTTACTAAAATGTTTGTGAACTAAAATTGGCTTTATGCAAAAGAAACTAGAGCTTAGCATCCCCTTACTAGAAATGTTAGTACTTACATTAGTATTAGTTTGCGAGTACTTTAAAGTACTCACGGCTTTGTCCCTGGCTATTCAAATGGCCAGACTATGAAGGAGAACAGCAGTATGAAGATGATGGACAGCAGGACGTCTACGACAACTAGGACTACTCCTGACGTCAAGCGTTGGCCTGTGGACTAGAGAGTCCCTTATCTTTACGCTTCCGCTATGTATTTGTGATGTGTGTTGAAACAATAGTTCAACTATTATTGTAATATTGGATCATGTGATCTATTTGTAAGACGACTATGATATGTAATGAATGATGACTTATGATATTCAACTGTTATGTCTCGCAACAACAATATTCCTGGGATTGCGATGTATGGCATAATAGGCATCTGGACTTAAAAATCCGGGTGTTGACAAGTTGGTATCAGAGCCATTGTTTGACCTTAGGAGACCCTAGTTAGAATGGACATCTGAAAAACTTAGTTTCAAAAACCAATGAAATGAATAATTGTGAAAACTTATTCTCACTCTTATCCTTGAGATCTTTTTCAAAAAAATGAGAAATCTATGCTCTACTTTTCTTTGCAAGCTTACCTAAAATTTTGCACACTTGAGTACTTCTCTAACTTACTCATCCTCTTTGCTCACAGATGGAGTACCAATGGGAGTTCTATCAGCTTGGTCACGAAGGCGACCTAAAGTTCGAAAAGGATTTGAAGCAACTAGTGGAATATCTAGGACACCCGTATCCCGAGTTCTTCGGAATACCCCTCAAAAACCACTCCGGAGAACCACCTCGGTGGGAAGTTTCTACTGATCTACGAAGAAAGATTGGAGCCCCGGTATGGGAAACCATCTGGTTTTCTGTAACGGGAAACACTTGGAAGGAAGGACTAGTCCGAGCTATGGAGGAAGCAATTTTCCGTCTGTGTGGACAAAATGAGAACAAGATCAAAAACACTCGCTTCATCTACTACCCAAGACATGACTCCATGGGAAGACCGATGACCATGCCCCCGCACACGAAGATGAACCCCTATGTAGCGCACCAGGACTTCAGGCAGTACAAAACCCGCAGGGATTTGGACAACGCCCTCGCCTCTCGCCAAGCACATCACCCGTGAAGACGAAGAATCCACCCGGAAGAGTAGTATCACTCCAGCACTTAAGTAGGTGTGAGTTGTATCAGGATCCCCTTGTATCGTAGAGCGAATGAATGGTTCTTCAAACCAACGGTGTGTTAGATTTGTAATGTGTGATGTTTGGTATGAATGAAAAAGTGTTGTTGGTTTTACCCCTTCAACACTACTCAAGTTTTCAAGTTTTGAACCTTTGAAACTTTTTGAACTTTAACTCAAACAAACCATAGAAAATTCCCTCTTATCTTATCATCTACCTCAATCTTCAGATGGCCCCACCAACCCGCAGCGCCAACCAAGACGCCATGATGCAGATGCTAGAGATGATGATGGCCGACCGCGAAGCCGAGAGAGCTGAACGCCAAGCCAACATTGCTGCACTGCAGCAGATTGCTCAGAACAACAACGGCCATGGAAACCATGATCACCCAGGGTCCAAACTCAAGAACTTCCAGAATACCAACCCTCCGGTGTTCAGCAAGACCGAAGAACCCCTCGACGCCGATGACTGGCTCCAGACCATGGAGAACAACCTGGAAGTTGCGGGAGTCGAAGCCGCAGAGAAAGTACTGTTCGCCACCCACTACCTGCGGGACCTGCCGAGCCTGGTGGACGAGCGCCCGCGCAATGAATGCGGGACAAATGATGACCTGGGAAGACTTCAAGCTGAAGTTTAGCAAGTATCACGTGCCCCAAGGACTGATCAAGAAGATGAGAGACGAGTTCCGCGAAATCAAGCAAGGCAGAATGTCTGTGGTAGAATACCGCGACAGATTCCTCACTCTGTCAAGGTACGCCCCGGATGAGACCGACACCAATGAGAAGCGAAAGGAGAGATTTCTGAACGGACTACATGATGAGATGCAGACCGTACTGGTCAACATTCCCTTTGCTGACCTAGAAGCTCTGGTGGACTCCGCCATCCAGATGGAAGGGAAGCTTCACCAAGCCAATGAGAATCGCAAGCGCCGGATGATGAATCAGCATGGGTCCAGCAATACCCAGAAGTACCGCAACACTTCATCTGGAGGATATACTCCAAAGTACAACAAGCCCTCTGCACAGAACTACCGCCCAAAATACGCCAACAACCACGGAGGACCCCCGAAGCCCGGAGGCAACAACAACAACACCAATCCCACCAGCAACAACAACCCCAACAACAACCACAACGGGAACAACAACAACAACAACACTGGCCCTAGGACTGGAAGCAACACCATTCCCCTCAACCCCAAAGACAAGTCCACCGTCAACTGCTATGAATGTGGAGTTGTGGGTCACTACTCCAACGAGTGTCCCAAGAGGCTCGCCAAGCTTGCCGGCAACCCCGCTGCACCTGCTCAGAACCAACGCCGCTTTGCCGCAAGAAGGAACCAGAATAACAACAACGGCCGCCTCTACAACATGACTGCCGCAGAAGACCAAGAAGCACCTCAAGCCATGCCAAGTATGTTCCCTGCTAAAATCATATCGCCCAATCTCTCTTAGGAACCTAACTTTTCTTAAAATCTCGGGACGAGATTTGTTTAAGGGGGAAGGGTTTGTAACATCCCAAATTTTAAAGCAAAGAGAAAATGAATTTCCTTTTTCCAAAAATGAGAACCAACAAAAACTTTTCTTACATAGAGTACTATGTCTAGTGCTCATACATAATAATTGTGTTTTGTCATGATGTGTGTTATTTTGCTATGTGATAAACCCTAAAACCCTAAAGTGATCAAGTGAAGATCACCAACCAAATAAAATAAAAGAGAAAGAAATCAAATAAGAAAAACCCTAAACCCTAACCTTCTCAAAAATCATTTGGATCTATTTTGAGAAACCAAGATAAAAGAAAAAGACATATGTGGGCCTATAGCTCTAATATATAAATTTTGAACTCTACCATTCTTTCTTCTCTAAATAGTGATGAACCATGGTAAACCCCACTAAGACCTAAACCTCATCTTCATTATCACCATCTATTTAAAACAAAATAAAAAGAAATGATATTAAATAATAAAGGCATATGCAAGCCTATGGCTACTTTTTGCAAATGCTCCAACTTTGAGTGTTGACCTTGGTATATGATTTGAAATACATCAACACACCCAACTAAGTAATTATCAACCAATTCAAGTGAGAAAGAAAATAAAATCAAACATATGCATAGAGGTATATGTGCCTAGGGCTATTTTCGTAAAACTTTACCCTAGGCCTTTCTACTTTATTTAGAGGATTGGAAAACCTTCACAAACCTTATCTAGTACTTCTCAAACACAATCCAAAGTGAAACAAAAGATTTTGAAAAGAAAGTAATAATGCCATAGAGGCATATGAGAGCAAAATATCAAATTTGTGAAATTGAGGATCTTGACCCTAAGACTTGTAGTGAATGGTTGGATCACTCCTATATACCATTTCAACACTCAACAACATCAATTGGGTCAAGCCTAGTCAAACTAAAAATCAAATGCAACATATGCATAGAGGCATATGTGGCACATAGCCATAATACTCAATTCTTGCCCTATGACTTTAAACCTTACCAAATGATGTGAAACCATCTCTCAACCTAATATAACACTAAATTGACCCTAACCCATGCCCAAGTAAAGCAATGGGAACAATTTACAAGTTTAATGAAATTTGACACATCACCTCTTATGTGTTATGGCCATTTTTGCAAATCTTTGAACAAGACCATTTGAAATAGTTTCAATGGTTTGAAAATGTTTCTAAACTAATAAGAATCACATTAGAGTCAAGAAAAGTCAAATCAAATGGAGAGAAATCAAATAGTGAGAAAATTCCATTTTCACTCACATACACATTTAGCCAATTTTGCAAATCTTGACCTAGACACTCCCATTGCCTCAAAATGGTTTGAACCTTTGTCCCCACACAACCTAACATCAAATAAACCTCACCCTTGTCAAAGTGAGGCCAAGAAAAATAAAAAAATAAATAGTTAGAAATTCACAAAACCCTCACATATGGTTTATGCCATTTTTCCAAATATTTGACCTAGACCAATTTGGCCTTCACCAAGAGTTGAATAATGATACTAAACACTTATTACAACTTTTGGAATCAAAGAAACACAATTCAAATGAATTTCAAATTCAAATTTGGCTCACATATGATATTGGTCAAATCTGCCAATTATAGTCTGATCACTACTTTGAGCCCTTGCAATTCAATATTTTCAAACTAAACTTTCTCAACTCTTTGCATGTCATCCAAGAGGACATCAAGATGAACAACTTTTGTAAAGACAACCATGCCAAATTCATCTTGGATCAAAAACTATGCTCATGCAAAGTTGGAACTTTTTAACATATGCAACAATCTCACTTGGTCAAATTTTGCAATTCTTTGATTTTTAAAATTCCACCACCACACATAGTTGTCTCTGGTCAATTACAACTTAACCAAACACACCATTTTCAAATTTTGCAGCCATATGAACTCAACCAAATTTGGGCAAAATTTGATGAGACATAAATAGGGGACAACCCACACTATTTGAAATAGTGACCTACCCTACCCTAGCTTGCCCTAACACTCTCTACATGTTCCCTTGTCCCCTCCAACATCTGGTCCCCTCCAACACCTTGTCCCCTCCAACACCTTGTCCCCTCCAACACCTTGTCCCCTCCAACACCTTGTCCCCTCCAACATCATGTCCACCCCATGCCACCATATCCCCTCTCCTCTCCATCCTTGAACCTATAAATAGAGCACTTCCCCCTGCTCTTGGACACACCACCCCACCTAGCAGCATCCTCCTCTCCCTCCTTGAGCCTCTCCTCCTCCCTCCTTGCCTCTCCACGGCCCCAAACATCGCCGGAGTGCACCCGGCGGCCACCCTCTAAACTGCCCAGATTTTTGTCACCATAGCCTCCAACTCCTACCCCATCTTGTAGCCCTTGAAGAGAGCTTTCCAACGCAACCAACCCCGCCTTAATCCGAGCTACGAGGTGAAAGTTATGGCCCCCGCAAGATCCCTGGTTCGGGAGGAAGACGACGGCCCAGCGCCGTCGGATCGTCATCCGACGATCTGCGTGCTCCGCGCGTGCCCGACGTGCATGCGCCATGCATGCGTGGCCCAGGCCGCAGCTGGGCCGGCCCACTTCTTTCCCGCCCCCAGTTTAAATTCAAATTTCGTTTAATTCTTTTTAGATAAATTGCAAACTGATGCTGTGTTAAAAATTGAATAACTCCAAATATACTTGGCCAAATTTTACAAATTTTATATATTTGGAAAGCTCAGAGTTTTCTCTACACAATGCCATTGGATTCAAATCCATATCTGTTGTAGAATTAAAATAGCAAAATAAACAAGACAGGGACTTCTCTGCCTTAGAATAATTATTAAAAATCAACCACAAATGATTTTAAGTTAATTCCAACTCCTATAAGTCACATTACACGTGTACTAATTGTTTATGCAAAAATATACCATGCTTACTTTGCATGCATGCCATAGTTTAAATAAAGGACTATATGGCTATTTCTAGTCAAAGATATTGTCCAAAACTATTAATAAATCATAGGGGAGTTTTTCTCTCATTTAAATCTTGTCATGAACAATTCAAAATGAGGTAGAGACTCTGGTCATATATGTCTCATATGAATTGTTGATGATATTAACTCACCTCAATAGTAGTTGTTAACTTAGTTACAACTATGTGTTAAATCATATGAGAGGTATTCCTCTCATTTAAATTTTGTTCTCAAGTAATTCAACATGAGGTAGTGACCATGGTCTATATAATCTCATATTGAGTTATTGGGTGACATTAAATCACTACCATGTTAGGATTAAATTGTATGAAGTGCTTCACTTCATTTAAATCTTGTCCCAAATACTTTCATATGAAGTATTGACCCCTGGTCAAATACTCTTACATGAAATACTTGGTGAAGTTAAATCATAATCAGCATTGTTAAATAGTATGAGGTACTCTACCTCATTTAAATCATTTTCTCAAATGATGATGATGAATGGTTGACTTAGGTCAACATGAATTCATGTGTGATTGTTTGAGAAATTAAATCTTAAGAAGATTTCAATGAGAGGAAATTATTTCTCAAGAACCATATGGAAACTATCATTTACATATATAATGAGAGGAAATTATTTGTCCTCAAGCAACACCACCAATGCACCCTAATTATATTAATTGTGTGCTTAGAGTAGCTTGTGTGAATATGTGTGATAGCCATTGAATTAGCTTGGTGATTGTATCCTCGTATTCGTATTTTAGACGCTAGTACCAGAGACTATCAGGAGGAGGAGGTCTTCTACGAAGAGGAAGGAGAAGAAGATCACTTTGACCACCTCAACAACCAAGGCAAGCTAACACCTATGCAAGCTAATATTCTTGCAAAGTGCAAAGCTCTACTAGAGCAAGGCACACTCACCAATTACTTTATGCTTCATGATCCCATCCCAAGTTTTATTCTTACAAGCTTTTACTTTGATTATTATAACTTGCTTTTATAGTTAACTTTGGTCTAGAGATAGAGTACTACAAGAGTATCAAAGTTAGCCTAGAACAATCAAAGCTAGTTAGCACCCCTCATGACTAGTTGCTAGTGCTAACAAATAAAATTGACTACTCTAGATGGGAACTTGTGAAATGAAATGACTTTGGAAAACCTTGGAATGATGAGTCATTCTATTGAAAGATTTTGAAGGTGAATGTGACTTGTGAATGACATGGTGAAATTTACCAAAAACTGATGGTTGGGTTCGGATGCGATACCATTCCAATTTTACAAGTACCCCCACAATACCTGATTATGGGTAAGGGCTTAACTAGAAGTTTATGTACCTTAGTATGGGTTCCCTCTAAACAAGCGTCATCGGGGTTATGCTGGAGGCTGCCTCTACAACAAAAGCAATGATGAGAAATGACGTGAGTTGAGGTGAATGTCCGGCCCAAGCCCTGTGCAGTTCCCAGGCTGACGTTTGTCTTCACTGGGAGGCCAAGCTCATGGGGAGAGGTGCCTATACTAGGGTATGTAGGTGAAAGGTTATGGTTGGTAGTCCGCACACGGAGAGTGATAAATCAGGGCCAGTTAACCCTGACGGATTATTGCAAATGTTGTGGCACAAGTGTATGACCTCTGCAGAGTGTAGAACTATTCGAATAGCCGCGTCCACGGTTATGGACGGTTGGAAAGGCCATACTGTTCCGTCATCAGAAATTTTCAAAAATGTGACATGTGAAGGGTGGCTTGTGATTTGAACTTGAAATGGCGACTTTGACTTGAAACACAATTGAGTTGTGGGAATGACACTAATGTTCCCACTTGAGTTAGTTAGCACATGAAGAGTTGTTTACTAAAATGTTTGTGAACTAAAATTGGCTTTATGCAAAAGAAACTAGAGCTTAGCATCCCCCTTACTAGAAATGTTAGTACTTACATTAGTATTAGTTTGCGAGTACTTTAAAGTACTCACGGCTTTGTCCCTGGCTATTCAAATGGCCAGACTATGAAGGAGAACAGCAGTATGAAGATGATGGACAGCAGGACGTCTACGACAACTAGGACTACTCCTGACGTCAAGCGTTGGCCTGTGGACTAGAGAGTCCCTTATCTTTACGCTTCCGCTATGTATTTGTGATGTGTGTTGAAACAATAGTTCAACTATTATTGTAATATTGGATCATGTGATCTATTTGTAAGACGACTATGATATGTAATGAATGATGACTTATGATATTCAACTGTTATGTCTCGCAACAACAATATTCCTGGGATTGCGATGTATGGCATAACAGGCATCTGGACTTAAAAATCCGGGTGTTGACATGCCAGGACTGTCAAAGCCTCCAACTGTTGAAGGAACTTGGCTCTGATAAGATTTCATTGAAAGCTGCTGCATCTTGGCATCTATTGTGTTTGGTGTGGGCACTAAACCATAAGGTCGCTGCATAATCTCTCCCCTTGCAGCATTAGAAGAATCCAACAAGCTCTGGTCAGGATAGCATGCTATGTTTGTAACACCTTGTTCAGCCCTGGAGATCATACAATGGCTATGGATGCCCAGGCTATCAGAATATAATCTCAACTTAGGTTGAGAGGCATTAGCATCAAAGAATGTGGGACTCCCAATCAGCGTGCACTCAGTTTGCAGTATTTCCAGTTGGATAACAGCAATGACCCTGAATAAGAAATCAAATACACAACACATATTACACATTTGTCAATGGGATAAGACATTAGCAATTAGTTCTAACCTGAAGAAAAGTTGCAAGGATTGGACTGCTTTCACAGTTTTACAGAACTAATAGAACTCTTAAAGGTAAATCAACAAGAGCGGAGTTACAAGGAACATAAGACCAGCACCAGAACCAGCATTGTGACTATGATAAAAAAAAAGTAAATATTTTAAACTAAATGAAAACTTAATTTGAAGGTACGCAACTTGCAGTTAACAAGTCAAATCACCAAAAGGTTAACCTAAACTAAGTCAAGGTATTCCGTATATTATCCCATTAGTTCGACATGGCATTTAATACTAAAACCTGTAAGAATTTGCACACGGTACAACAATTTCAGAAGCAGCAAAGAGCGTTATTTGATCATGTTCTTTGATGTACTGATGTTGAAAACTGAAGGTTAATTAGAGTTTTGCATGAGTGTATCTCATATTAATCTCAATCACTTGTACAATATTCTGAGAACAATATCCGGCATTGTACAATATTTTGCGCCACAAAGGCGATACTATCGCTAAGGTGTTGGAAAATTTCCCAACAAATGTGAAGTTTAGAAGAAGTCTCATCGGTCCCAGACAAGCCTCTTAGCAGGATTTGTTACAGCGTCTTGAGTTAGTTCAATTGACGCAGGGACCGGATGTATTTCGATGGAATCTTACCGGGAATGGTTCATTCTCAGTGGCTTCCATGTACAATGCTTTAATTCGGCCTGATATCCCGATCGATAATAATTCAAAGATTTGGAAGATGAAGATACCACTGGGAACAAAAATCTTTGCCTGGTATCTTCGTCGGGGGGTTATTCTTACGAAAGATAATCTTGCCAAACGCAACTGGCATAGAAGTAAAAAGTGTGTCTTCTGTCAGCAGGACGAGACTATTAAACACTTATTTTTCCAATGTAAGTTTGCTAGGTCTATATGGTCAGCCGTCCAAATTGGGTCTACCTTATACCCACCACGTAGTGTTGTCAATTTATTTGGCAACTAGCTCAATGGTGTGGATGTTAGGTTTAAACGTCTTATTAGGATGGGAGCGATTGCAATTATTTGGTCGCTATGGCTATGTAGAAATGACAAGATTTTCAATAATATTTCTTCTTTTTTGGAGGTCATCTACCGGTGCACAGCTTTGCTTCGTTCATGGATACCGTTGCAGTGTGTGGAGCACCGAGACCTATTTACGGAGGTGTATTCACGGTTGGAGGATACGGCGGGGGATATTTTCTCCCAACATGGGTGGCAGCGTGACCTTCGGCTAGACCCTCCTAGCTAGTCTTTGTTACTGTACTTTGGACTATGTTTTTTAATTTTTGAACTCTTTTGTGTGGTTTTGTAACGAATTCGTGTGCGGCTGTGTGCATCTCAGTTATGCAGAGGCCGGGTCTATTGCGCAAGTAATAAAGTGCCCATTTTCGAAAAATTAATCTCAATCACTAAATCAAGACAATGTGAGATATGAGGCAACAAGGTAACTAGAAAATAAAATGATTCATATCTTCCCGGTAATCAATTAAAATGAAGTTCCCACATTAACACTTCAACGGCGATAAAGAAAAGAACCTCGGAGGAGTTTGGTGAAAAAAAGTCACACTTGTGATTCCTAAAGAAATCTACAATCTACTATTACTACGGAAGCATTTATCATGACAGATCTAGTATTTTCACTTTCCACATGAACCATTACCAACCAATATATTTATATGTATATACTGGTAGATGTGTTAAATGTTTTGGCTATGGGAGTTTTAAAACAACATCCACTTTTCTCACGAATCAAAGTGTGAGTCATGTGTTTAGAAGCTCTCGAAAATGCCATAAAGTTACACCACCGCCAGTGTTGGCCCCGAGACAAAACCACAAAATCAGAAAAGGATAAACCATCAAGCAGAAAGTAAGGAAAAAAATCTAGCCAACAAAGGCAGTCCTGTCTCACGTGCAGCGAAGACACCATCCATTTCACAGTGAATGTGGAGGGGTGTATGTGATGATATAGACATAATAAACACTTTGGTAATTGAATCAAATGCTCAATATTAATCTATGTCTATCTCTATAAGTACACAAATCTAGTAATTAACTCCTACAGTTTTTGGTAATACAGATTCCAAATTTACCCCCAAAAATCATCTTAATTAATCCAGAACTGTAAACAAGGTTCTGATATAGCATGAATTCGGAAGCTCCACCAGATGAATTAGACAGTTAAGTGGACTACCGCTTGGTTCCCAGTATCGATTACATATATATTCATTTGATAGTTTATTTACATACAAACTAAAGAAAGTTCAGACAACATCCGGACTGAGGCGCAGCAGTGGGCGGATGCTGAGCCCCGGAGTCTTGGCCAACTACTCCCTTATATTAGCTTTTCTAGGTGGAATTGTATGGCGTGGTGTTGCTCCTTTCGCGAAAAAAGCATTATTATTATACAAACTAAAGCATTTTCGCGAAAAAAAGTACACGTCACAGCAAAACCAAGACTAAGTCACAAGAGCACATTATTATTATACCACTATACAAGGAACCATCGACAGATCCGCAGCTTGGATACAGCCATGGATCTCCCCGAGTATATACCAAAAGAGTAACAAAGAATGGCAGACTTTTAGCATTACCATCCCCCATTCCTCCCGCACTTCTTTATCGAAAAAAAAATTCCCCCACACCAAAACCCAAATCCGTCTCTCTAGAATCAATGCGGGCAGGGATGGGGAGAACGATATGATTGAGCGAATCGGCGTCATCACCTCGGGTTCTCGACGGAGTTGTTGCAGATGTAGTCGAGGACGCGGACGACGGAGCCGCCGCGGAGGAGGCCGGCCTGGACGAGGCCGTTCAAGGAGGTGGCGAGCATCCCCTTCTGGGAGTGCACGCCGTCGGAGAGCAGGAGGCCGTAGAGCTCCGTGTGGCCACCCACGATCCACGTTGGCCGCGGTGCCTCCGCCAACTGCAGCACCGGCCGCAGCCCCTGCACCATACGCGAAATCGCCGCCACCGCCCCGTGGGTCAGGTTCACCTCCATCCCGCCCCCCATGGAAGCCGCAGCTAGAAGCAGTGGACTGCGAGAGGAGCTTCCAGACGAGGCAGGCGCGAGGTGGAGGATTCAGGGGCGAGCGAGGTTTTGGAGTGGAGAGGTGGAGACTGACACAAGGTGGAGTATTGGTCATCAGGGGCGGTGGGAAGCAGGAGTGCCGGGCCGGCGCCGCGTGTCGCATGAAGTCGTGACAAGCGGCGAACACAGGGAGCCTCAATGACATGATGAAACATGTGTCTAGATAAACTTAAATTTTAATAAATTTAAGAAAAAACTTATGAAAAACAGATGAAGTATATTTATCAGAAAATTAGTCCTTTGAAAAAAAATCTCCTGAAATTTTTGTGGTATTGATTTTGATAGATTTCTTGTTAAAATTAAATTTTGGTAGATTTTTTAGCGCTTGATTGTTTTGTATGATTCTTAAAACATAGGAATAGAAAAACAGCAGAATTGAAATGTCATATCCAGTTCAATTTTGGAGGATCTCGGTATATTTCTTGAAGTAGGTTTTGACTCACGGGAAAGACAAAGAAATTGTAACATGAGGTCTCGATGATGAAAATTTACCTCTAAAACATAATGCAATTGAATCCTACAGGAAAAAATCATATGCATTTCTAAGGATTACAATCATTCGAATCAAACAATGCATCTAAGTTAAATACTGACAAATTTTATAGCCAGGACCGGGCCGGCAAAATCCGAGGCAAGGCCCCATCCCACTAGAGAAATATAACTGATGAACTTCAAACTAGAAAACTCTCTCGAAACCTTTGTAAGACCGACTTAAAAATTATTTTAACATCAAACATACATGGTTTAAAAACTCGACCATACCAATGGTCCAACCAAAGAAAACGTACATCTAATTGTTTTTGATGCATTTAAATTGTTTGGGTTTTAGAAACTAAGAAAATACTTTTAGAATCACCAAGACTTATAGCATGTAAAGCTATTCCAATAAGTACTTATACATAGATAAGCCCATCATCGGAACTATCCTCATGAGATCTCCATAACTTAAAATCATAGTGATTAATTATTTAATTTATATATGAGAAGTTGAGATGTCGCAGCGGATATGTTTAATACATGAACTAGAAATTTATTTCAAAGCTAGGCATAGTGTGATTTATAATTATACATACAGCTTGCCTGAGTTTTATTCGATGCTAACAAAATAAAATTCATCGGAAAGGGAATAGTCGGAGAAAAGAAAAGAACCAAGCAGTTGAGGGAATGGAGCTCGTGACATCATAATCACTTGTCAGCGACAATTTAAATGTAACATTACTTGAGCTGAATCGTTTTGTGTTTAACTTCTAAAGAAAGCAAATATATTCTATATAAAAGACTAAGTTAGAAATTTTGGGCCCCTAAAAAATTGGGGCCTTGGGCCGCACTCCTATGGGCATGGGCCTGTTTATAGTGAATAGTGCATATTTCAAAACTATAAAATTTGTCATATTTTGGCAATTTCATCTATCCTACAATATAAATTAGTTTGCATTGATATTTTACAATATTGAAACTTTGAAACACGAATTCTGAGTGTTTGCAAATAAAGATTACATGTAGATCGGCCTCCATTTAAAAAAATTCGAAGGATGAAATTCCTACAAAAGTTTTATGGCATTCCATTGAATTATTTTCTATGAAACTTAGGACCTGTCCGATATATTGGATTTTGAAAATGCAATAATGGATAAAAAAACAAGATTGATATGCCATATCCATTTAAATCATGACAATATGTGTCCTTGTGACACAAAAAAATGGATTTTTTGCAACTACTTTTTTTTTGAAACCAAGGACCGTGAGGCAAAGAGCCCCACAACATTTTATTATATTATAAAAAAACCAAAATCCAAAGTCCAACTTATATACAACTAACTAATAAAAAATAAAAAAGACTAGAGATATATACAACAACTAGAGCAGGAAAGGGCACTAAGGCTGAGACATAATCCAACTCAAAAGATTGTCCTTGAACTTGGCCTTGATCCTATATTGCACTAAAGTCATATCATGAATGAACGGGCTCTTCCACTTAATGAATGAGCTTCTCTCCTGCCTAACGGTTTTTGCATTTCCGACAAGCCAGGTATTCAAACATGCTGTGATAAGCACTTTCATAAAGAAAGGTTGCCCAAAACTCCTCCTGGCATATTGTACTATAGACTGTATATCTCCCAAAGGCAGCCAATCAATCTGAAGATATGTCCAAATTGGGACACTGAAATTGCATTCAAAAGATAAGTGCACCCTATCCTCATATGCTCTCAGCAAACAAAGCTCACAGTGTTTATCATCTATGACATTCCAGTGCCTCCTCTGCAACAGATCCCTAGTATTCAGTCTATCTAAAAGTAGAAGCCAAGCAAATACCTTGGTTTTTATCATACAACAGGATTTCCACAACCACTTATACACAGTGGGCACCTGAATATGCGCATATATATGATCATAGAATTTTTTTGCAGAGTACCCTTTACCCCAACAGTAATTGCACTCATCATTCTGATGCAACAAGGGATTATCCTGCATAATTTTCTCCAAATTTTGGAATTCTTGGTTAGCTGGCTAAGACATAGGAAGATAAAACAAGGAATGTAAATCCTTCATCTGATATACTGCAGAAACAGAAATGGTCTGCTGTAGAGATAGGAGTGCAATCTTGGAAATCTGATACACATTGGCAAGGCAGAATGTGCCACGTCCCAATTATCATTCCAGAATGAAATAGTATCCCCCTTCCATGTGTAACCATAGCCACACCTCTAAAATTATCAAATTGTCTTAGCACATCTCTTCACCAAAAAGAACCAGCAAGATTTTCCTCATGTGGCAGTTTCCCAGGATAGTGAGCAAACCAAATTAAGTGGACCCAAGGAACATCCTTTTTGTTGTAAAACGTACCCAGGAACTTAATTAACAGGGTAGCATTCTGAAAGTTTATTATCCCAAGTCCCCCCTTTTTCCTTTGGCTTACAAACCATTTCCCAAGCAGCTAGAAACTGTTTTTGTGCCCCATCTTGATCCCTCCACAAGCACTGTCTGAGTATTCTGTCCAGTTGCTTTGTAAGCCCTGGTGGCAGCTGCAATGTGCAGAGAAAATGTAATGGCATAGAGGATAGAGCTGAGTTTATAAGTTGCAACCTTGCACCTTGAGACAAAAAATTGGAGCTTGATGTAAGTTTCCTCTCAAGCCTACATACTAAAGGGGAAAGCTCAGCAATTGTTGGTCTTGTAGTCCCCAATGGTAGCCCAAGGTAGGTAAAAGGCATCTGACCTATTTGACAGCCAAATTCATCTGCTAACTCCTTAAGCAAACCATCCTCAACATTGATAGGAACCATTTGAGATTTATCATAATTAATTTTCAACCCAGTAGATAGAGATAACTTCCTGAGAGTTTCCTTGAGCTCAATTAACTGTGATTTATCAGCTGGCATAATTAACAATATGTCATCAGCATATTGGATTATTGGAAAATCTTCCTCATTTGTAATAATTGGCAATGATAAGGTCCCTTGTAGCACCATGTCATTCACTGCAGACTGCAACAGATCAGACCCAAAAAGGTAAAAAAGAGGGGGAATTAGATCACCCTGTCTCACTCCTCTCTTACATTCAAACTTCTTCCCAGGAATGCCATTCAACAAAATGGAAGTAGCACCAGTAGAAAGAATGATCTTTGCTCAATTAATCCATTTGCTGTTAAACCCCTTATACCTCATCACTTGCAGAATTGCCTCATGTTCTATAGTATCAAAGGCTTTAGCAAAGTCCAATTTGAGAATAATGATTGGCTTTTTTGATTGTTGGCAAAGAAACAGATATTCAAAAGCCCAAGCCAAGCAATCCTGTATTGTCCTACCTCTCAAGAAACCATACTGATTTTTATGAATACAAGATAGAATTTTCCCTTGAAGCCTATTAGCAGCCAATTTTGTTAAGAATTTTTACACATACATTTGTCAGAGAGATTAGCCGAAAATTATTTACATAAACTGGACTTTGCTTTTTAGGTACCAGTGTTATATATGACTCATTTATATTTTTGAGTTGGATAGTCTCATCATGAAAATGAGCTGCCAACTGGTAAAAGTCCTGCTTAATAATAGACCAGCATTTTTTTTGACAAAAAGCCCATTAAATCCATCAGGCCCAGGAGCTCTATCCACAGGCATCTCCTTGATGACCTCATCCATTTCCTTTCTCTCAAAAGGCCTAGTTAAATCATCCAGCCCATCAACCCTCTATAGTATTCTAGACAGCTCAAACTGCATAGAAATAGATTCAGACCGGCCCATCCTATCTTTATATTCTTTCAAAAGCATTCCCGCTATTAATTGGTGATCAGTAACATCATTACCATCATTATCTCTAAGCACAGCAATATAATTTCTCCTGAATCTCTCTGTAGCCATGGCAATATGTGTGAGCCAGCTGATCCACGCCAATATGCATCGTTGTGACACAAAAGAAAACAATAGATATTTTTGCAACTACTTCGTGTGAGTTGGCTGATCCACGCCCTGATCATCTGGCTTGACAATCGGTCGATTTGTCGATTCAGTGGCACGAGACAATAGACATTGAGTTTTAGCTATGTTTAACATCCCTTCTGAGCTACGCAAGACGTTGCTTTTCATCTGCGCGAGATGCCGCTTTCGAAGCTCAGTCTCATGCTTATTCAACACCGCTCCAACCAAACTCACATACCGCATTTTATGAAGCATTGCATTTTTATTAAACACACTCACGTAGTTTATTAAATATTACACAGATGATAAATTCTCATTTGGCTTCAATGACATATTTACATGCTCGGTGACTATCACCGCTGCGAAAACCTATTAGTTGCTGCAAAACAGAATAAGTGATGAGCCAATCTCACCTGGTTAGGTAAATGGATGTATAACCCAACCACCTAGGTTCAAGTCCCCATGGACGCGGATTTGAGTATTTATTATTTCAAAAAAAAAACTGTAGAAGCTTTCCCTACCGTATTCCTTTAAAAAAAATGTCGAATGTAACTTTTTTGTTTGTGTGTAACATTTTTATGTGTTTATGTAGCATTTTTAGAAAATGCAACATCATTTATTAACATTTTCATGTGAAAGCCCTATTACTCTTTTTGCACACCTTGTGGTATAAAAAAAACTTGCCAAGTGTAGAAAAAATATTGTAAACATTTTGAATACATCAATGTAGAAAAGGAAACAACACGTGCAATAAATTCCATTTGCTTGCAACAAAAAGTTAGTAAAGCATGCCACTTTTGCAACAAAAAAAACAAGCATACGGGGTGATGTGTACCAGGTGCGGGAGAGGGATAAACTTTAGCCTGTCAACAAAGGCATGACTTAGGCTTAGATGGCAAGGTACCAGGACGGTACTTGCCAAAAGCACCAGTAGGCCAACCCGCGGTAATTGGCCTGCCAAATCGGCCCGCTGGAGAGGCTGCGTTATTGAAGTCAACAGACATAACGTCAGGCATGCCCCATGACTAGGTGATGGGACTAGATAGCCAGTCGCCCAGGCACGTCCCTAGACATCGTAGAGAGGCATGACCCCTCGCCAAGTCACATCCCGCCCTCCAGCTGACAGAGTCCTTGATACGCGTAGATGCACACGTCCGTTGGGAACCCCAAGTGGAAGGTATGATGCGTATAGAAGCAAGTTTCCCTCAGTATGAAACCAAGGTTTAATCGAACCAGTAGGAGCCAAGAAGCACGTTGAAGGTTGATGGTCGCGAAATGTGATGCGGCGCAACACCAGGATTCCGGCGCCAACGCGGAACCTGCACAACACAACCAAGTACTTTGTCCCAACGAAACAGTGAGGTTGTCAATCTCACCGGCTTGCTGTAACAAAGGATTAAACGTATCGAGTGGAAGATGTTTGCAAAGAAAAGTAAAACACAATTGCAGTAGATTGTATGCTATGCAAAGAATAGGACCGGGGTCCACAATTCACTAGAGGTGTCTCCCATAAGATAAAAGCATGTTGGGTAAACAAATTACAGTCGGGCAATTGACAAATAGAGAAAGGCATAACAATGCATATACATGATATGATAAATATAGTGAGATTTAATTGGGCATTACGACAAAGTACATAGACCGCCATCCAACTGCATCTATGCCTAAAAAGTCCACCTTCAGGTTATCATCCGAACCCCATTCAGTATTAAGTTGCTAAGCAACAGACAATTGCATTAAGTATGGTGCGTAATGTAATCAACAACTACATCCTTAGACATAGCATCAATGTTTTATCCCTAGTGGCAACAGCACATCACAACCTTAGAACCTACTGTCACGATCCCAGATTCAATGAAGGCATGAACCCACTATCGAGCATAAATACCCCCTCTTGGAGTTAAGAGCAAAAACTTGGCCAGAGCCTCTACTAATAACGGAGAGCATGCAAGATCATAAACACCACATAAACAATAGATTGATAATCACCATAATCATAGTACTCTCTATCCATCGGATCCCGACAAACACAACATATAGAATTACAGATAGATGATCTTGATCATGTTAGGCAGCTCACAAGATCCAACAATGAAGCACAACAAGGAGAAGACGACCATCTAGCTACTGCTATGGACCCATGGTCCAGGGGTGAACTACTCACTCATCACTCGGAGGCGACCATGGCGGTGTAGAGTCCTCCGGAGATGAATCCCCTCTCCGGCAGTGCGGGAGGCGATCTCCGATCCCCCGAGATGGGATTCGGCGGCGGCGTCTCTGGAAGGTTTTCCGTATCGTGGCTCTCGGTACTGGGGGTTTCGCGACGGAGGCTTTAAGTAGGCGGAAGGTCAACGCGGGGCCACACGAGGGGCCCAGGGCCGGCGCGGCCAGGGCCTAGGCCGCGCCGCCCTAGCCTCCGGCTGCCTCGTGGCCCCACCGTTATCTCTTCGGTCTTGGAAGCTTCGTGCAAAAATAGGACCCTGGCGAAAGTTTCGTCCAATTCAGAAATATTTCCTTACTAGGATTTCAAAACAAAAACAGCACAACATGGCTCTTCGGCATCTTGTTAATAGGTTAGTTCCAGAAAATGCATAAATATGACATATAATGTGCATAAAACATGTAGGTATCATCAATAAAGTGGCATGGAACATAAGAAATTATCGATACGTTGGAGACGTATCAGCATCCCCAAGCTTAGTTCTGCTCGTCCCGAGCAGGTAAAACGATAACAAAGATAATTTCTGAAGTGACATGCCATCATAATCTTGATCATACTATTTGTAAACATATGTAATGAATGCAGCGATCAAAACAAAGGTAATGACATGAGTAAACAACTGAATCATATAGCAAAGACTTTTCATGAATAGTACTTCAAGACAAGCATCAATAAGTCTTGCATAAGAGTTAACTCATAAAGCAATAAATCAAAGTAAAGGTGTTGAAGCAACACAAAGGAAGATTAAGTTTCAGCGGTTGCTTTCAACTTATAACATGTATATCTCATGGATATTGTCAACATAAAGTAATATAACAAGTGCAATATGCAAGTATGTAGGAATCAATGCACTTTCACACAAGTGTTTGCTTCTTAAGGTGGAGGGAGATAGGTAAACTGACTCCACAATAAAAGTAAAAGAATGGTCCTTCAAAGAGGAAAGCATCGATTGTTGTATTTGTGCTAGAGATTTTTATTTTGAAAACATGAAACAATTTTGTCAACGGTAGTAATAAAGCATATGAGTTATGTAAATTATATCTTACAAGTTGCAAGCCTCATGCATAGTATACTAATAGTGCCCGCACCTCGTCCTACTTAGCTTGGACTACCGGATCTTTGCATGCCATGTTTCAACCAAGTGTCACAAAGGGGTACCTCCATGCCGCCTGTACAAAGGTCTAAGGAGAAAGCTCGCATTTTGGATTTCTCGCTTTTGATTATTCTCAACTTAGACATCCATACCGGGACAACATGGACAAGAGATAATGGACTCCTCTTAAATGCATAAGCATGTAGCAATGATTATTATTCTCATATGAGATTGAGGATATATGTCCAAAACTGAAACTTCAACCATGATTCATGGCTTTAGTTAGCGGCCCAATGTTCTTCTCTAACAATTTTGCATGCTCCAACCACTAAAATGATAGATCCTTCAGACAAGACGGACATGCATAGCAACTCACATGATATTCAACAATAGTTGATGGCGTTCCCCAGAAGCATGGTTATCGCACAACAAGCAACTTAATAAAATATAAAGTGCATAAGTACATATTCAATACTACGATAGTTTTTAAGGCTATTTTGTCCCATGAGCTATATATTGCAAAGGTGAATGATGGAATTTTAAAGGTAGCACTCAAGCAATTTACTTTGGAATGGCGGAGAAAATACCATGTAGTAGGTAGGTATGGTGGACACAAATGGCATAGTAGTTGGCTCAAGGATTTTGGATGCATGAGAAGTATTCCCTCTCGATACAAGGTTTAGGCTAGCAAGGTTATTTGAAGAAAACTCAAGGATGGACAAGTGCAGCAAAACTCACATAAAAGACATATTGTAAACATTATAAGACTCTACACCGTCTTCCTTGTTGTTCAAAACTCAATACTAGATATTATCTAGACCTTAGAGAGACCAAATATGCAAATCAAATTTTAGCAAGCTCTATGTATTTCTTCATTAATGGGTGCAAAGCATATGATGCAAGAGCTTAAACATGAGCACAACAATTGCCAAGTATCACATTATCCAAGACATTTTAGAATTACTACATGTAGCATTTTCCAATTCCAACCATATAACAATTTAACGAAGAAGAAACTTCGCCATGAACATTATGAGTAAAGCCTAAGGACACATGTGTCCATATGCAACAGCGGAGCGTGTCTCTCTCCACAAAGTGAATGCTAGGATCCATTTTATTCAAACAAAAACAAAAACAAACCGACGCTCCAAGTAAAGAACACAAGATGTGACTGAATAAAAATATAGTTTCAGGGGAGGAACCTGATGATGTTGTCGAAGAAGAAGGGATGCCTTGGGCATCCCCAAGCTTAGACGCTTGAGTCTTCTTAGAATATGCAGGGGTGAACCACGGGGGCATCCCCAAGCTTAGAGCTTTCACTCCTCTTGATCATAGTATATCATTCTCCTCTCTTGACCCTTGACAACTTCCTTCACACCAAACTTCAAGCAAACTCATTAGAGGGTTAGTGCACAATTAATAATTCACTCATTCAGAGGTGACACAATCATTATTTTCACTTCTGGACATTGCATAATGCTACTGGACATTAATGGATCAAAGAAATGAATCCAATATAGCAAAAGAGGCAATGCGAAATAAAAGGCAGAATCTGTCAAAAACAGAACAGTCCGTAAAGACGAATTTAAAGCTGGCACCAGACTTGCTCAAATGGAAAAACTCAAAACTAATGAAAGTTGCGTACATATCTGAGGATCACGCTCGTAAATTGGCAGATTTTTTCGAATTTTCTACAGAGAACTGTGCCCAGATTCGTGACAGACAGCAATGCTGTTTCTGCGCAGCGATCCCAAATATAACATCAACTATAACATAGAAACTTTACTTGGCACAAAAACATGATAAGGAGAGGTTGCTACAGTAGTAAACAACTTCCAAGACTCAACAAAACAAAAAATTGCTGTAGGTAAAAACATGGGTTGTCTCCCATAAGCGCTTTTCTTTAACGCCTTTCAGCTAGGCGCAGAAAGTGCAAATCAAGTAACATCGAGAGTAGAAGCATCAACATCATAGCTTGTTCTAATAATAGAATCAAAAGGCAACTTCATTCTCTTTCTAGGGAAGTGTTCCATACCTTTCTTGAGAGGAAATTGATATTTAATATTACCTTCCCTCATATCAATAACAGCACCAACGGTTCGAAGAAAAGGTCTTCCCAACACAATAGGACAAGATGCATTGCATTCGATATCCAAAACAACGAAATCAACGGGGACAAGGTTATTGTTAACCATAATATGCACATTATCAATCCTCCCCAAAGGTTTCTTTTTAACATTATCGGCAAGATTAACATCCAAATAACAATTCTTTAATGGTGGCAAGTCAAGCATATCATAAATCTTTTTAGGCATAACAGAAATACTTGCACCAAGATCACATAAAGCATTACATTCAAAATCATTGAATTTCATTTTAATGATGGGCTCCCAGCCATCTTCTAACTTTCTAGGAATAGAAGTTTCAAGTTTTAGTTTCTCTTCTCTAGCTTTTATGAGAGCATTTGTAATATGTTTTGTAAAGGCTAAATTTATAACACTAGCATTAGGACTTTTAGCAAGTTTTTGTAAGAACTTTATAACTTCAGAGATGTGGCAATCATCAAAATCTAAATCATTATGAGCTACAGCAATGGGATCATTGTTCCCAAGGTTGGAAAAAATTTCAGCAGTTTTATCACAAGCAGTTTCAGCAGTTTTAGCAATTTCAGGCAGTTTTGTACGCTTTGCACTAGGAGTAGAAACATTGCCAACACCAATTATTTTACCATTGATAGTAGGAGGTGCAGCAACATGTGAAGAATTAGCATTACTAGTGGTGGTAATAGTCCAAACTTTAGCTACATTATTCTCTTTAGCTAGTTTTTCATTTTCTTCTCTATCCCACCTAGCACGCAGTTCAGCCATTAATCTTATATTCTCATTAATTCTAACTTGGATGGCATTTGCTGTAGTAGTAATCTTATTATCAATATCATTATTAGGCATAACTTTCAATTTTAAAAGATTAACATCAGAGGCAAGTCTATCAACTCTATAAGCAATAGTATCAATTTTATCAAGCTTTTCCTCAACAGATTTGTTAAAAGCAGTTTGTGTACTAATAAATTCTTTAACCATAGCTTCAAGACCAGAGGGTACATTCCTATTATTATTGTAAGAATTCCCATAAGAATTACCATAACCATTACCATTAGCAGAAGGATATGGCCTATAGTTATTGCCAGAGTTGTTCCTATAAGCATTGTTGTTGAAATTATTATTTTTAATGAAATTCACATCAAAATTTTCTTCTTGAGCAACCAATGAAGCTAAAGGAACATTATTTGGATCAACATTAGATCTACCATTCACAAGCATAGACATAATCACATCAATTTTATCACTCAAGGAAGAGGTTTCTTCAACAGAATTTACCTTCTTACCTTGTGGAGCTCTTTCCGTGTGCCATTCAGAGTAATTTATCATCATATCATCAAGTTTTGTAGCCGCCCCCAATGTGATGGACATAAAGGTACCTCCAGCAGCTGAATCCAATAAATTCCGCGAAGAAAAATTTAGTCCTGCATAGAAGGTTTGGATGATCATCCAAGTAGTCAGTCCATGGGTTGGGCAATTCTTTACCAAAGTTTTCATTCTCTCCCATGCTTGAGCAACATGTTCAGTATCTAATTGCTTAAAATTCATTATGCTACTTCTCAAAGATATAATTTTAGCGGGAGGATAATATCTACCAATAAAAGCATCCTTGCATTTAGTCCATGAATCAATACTATTCTTAGGCAAAGATAGCAACCAATCTTTAGCTCTTCCTCTTAATGAGAAAGGAAACACTTTCAATTTAATAATATCACCATCTACATCCTTATACTTTTGCATTTCACAAAGTTCAACAAAATTATTAAGATGGGCAGCAGCATCATCAGAACTAACACCAGAAAATTGATCTCTCATGACAAGATTTAGTAAAGCAGGTTTAATTTCAAAGAATTCTGCTGTAGTAAGGTGGAGCAATAGGTGTGCATAGGAAATCATTATTATTTGCATTTGTGAAGTCACACAACTTAGTATTTTCAGGAGTATTCATTTTAGCAAAGGTAAATAAAACAAACTAGATAAAGTAAATGCAAGTAACTAATTTTTTTGTGTGTTTTTGATATGGAGAGCAAGACAGTAAATAAAGTAAAACTAGCAACTAATTTTTGTGTGTTTTGTTTAGGTGCAGCAAACAAAGTAGTAAATAAAATAAAGCAAGACAAAAACAAAGTAAAGAGATTGAGAAGTGGAGACTCCCCTTGCAGCGTGTCTTGATCTCCCGGCAACGGCGCCAGAAATTTATGCGTGTAGTTGACGTGGGAGTTAGAAATCTCTGGGGTGCAACTTTTCTTCAGGTCCCCGGCAACGGCGCCAGAAATTTAGCTTGATACGCGTAGATGCACACGTCCGTTGGGAACCTGATGACCCACAAGTATAGGGGTGTATCGTAGTACTTTCGATAAATAAGAGTGTCGAACCCAACGAGGAGCAGAAGGTGTTGACAAGCAGTTTCGATGAAGGATTCACGTAAATGCTCACAGACAAGTATTCGGGGTTTTGATATTGCAGGTAAATAAAGTACAAGTAAATAAAATGCGAGAGAAATAATTGCAGCGAGTGGCCCAATCCTTTTTAGCACAAAGGACAAGCCGGTTTGTTTACTTATAATGACCAAACGTTCCTGAGGACACATGGGAATTTTAGTCTAGTGCTTTCGCTACATACGCTGATTAATCTTCATTGTTTTGATAAGTGTTGTGTGGGTGAACCTATGCTAATGCACCGCCCTTCCTAGGACTAATACATACTTGTGATTATACCCCTTGCAAGCATCCGCAACTACAAGAAAGTAATTAAGATAAATCTAACCACAGCCTTAAACTCTGAGATCCTGCGATCCCTCGCATCGATATAACGGGGGCTTAGGTTTCTGTCACTCCGGCAACCCCGCAATTAGCAACCGAATACAAGATGCACTCCCCTAGGCCCATAAATGGTGAAGTGTCGTGTAGTCGACGTTCACACGACACCACTAGAAGAATGACACCACAACTTAAATATCATAACATTGAATATTACTCAACCATAATTCACTACTAGCATTTAGACTTCACCCATGTCCTCAAGAACTAAACGAACTACTCACGAGACATCATATGGAATACAATCAGAGGTGATATGATGATGAATAACAATCTGAACATAAACCTTGGTTCAATGGTTTCACTCAATAGCATCTACAACAAGTATAGAATAACACCGGGAGAGTTTCCCCTATCAAACAATCAAGATTTAACCCGAATTGCTACAGCGATGACGAGGTGCAGCGGTGGTGATGGCGGTGTAGATGGTGGAGATGATGATGATGATGATGAAGATGATGTCCCGCTCGATGACGATGGCGATGGCGTCGATTTCCCCCTCCGGGGGGGAATTTCCCCGGCGGATTCCCGCCGGAGAGCTCTTTTCTCTCTGGTGTTCTCCGCCCCGCAGAGGGCTGTAACCCTTCGTGAGGATCCCTGTGGCTTAGGTTTTCGGGACGAAGGATACGCGAAGAAAAGGAGGCGAAAAGGGTCGTGGGCCCCCCAGCATAGGGTGGCGCGGCCAGGCCTGGCCGCGCCGCCTATGGTCTGGCCCACATGGCCCCTCTCTTCTTCTGGCTCCCTCGTCATCTGGAAAAATAGGAATTTTCGTGAAATTCCCTTCCACAATTGATCTTCCGAAATATTGCGTTCTGACGGTGCTTTTTCCAGCAGAATCCTGGCTCCGGTGCTTGATCCTCCAATGATGATGAAACATGCAAAATAGATGAAATAACATAAGTATTGTATCCCAATATGAAATATATCAATGAATAACAGCAAATTATGATACAAAATAGTGATGCAAATTGGACGTATCAACTCCCCCAAGCTTAGACCTCGCTTGTCCCCAAGCGAAACTGAGCTCGAAAACAAGACCACATGTTTATGGAGTGAAGAGTCGATAAATAAAATACGGACAAGAAGCATCATATTCATTCACACAAGACATTCTAGTAAACAACTTCCTCATATAACTCATCTTGAAATAAGTAAAGAGAAATCACAAGTAAAGGTGCATAAGAAATCATAATTGGTGATGGCAAACTTTGTTCTTGGTCAGAGAACTACTAACGGATTGTACTTCTAAGCAAAGCTTTCATATTAGATTTTATAGCTGAGCCTTCATATTTAAGCATAACAATCTCTTCATAATCATTGATAACTTCAAAGTCATATTCATTCAGATAAAATTGGTACTAAACAAGAAAGTATAAAAGACATGATTAACTGGATCACAGCATAAATGATTGGTTCACAACAACTCAATTGCTTGCTTGAGATAGAGGGAAATAGGTTTACTGACTCAACATAAAAGTAGGAGATAGGCCCTTCGCAGAGGGAAGCAGGGATTAAATCATGTGCTAGAGCTTTTCAAGTTTTGAAATCGTACAAAGAGCATAAAAGTAAGATTTTGAGCGGTGTTTGTTGTTGTCAACGAATGGTAGCGGGCACTCTAACCCCCTTGCCAAACGAACCTTCAAAGAGCGGCTCCCATGAGGACGGTATCTCTAGCAAGGTAGATCATCCCCCTTCTCTTTTGTTTACACATGTATTTTAGTTTTATTATGGGTGACACTCCCCCCAACCTTGGCTTTCTCAATCCATGGCTAACCGAATCCTCGGGTGCCTTCCAACATTCACATACCATGGAGGAGTGTCTATTGCAAAATTAAGTTGCTTACTGATAAGTCAGAGCAAAACATGTGAAGAGAATTATTAATGAAAGTTATTAATTGGGGCTGGGAACCCCGTTGCCAGCTCTTATTGCAAATATTGGATAAGCGGATGTGCCGCTAGTCCATTGGTGAAAGTCCGCCTAACAAGATTGAAAGATAAAACACCACATACTTCCTCATGAGCTATAAAACATTGACACAAATAAGGAGTAGTATAGTTTGAATCATTTAAAGGTAGCACATGAAGTATTTACTTGGAATGGCAGAAAATACCATGTAGTAGGTAGGTATGGTGGACACAAATGGCATAGGTTTGGTCTGAGGTTATGGATGTATGAGAAGCATTCCCTCTCGATACAGGTCTTTGGCTAGCAAGGTTTGATAGCAAGCATAAAAGTTGAGGGAAACAAACAAATATACATATGATAGAAACAATCATGCATCTTTCTCATAAGCACAAGCAATTTTACCTCTAGAATACTAAGCATAGAGATAATAGAATAATGTATCTAAGTGTATTTCTCTCCTTCATTAAACATCAAGATGTTGTTGCTATTGACCAATGCTAAGTTTGCCAAAACCAAATAGATTTACTTGATGCTCCCAAAGTGATATCAATACTCATGTCAAGAGTAATCATATAATGGAGATTGCAAACTAAAATAAGGTGTGCAAAAAGTAAATGATAAGACTTCTCATTAATATTCCATAACGATAACTCACACCAACGGATACATAGATAACTAACTAAGAGAGATACTTCCACATTGCATACTATTCCATATAATAACTTCCCTACTCATGATATGACACTACTTGATAGTAAAAGATAAAGGTGGTGGTGATGTGATACCGCGGCACTCCCCCAAGCTTGGAACAAACCAAGGGGATGCCAATACCGATGATGAATTACTCCTTCGGTGATGGTGGTGATGAATTCCTGACAAGCTTCTCAATAAGCTCCTGGAGCTCGTCAATCCTGTATATGAGATTGCGAATCATCTCTGAATTGTGCTCGACGCGGTTAAGGAGTCTGTCCGACGGTGAGTCCCAACTCTTGGAGTTATTTCCCCACTCTTCAGCCTCAGGCTCCTTCTCTCCTGCAGTGTCAGAACGATTTATATCCCAATTACTTGGCAACACTACCTTGGGGGTCCTTTCAGTTTGACGATCGTAGATTAGATTGCGGTAAGGGTTGTAATGGCTCGGATAAGATGTCCTTGGAGCCAAGTAGTGACGTGGAACCGCTCCTCCGGTGGCGATTCGTGCACTCCTCTTGATGTTGGATGGACTTGATATCACGCCAATACTTGCGACGGTGGCTTGTTGGCGTTCCTGCGGAGCTTCCTCCACTTCTTCATCCTCTCTTGCATCTTCTTTCTTCAGCTCCGGGTCTTGAATATTTTCCTTCAAAGGTTCCTTGTCCTTGTTGTTGGAGACCATGGTGCTTCTAGATCAAAACAAATCTGGCAGAAAACAGCTCGAAACAAAACACGACGAGAAAACGATATTACGGACCTCCAGGGGTCCGGGGATTATATAGCAAATATTTTTACGACAAAGGGAAGGTTCCAGTCGAGTCGGAAAGGGGCAGCGAGGCGGCCAGACCATAGGTCGGCGCGGCCAGGGTGGGG
Source organism: Lolium multiflorum (assembly GCA_030979885.1). Classification (NCBI taxonomy): domain Eukaryota; kingdom Viridiplantae; phylum Streptophyta; class Magnoliopsida; order Poales; family Poaceae; genus Lolium; species Lolium multiflorum. Next base: position 83,393,893 of record CM061747.1, read on the forward strand.
CCCGCGCCGGCCTGTGGTGGCACGCCCTCGCGCGTCTTTTCCACTCCGTTTCGATTCCGTAATTTTTCATATTTTCCAAAAACAGCAAAATAATGTTCGGAAAGGTAAACGCGGACTTTTTATTACCTATACTGTTACCTATTCAAAGTCCAGTTCTGGCGGACTGTCAATTTGTCCTTTGATGAAAGCCTCCGGTGTTTCCACTTGAATAATATCAACATCAACATTATAAGAATCACCCGAGATATAATGCTTGAGTCTTTGTCCATTCACCACTTGTGTAGCATTGCCTTGGAGAGAGCTAATTTTAATTGCTCCTGAACGATACACCTCCTCAACAACATATGGTCCTTCCCACTTCGAGAGTAATTTCCCTGCAAAGAATCTGAGACGAGACCGATACAATAGAACTTGATCTCCAACATTAAATTCTCTTTTGATGATCCTTCTATCATGCCATTTCTTAACTTTTTCTTTAAAGAGTTTAGCATTTTCATAAGCTTCACTTCTCCATTCATCTAGAGAACTTAATTGCAACAACCTCTTATTACCGGCTAATTTAGGATCTTTATTTAATTCTCTAACAGCCCAATAAGCTTTGTGCTCTAGTTCTAAAGGTAAATGACAAGCTTTTCCATAAACCATTTTATAAGGTGACATTCCCATAGGATTTTTATAAGCAGTTCTATAAGCCCATAACGCTTCTTTCAATTTGCTAGGCCAATTCTTTCTAGATTTATTAACAGGTCTTACCTAAAATAGCTTTAATCTCTCTATTTGATAATTCTACTTGACCGCTAGTTTGAGGGTGATAAGCAGAAGCAATTCTATGATTAATACCATACTTAGCAAGAGTTTTTCTAAAACCTCCATGAATGAAATGAGAACCTCCATCAGTCATAATATATCTAGGTACTCCAAATCTAGGAAATATAATATCTACAAGCATTTTTATAGAGGTCTCACCATCAGCACTTTTTGTAGGTATAGCTTCTACCCATTTAGTAACATAATCAACAGCGACAAGTATATGAGTGTTACCGTCTGAAGAAGGGAAAGGTCCCATGAAGTCGAATCCCCAACAATCGAATGGTTCAATAACAAGAGTATAATTCATAGGCATTTCATTGCGTCTGGAGATATTACCAACTCTTTGACATTCATCACAAGATAAAATAAACTTCCTTGCATCTTTGAAGAGTGTTGGCCAATAAAAACCTGATTGTAGAACCTTCTGCGCGGTTCTATCTCCAGCGTGATGTCCTCCATAAACACTTCCATGACATTTATTCAATATCTCCTGTTGTTCATATTCAGGAACACATCTTCGCATAATACCATCCACTCCTTCTTTATATAAGTGTGGGTCATCCCAAAAATAATGCCTCAAGTCATAAAAGAATTTCCTCCTTTGCTGAGCTGAAAAGGTTGGAGGCAAATACTTCGAAACAATAAAGTTAGCATAATCTGCATACCAAGGGCTCTCTCGCGAGCTCACCTTTATTACAGCCAATTGTTCATTTGGAAAACTATCATTAACAGGAACAGGATCATAAGCAATATTTTCCAATCTAGACAAATTATCAGCAACAGGATTATCAGCACCTTTCCTATCTATAATATGTAAATCAAATTCTTGCAACAGAAGTACCCATCTAATAAGCCTTGGCTTAGCATCTTTCTTTGTCATAAGGTATCTAATTGCAGCATGATCAGTATGAATTGTAACTTTTGAATCAACAATATAAGGTCTAAACTTATCACAAGCAAAGACTACAGCTAACAATTCTTTTTCAGTTGTAGCATAATTTCTTTGAGCAGCATCAAGAGTCTTACTAGCATAATGAATAACATTTAACTTTTTATCTACCCGCTGTCCAAGAACAGCGCCTACAGCAAAATCACTAGCATCACACATAATTTCAAAAGGCAAATTCCAATCAGGAGGTTCAACTACAGGAGCAGTTGTTAAGGCTTTCTTTAGAGTTTCAAAAGCTTCCTTACAATCATCATCAAAAACAAAAGGTACATCTTTTTGAAGAAGATTAGTAAGAGGCTTTGAAATTTTAGAGAAATCTTTAATAAATCTCCTATAAAACCCAGCATGACCAAGAACACTACGAATACCTTTAACATCCCTCGGATAGGGCATCTTCTCAATTGCTTCAACTTTAGCTCTATCAACTTCAATACCTCTCTCAATTTTATGTCCCAATACAATTCCTTCATTAACCATAAAATGGCATTTCTCCCAATTAAGAACAAGGTTAGTTTCTTCACATCTCTGCAAAACTTTATCGAGGTTTCGCAGGCAATTATCAAAAGAATTCCCATAGACAGAAAAATCATCCATGAACACCTCTACAATACTTTCGCAAAAACCATGAAAAATAGCAGACATGCATCTTTGAAAAGTAGCAGGAGCATTACATAAACCAAAAGGCATACGCCTATAAGCATAAGTTCCATAAGGACAAGTAAAAGTGGTTTTCTCTTGATCTTTAGCTTTAACAGCAATTTGTGAAAACCCAGAATAACCATCAAGAAAGCAAAAATGAGTATTTTTAGACAACCTCTCTAACATTTGATCAATAAAGGGTAAAGGGTAATGATCTTTCTTAGTAACTTTATTAACTTTTCGAAAATCAATGCACATTCTATAACCTACAACTATTCTTTGAGGAATAAGCTCATCATTATCATTAGGCACAACAGTCATTCCTCCTTTCTTAGGAACACAATGAACAGGACTAACCCATCTACTATCAGCAATAGGATATATAATACCAGCTTCAAGGAGTTTTAATACCTCGTTCCTTACCACTTCCTTCATCTTCGGAATTAGACGACGTTGATGTTCAACAACAGGCTTTGCATCTTCTTCCATATTAATAGCATGTTGGCAAATAGAAGGAGAAATCCCTTTCAAATCATCAAAAGTATAGCCAATAGCTCCTCGGTGTTTCTTCAATATTTCCAATAACCTTTCTTCCTCAATCTCTGAAAGCTTAGAACTAATAATAACAGGATATATTTTCTTATCATCAATATGAGCATATTTAAGATTATCAGGTAAAGGCTTTAGAATCAAAAACAGGATCTTCCTTTGGTGGCGGTGTTGTACCCAAATCTTCCACCGGTAAATCATGCTTGAGAATAGGTTGGCGACGAAAAATTTCCTCAAGCTCATCTCTTTCTTTCCTAAAAGCTTCACTTTCACTATTCTCCAAATGTTGCTGCAAAGGGTTATTAGGAACAAGAACAATAGATGCACACTGCTCCATTTTAAAATCATTACTAGGCAAGTCAGTTTATAAGGAGTTTTGGTAAATTTAGAAAAGTTAAATTCATAAGGTTCACCAGCAAATCTAGTCAAAATTTTCTCTTTCTTACAATCTATAATAGCTCCACAAGTATTTAGAAAAGGTCTACCAAAAATGATAGGACAATGATCACTAGCAGCAGAACCAAGTACCAAAAAGTCAGCAGGATATTTAATCTTACCACATAGAACTTCCACATCTCGAACAATACCAATCGGAGAAATAGTTTCTCTATTAGCCAAATGAATAACCACATCAATATCTTCAAGTTCACAAGAACCAATTTCGTGCATAATCTCCGTGTAAAGTTCATAAGGAATAGCACTAACACTTGCACCAATATCACATAAACCATAATAGCAATGATCACCAATTCTAACAGATAGCATAGGAACACTAACTTGTTTGGATTTATTAGGATGTGAAACAATATTAGAAGCATCTTCACAGAAAATAATATGACCATCCTCCACATTTTCAGTCACAAGATCTTTAACTATAGCAACAGCAGGTTCAATTTTAATTTGTTCTTCGGGTTCTTTAGGTTTCTTTTCACTTTTATTAACCGCACTAGATATGACAGAGTACTCCTTCATTTTAGCAGGGAAAGGAGTTTTTTCAATATAAGCTTCAGAATAACATTATCAACAGTTTCAACCACTACACATTTGTTTACAGATGAATCAATTTTATCTTTATACGGTTCATGATACTTATCAAAATTCTTCTTAGGCAGTTCATAATGAGAGGCAAAAGCTCTATAAAGATTTGCAACAACTTGGGAATCAAGACCATATGTAGCACTCATATTACGAAATTTATCAGTATCCATAAAAGCTTCAATGCATTTATAATCATAAATTATACCTGATTCTCTATCTTTGTCATTCTCCCATCCTTCAGTATTTTCTTGGATCCGATCAAGAAGGTCCCTTTTAAACTCTTCCTTGTTGCGTGTAAATGATCCAGAACAAGAAGTATCCAGCAAGGTCTTGTCTTGAAAAGAAAGTCTTGCATAGAAATTATCAATAATAACATTACCGGAAGCTCATGAATGGGGCATTTGAGCATTAAAGACTTCAATCTCCCCCAAGCTTGGGCGATACTCTCTCCATCATGAGGCCAAAAATTATATATGCGGTTCCGATCTTTGTGAATTTCACTTGGAGGATAAAATTTGGAATAAAATAAAGGCACAATGTCCTCCCAATCAATAGAATCACCATTCTTCAGCAATTTATACCAGTGCGCCGCTTTACCAGACAGCGATATAGTGAATAGTTTCTTTCTAACTTCATTCATAGAAATACCTGCACATTTGAATAACCCGCATAATTCATGCAAAAACAGTAAATGATCACCAGGATGGATGATACGCGTAGATGCACACGTCCGTTGGGAACCCCAAGTGGAAGGTATGATGCGTATAGAAGCAAGTTTCCCTCAGTATGAAACCAAGGTTTAATCGAACCAGTAGGAGCCAAGAAGCACGTTGAAGGTTGATGGTCGCGAAATGTGATGCGGCGCAACACCAGGTATTCCGCGCCAACGAACTCACACAAACAAAGTACTTTGCCCCAACGAAACAGTGAGGTTGTCAATCTCACGGCTTGCTGTAACAAAGGATTAAACGTATCGAGTGGAAGATGTTTGCAAACAGTAAAACAAGTAGATTGTATGCTATGGAAAGAATAGGACCGGGGTCCACAGTTCACTAGAGGTGTCTCTCCCATAAGATAAAAGCATGTTGGGTGAACAAATTACAGTCGGGCAATTGACAAATAGAGAAAGGCATAACAATGCATATACATGACATGGTAAATATAGTGAGATTTAATTGGGCATTACGACAAAGTACATAGACCGCCATCCAACCTGCATCTATGCCTAAAAAGTCCACCTTGAGTTATCGTCCGAACCCCTCCAGTATTAAGTTGCAAAGCAACAGACAATTGCATTAAGTATTGTGCGTAATGTAATCAATAACTACATCCTTAGACATAGCATCAATGTTTTATCCCTAGTGGCAACAGCACATCCACAACCTTAGAACTTTCTGTCACTGTCCCAGATTCAATGGAGGCATGAACCCACTATCGAGCATAAATACTCCCTCTTGGAGTTAAGAGTAAACTTGGCTAGAGCCTCTACTAATAACGGAGAGCATGCAAGATCATAAACAACACATGAACAATAGATTGATAATCACCATAATCATAGTACTCTCTATCCATCGGATCCCGACAAACACAACATATAGAATTACATATAGATGATCTTGATCATGTTAGGCAGCTCACAAGATCTAACAATGAAGCACAACAAGGAGAAGACGACCATCTAGCTACTTGCTATGGACCCATGGTCCAGGGTGAACTACTCACTCATCATCACTCAGGAGGCGATCATGGCGATGAAGAGTCCTCCGGAGATGAATCCCCTCTCCGGCAGGGTGCCGGAGGCGATCTCCGAATCCCCGAGATGGGATTCGCGGCGGCGGCGTCTCTGTAAGGTTTTCCGTATCGTGGCTCTCGGTACTGGGGGTTTCGCGACGGGAGCTTTAAGTAGGCGGAAGGTCAACGCGAGGGGCCACACGAGGGCCCAGGGGATAGGTCGGCGCGGCCAGGGCTTGGGCCGCCGCCACCTGGCTGCCTCGTGGCCCCACCGTTAGGTCTTCGGTCTTCGGAAGCTTCGTGCAAAAATAGGACCCTGGGAAAGTTTCGTCCAATTCCGAGAATATTTCTTTACTAGGATTTCTGAAACCAAAAACAGCAGAAAACAGCAATGGCTCTTCGGCATCTTGTTAATAGGTTAGTTCAGAAAATGCATAAATATGACATATAATGTGCATAAAACATGTAGGTATCATCAATAAAGTAGCATGGAACATAAGAAATTATCGATACGTTGGAGACGTATCAGCATCCCCAAGCTTAGTTCTGCTCGTCCCGAGCAGGTAAAGCGATAACAAAGATAATTTCTGAAGTGACATGCCATCATAATCTTGATCATACTATTTGTAAACATATGTAATGAATGCAGCGATCAAAGCAAAGGTAATGACATGAGTAAACAACTGAATCATAAAGCAAAGACTTTTCATGAATAGTACTTCAAGACAAGCATCAATAAGTCTTGCATAAGAGTTAACTCATAAAGCAATAAATCAAAGTAAAGGTGTTGAAGCAACACATAGGAAGATTAAGTTTCAGCGGTTGCTTTCAACTTGTAACATGTATATCTCATGGATATTGTCAACATAAAGTAATATAACAAGTGCAATATGCAAGTATGTAGGAATCAATGCACAGTTCACACAAGTGTTTGCTTCTTAAGGTGGAAGGAGATAGGTAAACTGACTCAACAATAAAAGTAAAAGAATGGTCCTTCAAAGAGGAAAGCATCGATTGCTGTATTTGTGCTAGAGCTTTTATTTTGAAAACATGAAACAATTTTGTCAACGGTAGTAATAAAGCATATGAGTTATGTAAATTATATTTTACAAGTTGCAAGCCTCACGCATAGTATACTAATAGTGCCCGCACCTCGTCCTACTTAACTTGGACTACCGGATCTTTGCATGCCATGTTTCAACCAAGTGTCACAAAGGGGTACCTCCATGCCGCCTGTACAAAGGTCCAAGGAGAATGCTCGCATTTCGGATTTCTCGCTTTTGATTATTCTCAACTTAGACATCCATACCGGGACAACATGGACAACAGATAATGGACTCCTCTTTAATGCATAAGCATGTAGCAAAGTTATTATTCTCATATGAGATTGAGGATATATGTCCAAAACTGAAACTTCCACCATGATTCATGGCTTTAGTTAGCGGCCCAATGTTCTTCTCTAACAATTTTGCATGCTCCAACCACTAAAATGATAGACCTTCAGACAAGACGGACATGCATAGCAACTCACATGATATTCAACAATAGTTGATGGCGTTCCCCAGAAACATGGTTATCGCACAACAAGCAACTTAATAAAATATAAAGTGCATAAGTACATATTCAATACTACGATAGTTTTAAGGCTATTTTGTCCCATGAGCTATATATTGCAAAGGTGAATGATGGAATTTTAAAGGTAGCACTCAAGCAATTTACTTTGGAATGGCGGGTAAATACCATGTAGTAGGTAGGTATGGTGGACACAAATGGCATAGTGGTTGGCTCAAGGATTTTGGATGCATGAGAAGTATTCCCTCTCGATACAAGGTTTAGGCTAGCAAGGTTATTTGAAGCAAACTCAAGGATGAACAAGTGCAGCAAGACTCACATAAAAGACATATTGTAAACATTATAAGACTCTACACTGTCTTCCTTGTTGTTCAAAACTCAATACTAGATATTATCTAGACCTTAGAGAAACCAAATATGCAAATCAAATTTTAGCAAGCTCTATGTATTTCTTCTTAATGGGTGCAAAGCATATGATGCAAGAGCTTAAACATGAGCACAACAATTGCCAAGTATCACATTATCCAAGACATTTTAGAATTACTACATGTAGCATTTTCCAATTCCAACCATATAACAATTTAACGAAGAAGAAACTTCGCCTTGAACATTATGAGTAAAGCCTAAGGACACATGTGTCCATATGCAACAGCGGAGCGTGTCTCTCTCCCACAAAGTGAATGCTAGGATCCATCTTATTCAAACAAAAACAAAAACGAAAACAAACCGACGCTCCAAGTAAAGAACACCAGATGTGACTGAATAAAAATATAGTTTCGGGGGAGGAACCCGATGATGTTGTCGATGAAGAAGGGGATGCCTTGGGCATCCCCAAGCTTAGACGCTGAGTCTTCTTAAAATATGCAGGGATGAACCACGGGGGCATCCCCAAGCTTAGAGCTTTCACTCCTCTTGATCTTAGTATATCATTCTCCTCTCTTGACCCTTGAAAACTTCCTTCACACCAAACTTCAAGCAAACTCATTAGAGGGTTAGTGCATCATTAATAATTCACTCATTCAGAGGTGACACAATCATTCTTTTCACTTCTGGACATTGCATAATGCTACTGGACATTAATGGATCAAAGAAATAAATCCAACATAGCAAAAGAGGCAATGCGAAATAAAAGGCAGAATCTGTCAAAAACAGAACAGTCCGTAAAGACGAATTTATAAATGGCACCAGACTTGCTCAAATGGAAAAACTCAAAACTAATGAAAGTTGCGTATATATCTGAGGATCACGCTCGTAAATTGGCAGATTTTTTCGAATTTTCTACAGAGAATTATGCCCAGATTCGTGACAGACAGCAATGCTGTTTCTGCGCAGCGATCCCAAATATAACCTCAACTTTGACATAGAAACTTTACTTGGCACAAAAACATGATAAGGAGAGGTTGCTACAGTAGTAAACAACTTCCAAGACTCAACAAAACAAAAATTGCTGTAGGTAAAAACATGGGTTGTCTCCCATAAGCTTCTTTAACGCCTTTCAGCTAGGCGCAGAAAGTGCAAATCAAGTAACATCGAGAGATGGTGTGTCAACCTTACCTTGGGCTTCATCTTTACCTTTCTTAATGTTTTTCTTTCCTTTTGGTTTAGGAAATATATGATTCCCCCCTGGTATAGAGGTGAATTTCAGAGTGCCTTCTCCCACATCAATGACTGCTCCCAATAATTTCAGCAAGGATCTTCCGAATATGATTTTTCCTTGTGGAGCTCTTTCCGTGTGCCATTCAGAGTAATTCACCATCATATCATCAAGAAGTTTTGTAGCCGCCCCCAATGATGGACATAAAGGTACCTCCAGCAGCTGAATCCAATAAATTCCGCGAAGAAAAATTTAGTCCTGCATAGAAGGTTTGGATGATCATCCAAGTAGTCAGTCCATGGGTTGGGCAATTCTTTACCAAAGTTTTCATTCTCTCCCAAGCTTGAGCAACATGTTCAGTATCTAATTGTTTAAAATTCATTATGCTACTTCTCAAAGATATAATTTTAGCGGGAGGATAATATCTACCAATAAAAGCATCCTTGCATTTAGTCCATGAATCAATACTATTCTTAGGCAAAGATAGCAACCAATCTTTAGCTCTTCCTCTTAATGAGAAAGGAAACACTTTCAGTTTAATAATATCACCATCTACATCTTTATACTTTTGCATTTCACAAAGTTCAACAAAATTATTGAGATGGGCAGCAGCATCATCAGAACTAGCACCAGAAAATTGTTCTCTCATGACTAGATTTAGTAAAGCAGGTTTAATTTCAAAGAATTCTGCTGTAGTAGCAGGTGGAGCAATAGGTGTGCATAGGAAATCATTATTATTTGCATTTGTGAAGTCACACAACTTAGTATTTTCAGGGGTATTCATTTTAGCAACGGTAAATAAAACAAACTAGATAAAGTAAATGCAAGTAACTAATTTTTTGTGTTTTGATATAGAGAGCAAGACAGTAAATAAAGTAAAACTAGCAACTAATTTTTTTGTATTTTGATTTAGTGCAGCAAACAAAGTAGTAAATAAAATAAAGCAAGACAAAAACAAAGTAAAGAGATTGAGAAGTGGAGACTCCCCTTGCAGCGTGTCTTGATCTCCCCGCAACGGCGCCAGAAATTTAGCTTGATACGCGTAGATGCACACGTCCGTTGGAACCCCAAGTGGAAGGTATGATGCGTATAGAAGCAAGTTTCCCTCAGTATGAAACCAAGGTTTAATCGAACCAGTAGGAGCCAAGAAGCACGTTGAAGGTTGATGGTCGCGAAATGTGATGCGGCGCAACACCGGGATTCCGAACGCGGAACCTGCACAACACAACCCAAGTACTTTGCCCCAACGAAACAGTGAGGTTGTCAATCTCACCGGCTTGCTGTAACAAAGGATTAAACGTATCGAGTGGAAGATGTTTGCAAAGAAAACAGTAAAACAAGTAGATTGTATGCTATGGAAAGAATAGGACCGGGGTCCACAGTTCACTAGAGGTGTCTCTCCCATAAGATAAAAGCATGTTGGGTGAACAAATTACAGTCGGGCAATTGACAAATAGAGAAAGGCATAACAATGCATATACATGACATGGTAAATATAGTGAGATTTAATTGGGCATTACGACAAAGTACATAGACCGCCATCCAACTGCATCTATGCCTAAAAAGTCCACCTTCAGGTTATCAACCCCCTCCAGTATTAAGTTGCAAAGCAACAGACAATTGCATTAAGTATTGTGCGTAATGTAATCAATAACTACATCCTTAGACATAGCATCAATGTTTTATCCCTAGTGGCAACAGCACATCCACAACCTTAGAACTTTCTGTCACTGTCCCAGATTCAATGGAGGCATGAACCCACTATCGAGCATAAATACTCCCTCTTGGAGTTAAGAGTAAAAACTTGGCCAGAGCCTCTACTAATAACGGAGAGCATGCAAGATCATAAACAACACATGAACAATAGATTGATAATCACCATAATCATAGTACTCTCTATCCATCGGATCCCGACAAACACAACATATAGAATTACATATAGATGATCTTGATCATGTTAGGCAGCTCACAAGATCTAACAATGAAGCACAACAAGGAGAAGACGACCGTCTAGCTACTGCTATGGACCCATGGTCCAGGGGTGAACTACTCACTCATCACTCCGGAGGCGATCATGGCGATGAAGAGTCCTCAGGAGATGAATCCCCTCTCCGGCAGGGTGCCGGAGGCGATCTCCAGAAGCCCCCGAGATGGGATTCGCGGGCGGCGGCTCTGTAAGGTTTTCCGTATCGTGGCTCTCGGTACTGGGGGTTTCGCGACGGGAGCTTTAAGTAGGCGGAAGGTCAACGCGAGGGGCCACACGAGGGCCCAGGGGGATAGTCGGCGCGGCCGCGCCGGCCACCCCCCTGGCTTCCTCGTGGCCCCACTTCGTTAGGTCTTCGGTCTTGGGCTCGTGCAAAATAGGACCCAGGGCGAAAGTTTCGTCAATTCCGAGAATATTTCTTTACTAGGATTTCTGAAACCAAAAACAGCAGAAAACAGCTGGCTCTTCGGCATCTTGTTAATAGGTTAGTTCCAGAAAATGCATAAATATGACATATAATGTGCATAAAACATGTAGGTATCATCAATAAAGTAGCATGGAACATAAGAAATTATCGATACGTTGGAGACGTATCAATGGACAGTTCCATCCCCTTCATAGCGGTTATCCATAACACGTTCAATAATTTTCATAGGTATTTTATATGGTACTACTTCCTCACCTGGCGCTTCATCCACTACCGTTGCAGTAGTAGTAGATTTCCCAAATAGAAATTGAAGAGAAGATCTCTCCATAATGATTTATAGCAGCAGGCAGAAATAAAATCAGCACAAACAGTAAAGGTTTTCCTTACCAATTCCACTTACCAATAGCGCTTCACTCCCCGGCAACGGCGCCAGAAAATAGTCTTGATGACCCACAAGTATAGGGGGTGTATCGTAGTACTTTCGATAAATAAGAGTGTCGAACCCAACGAGGAGCAGAAGGTGTTGACAAGCAGTTTCGATGAAGGATTCACTGTAAATGCTCACAGACAAGTATTCAGGGGGTTTTGATATTGCAGGTAAATAAAGTACAAGTAAATAAAATGCGAGAGAAATAATTGCAGCGAGTGGCCCAATCCTTTTTAGCACAAAGGACAAGCCGGTTTGTTTACTTATAATGACCAAACGTTCCTGAGGACACATGGGGATTTTAGTCTAGTGCTTTCGCTACATACAGCTGATTAATCTTCATTGTTTTGATAAGTGTTGTGTGGGTGAACCTATGCTAATGCACCGCCCTTCCTAGGACTAATACATACTTGTGATTATACCCCTTGCAAGCATCCGCAACTACAAGAAAGTAATTAAGATAAATCTAACCACAGCCTTAAACTCTGAGATCCTGCGATCCCTCCTGCATCGATATACTAACGGGGGCTTAGGTTTCTGTCACTCCGGCAACCCCGCAATTAGCAACCGAATACAAGATGCACTCCCCTAGGCCCATAAATGGTGAAGTGTCGTGTAGTCGACGTTCACACGACACCACTAGAAGAATGACACCACAACTTAAATATCATAACATTGAATATTACTCAACCATAATTCACTACTAGCATTTAGACTTCACCCATGTCCTCAAGAACTAAACGAACTACTCACGAGACATCATATGGAATACAATCAGAGGTGATATGATGATGAATAACAATCTGAACATAAACCTTGGTTCAATGGTTTCACTCAATAGCATCTACAACAAGTATAGAATAACACCGGGAGAGTTTCCCCTATCAAACAATCAAGATTTAACCCGAATTGCTACAGCGATGACGAGGTGCAGCGGTGGTGATGGCGGTGTAGATGGTGGAGATGATGATGATGATGATGAATATGATGTCCCGCTCGATGACGATGGCGATGGCGTCGATTTCCCCCTCCGGGAGGGAATTTCCCCGGATTCCTGCCCGCCGGAGAGCTCTTTCTCTCTGGTGTTCTCCGCCCCGCGAGGCTGTAACCCTTCGTGAGGATCCTCCGTGGCTTAGGTTTTCGGACGAAGGAGTACGCGAAGAAAAGGAGGCGAAAAGGGTCGTGGGCCCCGAGCATAGGGTGGCGCGGCCGGGCACGGGCCGCGCCGCCTATGGTCTGGGCCCACTGGCCCCTCTCTTCTTCCCCTTCGGCTCCCTCCGTCATCTGGAAAAATAGGAATTTTCGTGAAATTCCCTTCCACAGTTGATCTTCCGAAATATTGCGTTCTGACGGTGCTTTTTCCAGCAGAATCCACTACAAGAGAAACCACCCTACTGCAACGCAATTATGCGTATCTAAATGGCCATATGAGCGTTGCTAGCGACTTTACCAACGGATAAAAATGCGTTGCGTTTTTGGGTGTTGCTAGGGTATAATGCAACAGATATGCGTGCGTTGGTAACCAATGGGATAATCGTTGCAAAATAGCTACAGATTTCGGGCAACAGGTGTATACGTTGTTGGAGATATCGTGTAAAGCTTTAAAATTCTATTAAAAGTACTATTTTCTGGACCTATTGGTTTGATTGCTATGGTAGATTAGTTCTGAGCGAAGGAATATAGTCATACGTGACAAACCACATCACACAAACAGTAGAATATGAACGCATTCAGTGACAAAATTTCAATATTTATTATTGAAATCACCATCCATACATGAAAATTATTTGAAGAGTAGACAATTTACAATGTTACATCAAAATATCATATTCTACCTAGTCCTATGTACATCCGTTCTAAATTTTGCCAACAAATTCATAGCTGATATCCGATATAATAAGTCTTCTGATGTATGGAACCTGCACACACAAAACTTTCTGTTCAGCATCAGTGGCAGAAGACAGGGAAGGCGTGTAGTAAATTAACTTGCTTGAAGGTTTTGCAGGTATACTAACATTTGGTTGCATGCCAAAGCTAATTCAGTGTGAAGACATGTTTGCAGTCCTCTGCATTTAAATTAGCTCATCAGAACCCATCTCATTGTGGCTACCACACAGATGGAAATAAAAAAAGGAAATCTAGATAAGAATTAACCACGAAGAGATCTGGACAAATACATCAAACAGAAGATCAAAATACATTAATTAACTAGACCTTCCATGCAACAGCATATCGAATTCTTCATTAACTATATGGAATTGTCAATAAAATGTCACTTGAAACTCCAATGGTTGCCATGGTGTGATTCCAAAATTTCAAGAGAGACCTATATCATGGGAAGCCAAAAAATATGAATCTACATCTTGTCATAAGTGATATGATACTTCTAGCTTTTAGCAAGTTGTAGTTGTACAAGTAACATGAGGGAAGAATTAAGCGTGAGAAGGAATTAACTACATGTTCTAGTTAGAGTGAACTATGTTTGGTGTTATAAGGCAGATTATGTATGTGGCACGGACCAAAACTAGCAGCAGGTAAACAAAATTCAGTAATAGCATGGAGTAAATAGTCTATACTGGAATGGTGCAAAACTATATCGGAAGTCAAAATTAATATAGGAACATGAACAACTGCTGCATGAATAATGAAAGCATACCTTCAGTAAAATATCATCAATTCCCTTGTGTTATATACAACGTTAGCAGCAACCTCGAGAGCTTCTCAATTTGCTTTTATGTTATGTCAGATTCTCTTCTAAGGTAACATTCTGGGAGACCATACAAAAACGAAAATAAATTTTCTGCAATTGACCAAAGGCATGAAGATCTAGCCTAGGAAATGCGAAACGAAAAAGATAGTGATATGTTTCAGATATAACAGAAAGGAGTACTAATGAACTGCCAAACAGATAAATGCAGATACCTCTGACTGATCTTCTCCAGTACACTTGGATCAGATACTTGAACACCCATTTGCATTTTATCTTTTGAAGGTCAAAATCAAGACAAGCAATTCTAGCAGGGGTCTCTTTAGCATGCCTTCCTTGAGTGGAACGGACTGAATATAAATCGCCAAAAGGGGATGAATTAATAAATGGAAGTCGTCATGTTGCTGCTTGTTACTGTTGATGGGCCGTGGGCGTGTCCGCTTGAGCTTTCTTCTTGCGCCATATAGTGAAGCTTCCACACGCGCTGCTGCCCTTACTGTACGCCATCACACTTGCCAAGGATGCACAAAATTCCTACACAAATTACGAACACGGGTAAATCCATGGGAAAAGGAGAGATGAATCTGCAAGGGAAAAAACATAAATTGCACGTGGAGCTCGAACCCTGTCGTTCCATTGCACCGTCACGCCCTCTGTGATGCGAATCGGCGCGTCGGCTCTTCGAGAAACCTCCACGTCAGGGAGTTGGCTCAAACACATCTTGGCTGCACGAGCGATTCATGGAGTTAGGGGATCTGATGGTAGGAGGCGAGTAGTTGGAGGCGTGATCGTCACCTGCATCATCCGGGTGAACGGCCGAGAGGCACCCTGGGGAAGGGGAGGGAGGAAGGCGGCTAGGTTTAATTTGGGGGAGGAAAGTGGGACTGCAGGTGCGAGCGTGGGTTCGTGGCCGGTGGTTAAGGAGAGGTAATCGTGCTTATTTGGGCTGGGCTCATAGGATTCCTCGCGGACTGTATAATGGACAACGGATTATACCCTGCAACATACGCATGTGTATCTATGACAAAATTTTGATACGGATATTTGCAGCGTTGCCAAGTATTCGTTGCTATAGAGGGGTTGTTGTTGTAGTGATCCTGGCTCCGGTGCTTGATCCTCCAATGATGATGAAACATGCAAAATAGATGAAATAACATAAGTATTGTATCCCAATATGAAATATATCAATGAATAACAGCAAATTATGATACAAAATAGTGATGCAAATTGGACGTATCAGAACCCCAAGTGGAAGGTATGATGCGTATAGAAGCAAGTTTCCCTCAGTATGAAACCAAGGTTTAATCGAACCAGTAGGAGCCAAGAAGCACGTTGAAGATTGATGGTCGCGAAATGTGATGCGGCGCAACACCAGGGATTCCGGCGCCAACGCGGAACCTGCACAACACAACCCAAGTATTTTGTCCCAACGAAACAGTGAGGTTGTCAATCTCACCGGCTTGCTGTAACAAAGGATTAAACGTATCGAGTGGAAGATGTTTGCAAAGAAAACAGTAAAACACAATTATTGCAGTAGATTGTATGCTATGTAAAGAATAGGACCGGGGTCCACAGTTCACTAGAGGTGTCTCTCCCATAAGATAAAAGCATGTTGGGTAAACAAATTACAGTCGGGCAATTGACAAATAGAGAAAGGCATAACAATGCATATACATGATATGATAAATATAGTGAGATTTAATTGGGCATTACGACAAAGTACATAGACCGCCATCCAACTGCATCTATGCCTAAAAAGTCCACCTTCAGGTTATCATCCGAACCCCATTCAGTATTAAGTTGCTAAGCAACAGACAATTGCATTAAGTATGGTGCGTAATGTAATCAACAACTACATCCTTAGACATAGCATCAATGTTTTATCCCTAGTGGCAACAGCACATCACAACCTTAGAACCTACTGTCACGATCCCAGATTCAATGAAGGCATGAACCCACTATCGAGCATAAATACCCCCTCTTGGAGTTAAGAGCAAAAACTTGGCCAGAGCCTCTACTAATAACGGAGAGCATGCAAGATCATAAAAAACACATAAACAATAGATTGATAATCACCATAATCATAGTACTCTCTATCCATCGGATCCCGACAAACACAACATATAGAATTACAGATAGATGATCTTGATCATGTTAGGCAGCTCACAAGATCCAACAATGAAGCACAACAAGGAGAAGACGACCATCTAGCTACTGCTATGGACCCATGGTCCAGGGTGAACTACTCACTCATCACTCCGGAGGCGACCATGGCGGTGTAGAGTCCTCCGGAGATGAATCCCCTCTCCGGCAGGGTCGGAGGCGATCTCCTGAATCCCCCGAGATGGGATTCGGCGGCGGCGTCTGGAAGGTTTTCCGTATCGTGGCTCTCGGTACTGGGGGTTTCGCGACGGAGGCTTTAAGTAGGCGGAAGGTCAACGCGGGGGCCACGAGGGGCCCAGGGCAGGTCGGCGCGGCCAGGGCCTTGGCCGCGCCGCCTAGCCTCTGGCTGCCTCGTGGCCCCACTTCGTTATCTCTTCGGTCTTCTGAAGCTTCGTGCAAAAATAGGACCCTGGGCGAAAGTTTCGTCCAATTCCGAGAATATTTCCTTACTAGGATTTCTGAAACCAAAAACAGAAAACAGCAACGGCTCTTCGGCATCTTGTTAATAGGTTAGTTCCAGAAAATGCATAAATATGACATATAATGTGCATAAAACATGTAGGTATCACCAATAAAGTGGCATGGAACATAAGAAATTATCGATACGTTGGAGACGTATCAGTCCTCCTCAAGTTCATTGAAGTCCATGATGACCTCAACTACAATAGAGTAGCTCCGGGCGGCCCGGTGATAAGAAGGCATAGTAGAGCCAATTAGTTCATCACCGCAAATGTCACTTTGAATACGGTGGTAGCCTCTCGGTCATCCCAATGTCCATGACCGAGGGTATAAAAGGTGCACCCACAGAGCAAGATGCATGCTAAACTTCATTCTCAACAAAGCCACCCAATTCACAATTTCATCCACCCACTAGAAGCCAGAAGACTCTGGCGAGAAGCTCACCGGGGTTGTAGTAATTGTTAGGTACTTCATCTTTAGGCTCTTAGAGCATACCCATAAGTTTCATTCTACACAAAGTTGTATCCTACATGGAAAAAACTCGACATGTTGATAGAATTGTGGGGTTTATTGTCCTTGTTCTCCCATGAGACGATGTCGGTAGAGGCAAGCTCATGGAGACCGTGTCTAGCTCACTAGGAGAGATCAGTGTGGGGTCCTAGGAACTCAAGGAGAGGCACAACAACTACTGGACGTGCTGGCGGTTGCAACGACATGACAAAATTGAAATTTCACAAAGGTTGTTGGCTCCCCCGCTCCCTTGTGGCTACCAAAAGTGAGGGAGTGGGTTATGGGACTGCCTTTTTGGAGAGGGCGAGTTTATTTTGGGGCTTGGGATTAATTTTGAAGGGGAATTTTTTCGGGGGTCTGATGGAGCATTGTTTTTAGGATTTTATTAGAGACTTTGACAAGTTTTTCTAGGATAGGAGTGGTTACACAGAGATACGTGGAGCTGCTCTTAAAATATTAGGCTTCCCGCTTGCGACAAACCTCTTGGCTACCGAGAGAGGTAAGGTTATGGAGAGTGCCATTGTTGTCTTTGGATCCAACGATGAGCATTGTCTCTTCTGTTTCTTCGCTAACCACACCAACCTCTGTTATGTTTTATTATTGATAGGGCTTGGGTTCTATATATCCAAGAATCTCTAACTAGTGGACTGCAAAAATTTCCACGATACCAACAGTACAATTGTACTATCTCCAACCCAAAGCTTAAGGCCTATTTTTTCTAGAAAGTCATGTTGGGTTGATCTATTAGTTTAACAGATAAAAGGGAAAAGTCAAAAGCATAACGTCCAGATTAAAGTGGGGCCCACAGGACCAACGTCCAGGACCTTTTCACCTACGTGACTTTTTCTCGTGCACGCCCTGATCGGGGGCATCGATAACTAACAGGTGGTTTTGGTCCCCTGTCACACTGGGCCATATATAAGGGAGGGGCAAATAGCAATGGATGATGATGGTTCACGATCTGCTAGATTTGCTCCCCGACATTCCCTCACCCTACCGATCTAGGGAGGCCAGAAGTGACGGGAAGACCACCACCACGGGCGACCAGGAGGCGTGCTGCCCATGATCATCTTCTTCTCCAAGCTTTTCAGCATCTCTGCAGCGAACAGGCAGAGAGGGTCATCGCTGGCCATCTCAGGTACACAAATTCTAATCGTAAGTTGGTGTTCTAATTCGAGATTAGATCCTTATGTTGATTAGCTTAAGGCTAATAATGTTTAACAATGGTATCAGAGCATGTTAATCTCGGATTATAACCCTAATTAGGCCTGAACAAATGTTTTCGCTTCTTTAATGGGCCTAATTCCTTTGGCTAACTTTGTGATGGTCTCGGATGGTGTTTGTTCATGATTAAAGAGACTAATATTTCGCATTATAACTACATGATCATGCCTAAATCCTGAAGTATTTTTTTTGCTATCCTGATTGTTAATAATAAAAAAACCTATGATCCCTGTTTGCACCTAATAATCATGAGTACGGAATTATGCTTTCTGCTGATGATGATTATGATCATGAGTAAGTCAATTCTGCTCATAAAGTCCATAAAGTCCCTGTTTAGTGCCAGCTGAAAGCAGGAATTAAAGTTTTTTTTTAATTTCCGCGACTCATGCTCGGGAAGAAAAGAGAAGGGGAATCAAATGTTTAATTTCCGCGACTCATTCCCCAGATTCAGAAAAACCCAGAAAAAGAAAGAGGATTAAACCAAATGTTGATGAGTCGGGATCCTCACCTTATTTTTTATGCCACACGCGGTCATCTCCCATGAGGAGACGCGCGGAATGTACAGTGGACGCCGCCGAATTAATGGAGAGGCTGCCGGCCTCCATGCCGGTCGCGCCGCCGTCACCCCGTGCGCGCTGCCGTTGCCCGCCGTGCCTAGTGCGTTGCCCAGGTCGCTGAGCAGCGTGCGCCGGTCACCGCTAGACCACGCCGCCGACGAACACGGCGCCGGCAGCTACGCTCGACGGAGAAGCGCAGCGGACCTAGTCCAGCACACGCTTCGCCAGCGAGCGCCGCCACCGCGTCGGCAAGAAATATGGAGGACGAGCAGGTCGCCGGTCGCCGGCCGCCGTCCCTCTCTGTCGGGTGCGGAGAAATCGGGGGAGTATAGAAATGAAGCTAGGGTTCTGAGAGGGGTGTCGGTTTTGTTCGACGGCAGCGCGATGACAGCCGTCGGATGAAATCTGACGGTCGAGCGTGGTGCGGGCATGTTGCCGGGCCCCGGACTACAACGGGCCGTTTTCAGCTGTAGGTTACGGCCCAGATTGGGTAGACCCAGCAGAATTTGTTTTTCTTTTAACGTTTTATCTGCTGGACTGTTTTGTTAATGGGCTACTGTGAGCTTTCTTTGTTTTCTATTAAATTAAATGGTTGAACGTTAAGTGGAGAACAATGTATCTGCATGTTTCTGATCATAACGAAAAGTTTTACCTGAAACTACTTTATGTGATTATGTTGATGGCATGGTTATGATATTTCTTACTGATGTGATAATCAACATCTCAGGCTGAGGCCACTTTAGGACAAACGTTAAAGCTCAGGTTCGGTTTTCCGCACCGCACTTTTTGGCCTAATAATGTTGAGCCACTATGTTGTCAACACCCGGATTTTTAAGTCCAGATGCCTATTATGCCATACATCGCAATCCCAGAAATATTGTTGTTGCGAGACATAATAGTTGAATATCATAGAGTCATCATTTATTACAACACATAATCGTCTTACAAAGATAGATCACATGATCCAATATTACAATAGTAGTTGATCTATCGATCAACGAACATCACAAATAGCGGAAGCGAAGTAGTAGTGGCTATCTAATCCACAGGCCAACGCTTGACGTCAGGAGCGGTCCTAGTTGTCGTAGACGTCCTGCTGTCCATCTTCCTCGTACTGCTGTTCTCCTTCAAAGTCTGGCCATTTGAATACCCAGGGACAAAGCCATGAGTACTTTAAAGTACTAGCAAACTAATACTAGTGTAAGCACTATTAATTTTAGTAAGGGGATACTAAGCTCTAGGTTTATTTGCATAAAGCCAATTTTAGTTCACAAACATTTAGTAAAAGCCTCCTCATTTGCTAACTAATTCAAGTGGGAACATTAGTGTCATTCCCACAACTCTGTTGTGATTCAAGCCAAATTCAACATTCACCTTTGAAATGCAAAATCACAAGTCCCATGTCACATTTTTTTAAATGGTCTGATGACGGAACAGTATGGCCTTTCCAACCGTCCTTAACCGTGGACGCGGCTATTCGAATAGGTTTACACTCTGCAGAGGTTGTACACTTGTGCCACAACTTTTGATTACATCCGTCAGGATAACCCTGAATAATCGTAACTCAGTACGCGGATCATCAACCATAACCTTTCACTTACATATCCTAGTATAGGCACCTCTCCCCATGAGCTTGGCCTCCCGGTGAAGACAACCGTCAGCCTGGGAACTGCACAGGGCTTGGGCCGGACATTCACCTCCTCTTTAACGTTGTTTTTTTTGTGTTGTGGAGGCAGCTTTTGGCATAACCCCGATGATGCTTGTTTAGAGGGAACCCATACTAAGACACATAAACTTCCAGTTAAGCCCTACCCATAATCAGGTATTGTGGGGGTACTTGTAAATTGGAATGGTATCGCATCCGAACCCAACCATCAGTTTTCATCAAAATTCACCAAAGCATTCATGTCACATTCACCTTCAAAATCTTTCAAAGTTATTTCATTTCACGTGTTCCCATCTAGAGTAGTCAATTTTATTTCTTTAGCAATAGCAACTAGTCATGAGGGGTGCTATCTAGCTTTGTTTGCTTTAGGCTAAATTTGATGCTCTTGTTCTATTCTAGCCCAAGTGAATCATAAAGCAAAAATAAGTTTTGAAATACAATAAGCAAAATAATTGCAAGGTAAAAACATGGGATAGGTTTATTGAACATAAAAATAAATGGTGATGGTGCCTTGCTCTGGTAGAGCTTTGCACTTGGGACTTGCAAGAGTGTTAGCTTGCCTTGGTTGGTGTATGGATCAAAATGTTCCTCCTTCTTCTCCGTAGATGTTCTCGTCGTCCCCTTCGTAGCCTTCGGTACTAGCGTCTATAAACGAATACGAGGATACAATCACCACCCAAAACTTGCATGCTAGACTAAACACACCAAAGATTCACACAAGCCTATGCTAGCATCACATCTTATTATCATGGTGATTTACTTTGTTCTATTTTAAAGAAAAATAATTTCCTCTCATTATAATTATTTATTAGTGTAGCTCTTTAATGCTTTGGAGGAAATAATTTCCTCTCATTGAATCTTATTAGGATTTAATCTCTTCAACTAATAATAAGATATGAGTATAGGTTGACCAAGGTCAACACTCATATTTATTATTTGAGAGTGGAAATTTAAATGAGGTGCTACACCTCATGCATTTTAATACTAGCATGGAAATGATTTAATGTCTCTAAGTAACCAAGCATGAGGCTTATTAGACCAAGGTCAGTACCTCTATTTGAATTACTTAGGATCACAATTTAAATGAGAGAGAAGCTCCCATACTATTTAAATAAGTTTATGTGTATGTGTTAAATGGACTAGAAATGGCTCCATAGTCATTATTTGGATCTAGTCCATGATCATGCAAAACAACTATACCATATCTTTGCATAATCAATTAGAGCATGTCAAGTGTGATTTATTAGAGTTGGAATCAACTCAAAATCATTTGTAAATTATTTTTAATAATTATTTGAAGTTAGAAAAGGCCCTGCCTTGTTATTTTTATCATTTGAATTTAATTACGAATTTGGAAATGAGGCCAGTGGCGTTGTGTAGATAATTTCATTAGCTTTCTGAATATATAAAATTTGTTCAATTTGGTGAAGTAGATTTCAAACTATTCAATTTTGAACTTGGCAGCAGTATTGGATTTGAACTAAATGGATTAAATCATATTTGAATTACTGGGCCACGCGGGAAAACGAAATGGGCTAAACAGACTAAACGGACTGGGCCGGCCCAGCAGTGTGACTCGCACACGCGGGCCGCCTGACGGCGTGGGCTCCACCCGTCAGTGACTATTAAACCAGCGAAACGGTATGAGTGATGCCAGCCGTTGGATCAGATGGGCAATCAAAGGCGCACGACTGTCGTCGTCTCCGGCGGGATTCCGACGAGCTCGCGGCGAGCCTAGGGGGTCGGAGGGCGTACCGAGGTTCCCGCGGGGTGCTGCTGGGTGCTGGTCGACGTTGTCGAGGACGAGGAAACTCCTGGTACCGTCGGCGAGGCGTGGGGTAGCGGCAATCGTCGACGGTGAGCTGCGGCCTCCGGCGGCTCCGATCTTGAAATTCCGGCGGTGGAGGTGCTAATCGTACTAGCTAATGATGCGAGGAGAACCAGTGGTGAGAGGGGAGGAGATGTTGTGAATAAATGGTGCCCGGAGCTCATCTATTTATAGCGGGAGGTGGTGTCGCGGGTGCTGAGAAGGGTCGCTCATGGCGTGGCTGCTCAGGCGTGCGAAAGGGCGTGGCGAGGACGGCTATGCGTAGGAGTCGTCTGGCGATGCTCAAGGTGCAGCGGGCGCAGAGAAAAGGTGACGGGAGAGCTCGGGCGCATGCGATGTCTGCGGCGGTACCCGCGGTATAATTCCAACGAGGACGACGGTGACGAGGCGGCCGCAGGCGTTTGAGTGTGTCTAGGCGGTAGAGGGTGGTGAGTAGATGCTCGACGCAGTGCTAGCTGGGGTAGGGGAGGACGAAGCTGCTCGAGCATGCGACGTACTGCCGCGGCCAGAGCGCGGTGAGCGCGCGTGCTGGCATGCGCTGGCACGGTCTGGGCGTGCCTCGCCTGGCCAATGCCGTGCATGGGTGAGCCAGGGCTTGGTACTGGCGGTGTCCTTGTGTGTTAGAGATGCTCTGTGACATGGTGAAAGAGAGAGGGGAGAGCCAGAGAGATGAGTGGCATGGGTGGCCGGCATGGTGCACGGTATGGTGCTTTGGCAGCCATCTTTCCACTTTAATCGCCCAAAGCAGGTACTAGGCTTGATGCAGGGGTTGCAGAGGGTGGTGATCATCACGAGTTAAAAGGGGTTTAGGCCAAAATCCTCTGGATAATAGCATGTAACATGAACCAAAGATGCTGCCTGCCAGGTGTTTGATTAAATGGCCGCAAGAACATTTTTGATGAATTTTGGAAATATTTTTGGTACAGCTCAATTATATAATTAAAGTGAAAGATTGGTGGTGGTGGTGTTCATTTTGGAATTGATTTGCAACATCTCAAATTTGGGGTCATCTTCATTTGGATTCAAAGTCACCACTTGTCAAATCCCTACTAGTCAACCTGGTCAAGGTTAGCCATGGTGGTCAACATCAAAGTTGTTGACCTTGACCTGGTCTTGGATGAGGTGTCAATGGTTGACCAAGTTTAGTTTAAGAAAGAATAAAACCAGAGGGGTAAAGTGAGGAACATGTTAAAAAGTGCACATATGACCATGATCATATGTGAGATGGTTTTGAGTTAAATTTCGATTTGATTCTGGTTTCTTTGATGCATTTGGGTTTGTTTGTGTTATATAAGTATTTTGGAAACCAAAGATCAAGCAATGGTGGCCTTTGGTGATGATTTGCAAAATTGGCCTTATGTGTATGTGAGGGTAAATGGGATTTTCTCCCTATTTGATTTCTCTTCTTTTGATTTGATTTTTCTTGACTCCAAAGTGATTCTTATTAGTTTAGGAACATATCCAAACCATTGAAACCATTCCAAATGGTCTAGTTCAAAGATTTGCAAAATTGGCCATAACACATAAGAGGTGATGTGTCAAATTTTATTATTCTTATAAATTGTTCCTCTTGCTTCACTTGGGCATGGGTTAGGGTCAATTTAGTGTTAGGTTAGGTTTAGAGAGGGTTTCCCATCATTTGGTCAAGGTTTAAAGTCATAGAACAAGAATTGGGTATTATGGCTATGTGTCACATATGCCTCTATGCATATGTTGCATTTGATTTTTAATTTGACTTGGCTTGACGCAATTGGTGTTGTTGAGTGTTGAAATGGTATATAGGAGTGATCCAACCATTCACAAAATGTATTAGGGTCAAGATTCTTAAATTCATAAATTTGCATTTTACTCTCATATGCCTCTATGGCATTTTTAGTTTCTTGTTATTTTCTTTGGATTCCACTTGGATTTGTTTTCATAAGTACTAGGTAAGGTGTATGATGGTTTTCCAAATCTCTAAACAAAGTAGAAGAGCTTAGGGTAAGGATTTATAAATATAGCCATAGGCACATATGCCTTTTTCTTATTTAATTTCCTTTTATTTTATTTTAACTAGGATGGTGAAAAGAGGGGTGAGGTTTAGGGTTTAAGATTATTTCAAAACTACTATTACAAGCAAACATGGCAATAGCACAAGAATTAAGCAAGATCACTATGTATCATACTTAATTTAATAAAAGTTTTTGTTGGTTCCAAAATTTGGAACAAGGGAAATTCATTTGTTTTGTTTTGAATTTTTGGGATGTTACAAACCCTTCCCCCTTAAACAAATCTCGTCCCGAGATTTTAAGAAAAGTTAGGTTCCTAAGAGAGATTGAGTATTTTATTAACAGGAGGACATACTTGGCATGGTCTGTGGTGCTTCCTGAGCTTCAGTGGCATTCAAGCGGTAGTAACGACCGTTGCGGTTGTTTGGGTAGTTTGGGGCAAACTTCCTTCCAGTTGTGGCACAGCGCTGCTGCTGGGCAGTTGCAGCGGTATTGAGGGCAGTCCTAGCAAGCTTCTTGGGGCATTCATTGGAGTAATGACCCACAGTTCCACATTCATAGCAGGTTACCGTTGACTTGTCCTTTTGGGCAATGGGTACAGCATTGCTTCCAGTCCTTGGGGCATTGTTGGCGGCTTTCATCGGGCACTTTCTAGAGTAATGACCCGTAACACCACATTCATAGCAAGTCACAGTGGACTTGCCTCTGGGGGCATGGTTGGGTATTGGGATGAGCTGCTCCAGTGATGCTATTCTGACGCGGAGGCGAGCAATGAGGTAGTCCTTCTTGGCGTGTTGATGACGAAGTGCCTTGCGCTCCATTGCAAGGATGTTGATGGTGTCAGTCATCTTGGCGTGCTCAATGTGCATCTGGTTGGCTTGGGCACGGGGGTTGTTGCGGGTAGGAGGGGCCATCTGAACAATGAGGTAGATCATAAGATAAGAGGGGAATTTCTATGGTTTGTTTGAGATAAAATTTGAAGAGTTCCAAACTTGAGTGGTGTTGAGGGGGTACAACCAACAACACTTTTTCATTCATACCAAACATCACACATTACAATTCTAACACACCGTTGGTTTTAAGAACCATTCACCGCTCTACGATGCAAGGGGATCCTGATACAAACCCTTGCGTAGGTGTGAGTTCTACTAAAGTGATCAAGTGTGCAAAATTTTAGGTAGAATTTCAAGGAAAAGTAGAGCATGGATTTCTCCTTTTGAAAAGATTTCAAGGATAAGAGTGAGAATAAGTTTTCATAAATATTCACTTCATTGGTTTTGAAACTAAGTTTTTCAGACGTCCATTCTAACTAGGGTCTCCTAAGGTGAAACAATGGCTCTGATACCAACTTGTCAACACCCGGATTTTTAAGTCCAGATGCCTATTATGCCATACATCGCAATCCCAGGAATATTGTTGTTGCGAGACATAATAGTTGAATATCATAGAGTCATCATTTATTACAACACATAATCGTCTTACAAAGGTAGATCACATGATCCAATATTACAATAGTAGTTGATCTATCGATCAACGAACATCACAAATAGCGGAAGCGAAGTAGTAGTGGCTATCTAATCCACAGGCCAACGCTTGACGTCAGAGCGGTCCTAGTTGTCGTAGACGTCCTGCCGTCCATCTTCCTCGTGTTGCTGTTCTCCTTCAAAGTCTGGCCATTTGAATAGCCAGGGACAAAGCCATGAGTACTTTAAAGTACTCGCAAACTAATACTAGTGTAAGCACTATTAATTTTAGTAAGGGGATACTAAGCTCTAGGTTTATTTGCATAAAGCCAATTTTAGTTCACAAACATTTAGTAAAAGCCTCCTCATTTGCTAACTAATTCAAGTGGGAACATTAGTGTCATTCCCACAACTCTGTTGTGATTCAAGCCAAATTCAACATTCACCTTTCAAATGCAAAATCACAAGTCATATGTCACATTTTTGAAAATGGTCTGATGACGGAACAGTATGGCCTTTCCAACCGTCCTTAACCGTGGACGCGGCTATTCGAATAGGTTTACACTCTGCAGAGGTTGTACACTTGTGCCACAACTTTTGATTACATCCGTCAGGGATAACCCTGAATAATCGTAACTCAGTACGCGGATCATCAACCATAACCTTTCACTTACATATCCTAGTATAGGCACCTCTCCCCATGAGCTTGGCCTCCCAGTGAAGACAGACTGTCAGCCTGGGAACTGCACAGGGCTTGGGCCGGACATTCACCTCCTCTTTAACGTCGTTTCTTTTGTGTTGTGGAGGCAGCTTTTGGCATAACCCCGATGACGCTTGTTTAGAGGGAACCCATACTAAGACACATAAACTTCCAGTTAAGCCCTACCCATAATCAGGTATTGTGGGGTGATACGCATAGATGCACACGTCCGTTGGGAACCCCAAGTGGAAGGTATGATGCGTATAGAAGCAAGTTTCCCTCAGTATGAAACCAAGGTTTAATCGAACCAGTAGGAGCCAAGAAGCACGTTGAAGATTGATGGTCGCGAAATGTGATGCGGCGCAACACCAGGATTCCGGCGCGGAACCTGCACAACACAACCCAAGTACTTTGTCCCAACGAAACAGTGAGGTTGTCAATCTCACCGGCTTGCTGTAACAAAGGATTAAACGTATCGAGTGGAAGATGTTTGCAAAGAAAACAGTAAAACACAATTACAGTAGATTGTATGCTATGTAAAGAATAGGACCGGGGTCCACAGTTCACTAAGGTGTCTCTCCCATAAGATAAAAGCATGTTGGGTAAACAAATTACAGTCGGGCAATTGACAAATAGAGAAAGGCATAACAATGCATATACATGATATGATAAATATAGTGAGATTTAATTGGGCATTACGACAAAGTACATAGACCGCCATCCAACCGCATCTATGCCTAAAAAGTCCACCTTGGTTATCATCCGAACCCCATTCAGTATTAAGTTGCTAAGCAACAGACAATTGCATTAAGTATGGTGCGTAATGTAATCAACAACTACATCCTTAGACATAGCATCAATGTTTTATCCCTAGTGGCAACAGCACATCACAACCTTAGAACCTCTGTCACGATCCCAGATTCAATGAAGGCATGAACCCACTATCGAGCATAAATACCCCCTCTTGGAGTTAAGAGCAAAAACTTGGCCAGAGCCTCTACTAATAACGGAGAGCATGCAAGATCATAAACAACACATAAACAATAGATTGATAATCACCATAATCATAGTATTCTCTATCCATCGGATCCCGACAAACACAACATATAGTATTACAGATAGATGATCTTGATCATGTTAGGCAGCTCACAAGATCCAACAATGAAGCACAACAAGGAGAAGACGACCATCTAGCTACTGCTATGGACCCATGGTCCAGGGTGAACTACTCACTCATCACTCTGGAGGCGACCATGGCGGTGTAGAGTCCTCCGGGAGATGAATCCCCTCTCCGGCAGGGTGCCGGCGATCTCCTGAATCCCCGAGATGGGATTCGCGGCGGCGGCGTCTCTGGAAGGTTTTCCGTATCGTGGCTCTCGGTGCTGGGGTTTCGCGACGGAGGCTTTAAGTAGGCGGAAGGTCAACGCGGGGCCACCCGGGGGCCGGGGGCAGGTCGGCGCGGCCGGGGCCTGGCCGCGCCGCCTAGCCTCGGCTGCCTCGTGGCCCCACTTCGTTATCTCTTCGGTCTTGGAAGCTTCGTGCAAAAATAGGACCCTGGCGAAAGTTTCGTCAATTCCGAGAATATTTCCTTACTAGGATTTCTGAAACCAAAAACAGCAAAGGCTCTTCGGCATCTTGTTAATAGGTTAGTTCCAGAAAATGCATAAATATGACATATAATGTGCATAAAACATGTAGGTATCATCAATAAAGTGGCATGGAACATAAGAAATTATCGATACGTTGGAGACGTATCAGCATCCCCAAGCTTAGTTCTGCTCGTCCCGAGCAGGTAAAACGATAACAAAGATAATTTCTGAAGTGACATGCCATCATAATCTTGATCATACTATTTGTAAACATATGTAATGAATGCAGCGATCAAAACAAAGGTAATGACATGAGTAAACAACTGAATCATAAAGCAAAGACTTTTCATGAATAGTACTTCAAGACAAGCATCAATACGTCTTGCATAAGAGTTAACTCATAAACCAATAAATCAAAGTAAAGGTGTTGAAGCAACACAAAGGAAGATTAAGTTTCAGCGGTTGCTTTCAACTTATAACATGTATATCTCATGGATATTGTCAACATAAAGTAATATAACAAGTGCAATATGCAAGTATGTAGGAATCAATGCACAGTTCACACAAGTGTTTGCTTCTTAAGGTGGAGGGAGATAGGTAAACTGACTCAACAATAAAAGTAAAAGAATGGTCCTTCAAAGAGGAAAGCATCGATTGCTGTATTTGTGCTAGAGCTTTTATTTTGAAAACATGAAACAATTTTGTCAACGGTAGTAATAAAGCATATGAGTTATGTAAATTATATCTTACAAGTTGCAAGCCTCACGCATAGTATACTAATAGTGCCCGCACCTCGTCCTACTTAGCTTGGACTACCGGATCTTTGCATGCCATGTTTCAACCAAGTGTCACAAAGGGTACCTCCATGCCGCCTGTACAAAGGTCTAAGGAGAATGCTCGCATTTTGGATTTCTCGCTTTTGATTATTCTCAACTTAGACATCCATACCGGGACAACATGGACAACAGATAATGGACTCCTCTTAAATGCATAAGCATGTAGCAATGATTATTATTCTCATATGAGATTGAGGATATATGTCCAAAACTGAAACTTCCACCATGATTCATGGCTTTAGTTAGCGGCCCAATGTTCTTCTCTAACAATTTTGCATGCTCCAACCACTAAAATGATAGATCCTTCAGACAAGACGGACATGCATAGCAACTCACATGATATTCAACAATAGTTGATGGCGTTCCCCAGAAGCATGGTTATCGCACAACAAGCAACTTAATAAAATATAAAGTGCATAAGTACATATTCGATACTACGATAGTTTTTAAGGCTATTTTGTCCCATGAGCTATATATTGCAAAGGTGAATGATGGAATTTTAAAGGTAGCACTCAAGCAATTTACTTTGGAATGGCGGAGAAATACCATGTAGTAGGTAGGTATGGTGGACACAAATGGCATAGTGGTTGGCTCAAGGATTTTGGATGCATGAGAAGTATTCCCTCTCGATACAAGGTTTAGGCTAGCAAGGTTATTTGAAGCAAACTCAAGGATGGACAAGTGCAGCAAAACTCACATAAAAGACATATTGTAAACATTATAAGACTCTACACCGTCTTCCTTGTTGTTCAAAACTCAATACTAGATATTATCTAGACCTTAGAGAGACCAAATATGCAAATCAAATTTTAGCAAGCTCTATGTATTTCTTCATTAATGGGTACAAAGCATATGATGCAAGAGCTTAAACATGAGCACAACAATTGCCAAGTATCACATTATCTAAGACATTTTAGAATTACTACATGTAGCATTTTCCAATTCCAACCATATAACAATTTAACGAAGAAGAAACTTCGCCATGAACATTATGAGTAAAGCCTAAGGACACATGTGTCCATATGCAACAGCGGAGCGTGTCTCTCTCCCACAAAGTGAATGCTAGGATCCATCTTATTCAAACAAAAACAAAAAACAAAAACAAACCGACGCTCCAAGTAAAGAACACAAGATGTGACTGAATAAAAATATAGTTTCAGGGGAGGAACCTGATGATGTTGTCGATGAAGAAGGGGATGCCTTGGGCATCCCCAAGCTTAGACGCTTGAGTCTTCTTATAATATGCAGGGGTGAACCACGGGGGCATCCCCAAGCTTAGAGCTTTCACTCCTCTTGATCATAGTATATCATTCTCCTCTCTTGACCCTTGAAAACTTCCTTCACACCAAACTTCAAGCAAACTCATTAGAGGGTTAGTGCACAATTAATAATTCACTCATTCAGAGGTGACACAATCATTATTTTCACTTCTGGACATTGCATAATGCTACTGGACATTAATGGATCAAAGAAATGAATCCAATATAGCAAAAGAGGCAATGCGAAATAAAAGGCAGAATCTGTCAAAAACAGAACAGTCCGTAAGGACGAATTTAAAGCTGGCACCAGACTTGCTCAAATGGAAAAACTCAAAACTAATGAAAGTTGCGTACATATCTGAGGATCACGCTCGTAAATTGGCAGATTTTTCGAATTGTCTACAGAGAACTGTGCCCAGATTCGTGACAGACAGCAATGCTGTTTCTGCGCAGCGATCCCAAATATAACATCAACTATAACATAGAAACTTTACTTGGCACAAAAACATGATAAGGAGAGGTTGTTACAGTATTAAACAACTTCCAATACTCAACAAAACAAAAAATTGCTGTAGGTAAAAACATGGGTTGTCTCCCATAAGCGCTTTTCTTTAACGCCTTTCAGCTAGGCGCAGAAAGTGCAAATCAAGTATTATCGAGGGATGAAGCATCAACATCATAGCTTGTTCTAATAATAGAATCAAAAGGCAACTTCATTCTCTTTCTAGGGAAGTGTTCCATACCTTTCTTGAGAGGAAATTGATATTTAATATTACCTTCCCTCATATCAATAACAGCACCAACGGTTCGAAGAAAAGGTCTTCCCAACACAATAGGACAAGATGCATTGCATTCGATATCCAAAACAACAAAATCAACGGGGACAAGGTTATTGTTAACCGTAATATGCACATTATCAATCCTCCCCAAAGGTTTCTTTTTAACATTATCAGCAAGATTAACATCCAAATAACAATTCTTCAATGGTGGCAAGTCAAGCATATCATAAATCTTTTTAGGCATAACAGAAATACTTGCACCAAGATCACATAAAGAATTACATTCAAAGTCATTGAATTTCATTTTAATGATGGGCTCCCAACCATCTTCTAACTTTCTAGGAATAGAAGTTTCAAGTTTTAGTTTCTCTTCTCTAGCTTTTATGAGAGCATTTGTAATATGTTTTGTAAAGGCTAAATTTATAACACTAGCATTAGGACTTTTAGCAAGTTTTTGTAAGAACTTTATAACTTCAGAGATGTGGCAATCATCAAAATCTAAATCATTATGAGCTACAGCAATGGGATCATTGTTCCCAAGGTTGGAAAAAATTTCAGCAGTTTTATCACAAGCAGTTTCAGCAGTTTTAGCAATTTCAGGCAGTTTTGTTCGCTTTGCACTAGGAGTAGAAACATTGCCAACACCAATTATTTTACCATTGATAGTAGGAGGTGCAGCAACATGTGAAGAATTAGCATTACTAGTGGTGGTAATAGTCCAAACTTTAGCTACATTATTCTCTTTAGCTAGTTTTTCATTTTCTTCTCTATCCCACCTAGCACGCAGTTCAGCCATTAATCTTATATTCTCATTAATTCTAACTTGGATGGCATTTGCTGTAGTAGTAATCTTATTATCAATATCATTATTAGGCATAACTTTCAATTTTAAAAGATTAACATCGAGGCAAGTCTATCAACTCTAGAAGCAATAGTATCAATTTTATCAAGCTTTTCCTCAACAGATTTGTTAAAAGCAGTTTGTGTACTAATAAATTCTTTAAGCATAGCTTCAAGACCAGAGGGTACACTCCTATTATTGTTGTAAGAATTCCCATAAGAATTACCATAACCATTACCATTAGCAGAAGGATATGGCCTATAGTTATTACCAGAGTTGTTCCTATAAGCATTGTTGTTGAAATTATTATTTTTAATGAAATTCACATCAACATTTTCTTCTTGAGCAACCAATGAAGCTAAAGGAACATTATTTGGATCTACATTAGATCTACCATTCACAAGCATAGACATAATCACATCAATCTGTAGGGATTCGTTGCATAGAAAACAAAAAATTTCCTATCGCGAACACGCAATCCAAGCCAAGATGCAATCTAGAAGACGGTAGCAACGAGGGGATGATCAAGACTAACCCTTGAAGAGATTCCAAAGCCTAAAAGAGTAGGCTCTTATTTCTGCGGTAGACGATCACTTGCCGCTGGCAAAAGCGCGTAGAAGATCTTGATCACGATCGCTTCCGGCGCCAGCACCTCCGTACTCGGTCACACGTTCGGTTGTTGATGAAGACGACGTCCACCTCCCGTTCCAGCGGGCAGCGGAAGTAGTAGCTCCTCTTGAATCCGACAGCACGACGGCGTGGTGTCGGTGGTGGTGGAGAAATCCGGCGGAGCTTCGCTAAGCGTGCGGGATGTGGTGGAGGAGAGAGACCGCTAGGGTTTGGGGAGAGAGGGGGGTTGGGCGCCGGCCCTCTAAGGGGTGCGGCCAAGGCTGAGGCTTGAAGTGTTCAGCCCCCTCTCTATGCCCCTCATTATATAGGTGGAAGCCCCAAGAGTTCTAGTCCAAGTCTTCGAATAAGACCCCAACACTAAAACCTTCCATGTGTAGGGAAACCTACCCAAGGTGGGATTCCCACCTCAAGTGGGACTCCCACCTTTCCATGAGGGGGGGTGGCCGGCCACCTTGGGGGAAGTCCACCTTGGACTTTCCCCTCTAGGGTTTGGCTGGCCAAGCTTGTGGAGTCCTTCCGGGACTCCACCTTCCATAGTGCGTTTCTTCCGGACTTTTCTAGAACCTTCTAGAACCTGCCATAAATGCACCGGATCATTTCCAAACTTGGAATATGACTTCCTATATATGAATCTTATTCTCCGGACCATTCCGGAACTCCTCGTGATGTCCGGGATCTCATCCGGGACTCCGAACAAATATTCGAACTCCATTCCATATTCAAGTTCTACCATTTCAACATCCAACTTTAAGTGTGTCACCCTACGGTTCGTGAACTATGTGGACATGGTTGAGTACTCACTCCGACCAATAACCAATAGCGGGATCTGGAGATCCATAATGGCTCCCACATATTCAACGATGACTTTAGTGATCGAATGAACCATTCACATACGATACCAATTCCTTTTGTCACGCGATATTTTACTTGTCCGAGGTTTGATCTTCGGTATCACTCTATACCTTGTTCAACCTCGTCTCGACAAGTACTCTTTACTCGTACCGTGGTATGTGGTCTCTTATGAACTTATTCATATGCTTGCAAGACATTAGACGACATTCCACCGAGAGGGCCCAGAGTATATCTATCCGTCATCGGGATGGACAAATCCCACTGTTGATCCATATGCCTCAACTCATACTTTCCGGATACTTAATCCCACCTTTATAACCACCCATTTACGCAGTGGCGTTTGGTGTAATCAAAGTACCTTTCCGGTATAAGTGATTTACATGATCTCATGGTCATAAGGACTAGGTAACTATGTATCGAAAGCTTATAGCAAATAACTTAATGACGTGATCTTATGCTACGCTTAATTGGGTGTGTCCATTACATCATTCATATAATGATATAAACTTGTTATTAATAACATCCAATGTTTATGATTATGAAACTAATCATCCATTAATCAACAATCTAGTTTAAGAGGCATACTAGGGACTTCTTTGTTGTCTATATATCACACATGTACTAATGTTTCGGTTAATACAATTATAGCATGATATATAAACATTTATCATAAACATAAAGATATAAATAATAACCACTTTATTATTGCCTCTAGGGCATATCTCCTTCAGTCTCCCACTTGCACTAGAGTCAATAATCTAGTTTACATTTGTAAAGATATAACACCTTGGCCTTCTGGTGCTTTATCATGTTTTGCTCACGAGAGAGGTTTTAGTCAACGGATCTGACATGCTCAGAACCGTATGTATTTTGTAATTCATTTGCGTCTCAACGCATCACTCATTTCCAAATGAGTCGGCCTTAAATATGTTTGGTCTTCTGGTGGAACCTTAATTCCGCGGTCTGAAATATGTCACTAATATTGTCACACACAATATAGCTTCAAAGTTCTGACTCTGTCGGAAATACACCAAGTTCTCAAAGAACCTCTTGACTTAACATCCTTTGTTATTGTCAAAACAATGACATATTCTGCCTTCTTTTGTAGAATCCATCACAATATTTAGAACTCTTCTAAATCTAGCATTGTGCTACCTTTTTAATAACACTTAGCCTAATTTAGATTGAAATTTATTTTTATATATGACCAAACTAATATCGGTGCAACACCTTACAGCGATTTGTTTGTCATTACTCCATATAAAACTTTATATATATCCTTGGTTCTTCTGAAGCACACAGGGATATTCTTACTGTTTGTCCAATGATCATCACATGAATCATTCTGGTATATGCTCCTAACCTTTTAGAGCACAAGATATCTGATTTTGTACATATTATTTGTGATCCAAAATCACTCAAGTGTTTTTACTTATCGAGTGTCAGATACACTCAAGTCTTGTTAAAACTTCACATGATAAGAACATTTTCTTAATATTTCTATATTGAACTACTTCAATATCCTTTCTATGTACTTTGACTTAAACTTATTATGTGTTTCAATCTATCTTCATAGATCTTGACACTAAATATGTTTCAGTCCATATTCTTTCATTGAAATTAATTTCTCAATGAAACCTTTTAATCAAGTATATAATTACATCATTTATAACCAACTATATGTTACCTACATAAAGTATTATAAATATGTCTCAGCGCTCCCACTTAATTTCTTGCAAATACAAGCCTCTTCATCGTCTCTTGATGAAATCAAAAACTCTTTGACTATTTCATCTGGTGAAGATTCCAACTCCGCGATACTCACTTCATCCAATTGAAGTTTGTATACCTATCTAGTATTCTACGGACAGGCAAAACTCTTGGTTGTATTTTGTATACACCTTTAATACATACTTCTGATAAGTAATGTATTTTGCCATCCTACTAGCATATCTCATAAAAGAAATATGTAGTGATTACTAGAATAAACCACATAGACTATAAGCATTGCTACGGAAGATCTAATCTTATCGTAGTCAACTATTTGAACTTTGTCGTAAACAATTTTTCGACAAGTTGAGCTTCTTTAAGGATATTTTATCCAAGTCTATAGATCCATTTACTTTCAAAAAGTATTCATCTATTATGGATTTCATGGCGCATGGCCATTTTAACGGAGTCAGGGCCCATCATAACTTCTTTGTTTGTAGTTGGTTTATCATTATTCAAAATCAATCCTTTGTTCACAAATCATTTATTTGATCACAAAGTAAACCATACCTACAAGGTTCAATATGTACTTCGATCTCCATGGCTAAAACACTTTGTAGTCATGGGAGCCATGATCGTCGTGGCCGCTTCCGAAACAAATTCCGATGCTGCGCTACTCTGATCATTATGCTCAGGTTTATAAACCTTATCAAATTATATTGTCCTCCCACTCAAATACTTCACTAGAAACAATTTCTCGGAAATAAGAAACATTGACAAACACTTTTGTCTTTGTCTCGTGGGAAGAATTCCCAATTAAATCTCTGGGATAACCAACAAAGACATTCATCCGATTTTGGTTGTAAACTCTTAGACCAAAATTTAAAGAAAGACTATTAGGGTTTATACCCATACCATAACTCGTATGGTGTCATTTCAACGGATCATGATGATGCTCTATTCAGTGTAAAAGCGGTAGTCACTAAAGCATAATCCACAAAAATATAATGGCGTCATAATATTTTATCTCATCATTAATCCAACAAGGTTTGGATACATATCTCGGATACTATATCATCATTATGATACTCCAAGAAATGTGAGTTGTAGAACAATTTCATAACTCTCTTAGATGTTCGCTAAAACTCGTAATTCAAATATTTCTACCATGATCCAATCATAGATATTTGACTTTTCTATTACGATGATTTCCACTTCATGCTGAAATTTATTTGAATCCATTCAAATGTTTCAAACTTCTTCCTTATTGAATATATCCACATATATATACTCAATTCATTGTTGAAAGTTTTCATGAAGTAGAAGAATCTCCCGCACACAACTATGCCCAGTGAACCACATACATCATCATGTATTTTTCCACTAAGTTAGTTGCCCGTTCAACTTTTGGCCTATGAACGGTATTTTAATCATTCTCTTTAGAAAAGATTTGCAAGCGTCAAATGATTCAAAAATCAAGTGACTCCAAAAATCCATTTACATGGAGTTCCTTCATGCGTTCCTTTCTAACATGACCTAAATGGCGGTTCCACAAATAAGTGGAATTCAAATCATTTGCCTTATGGCATTTTAGCGTCAGTGTTATGTATGTGTGTTTCACCATTAAGATTTATAATAACTTATCCATCATACATGGAGTAATGTCATAATTTGAACAACTCATTGTTTTCATTTGACCAGAGCAAAATAACAATTATTAAGTTCTTTATTATAAATTCTAAGTGCTAGATAGAATGCCAATGACGAACACAATAACACTTTATTTTGTTCCAGACGTGCATTCCTATCATATTCCTTGTTAGTCACTTAGGCCATTGTATTCTTGTATTGCGTTGTTTTGTATGACACTTCATACCAACCAATATGGTACTAATACCCAAGAATTTCATTATGTGACTTAACTAGGAATACAACCATAACATGTATATCATTTATATACACCTGAGCTAGACTTTCTAGTCTTTTCTTTTCTTTTGCCAAAATATCTTTTGCAGTTTCTCTTTTAGCTTTCCTCATTATTCAGAAAAACACTTCAACATCAATAACTTCTAGGTTTGTTGGTCAAATACCAATAACCTTGAGGTTCTTATTTTGAAGTTGATCATCATATGACAAGTGTTCCGGATTTCACTATTAGTAACCTTGTAATATGATGAACAATTTCACTCATAATTTTATCCATTGTATCATGATTCTGAGACCATGTCTGTACATGCTAGGCTCATAAAGTTTTAACCTTGATATTCGCATGTGCAAATCTGGCTTGCACCCGTTGTATGCACACGTAGAATCTATAACACCCGATCATCACGTGATGCTTCGATACGACGAGTCTTAGCAACGGTGCATACTAAGGATGATAACTTCATGGATATGCGAATATTGTTAGTGCCCCAATAGTTGGAGGATTGGGACGCCTTGCGTCTTCAACCTTCGTACATTCCCATAAAACTTATGAGTTTATGTAGTCTCACCAAATTATATTCTATCATCTTGCAATAAGGTCTTAGATATCAAATATATCTCATACCTTGATTATTTCTGAAAACTAAATTTTCAGCTCCTTACTTTTCAAACAGATTTGAACTTCAAGTTTCACGGAGACAAGATAACTTTATGTACTAACTGAAACCATAGCTCTTTGAATCAACAATATGAGGTTTACCTAAAAGTTTGCAATAGGACTTAATCAATTCTTGATTCTTTAACAATACGGTACCAGTCCGTAAAGTTTATTTTCAGATTTTAACAGTATTTCTATCTCAATAACAAGACTAGCGCTTGGTAGAAAAACGGATGCCAATACTACAAATTAATTCAAAATACTACTTAGACTATGTTTATGATAATTAGTTCATGTTTTAATCTAATTACTAATGAACTCCCACTTAATACAACATCCCTCATAGTTGTTAAGTGGTACACGATCCAGATCCACTACACCAAAACCGATCATCACGTGAGATGATGTAGCTTCAATGGTGAACATCAACATGTTGATCATATCATCCATATGACTCGTGTTCAACCTTTCGGTTTCCGTTGTCCCGAGGCCATGTCTGTACATGCTAGGCTCGTCAAGCAAACCCAAGTATTCCGCGTGTGCAACATTGCTTACACCCGTTGTATGTGAACGTTGAGTCTATCACATCCGATCATCACGAGATGCTTCGAAACGACGAACTATTACAACGGTGCATACGAGGGGAGAACACTTTATTATCTTGATATTAATGTGAGGGATCATCTTATAATGCTACCGTCGCGATCTAAGCAAAATAAGATGCATAAAGGATTAACATCACATGCAATTCATATGTGATATGATATGGCCCTTTAGTCTTTGCGCCTTCGATCTTCATCATCAAAGCACGGACATGATCTCCATCATCAACGGGCATGATCTCCATCATCGTCGGCGTAGCGTCAAGGTCCATGGCGCCGTCTTCATGATTGTTCACCTCATGTAGCAACTATTACAACTACTTTGAAATACTACTCAACATGAAATTTAAAGACAACCATAAGGCTCCTGCCGGTTGCCACAATACAATAATGATCATCTCATACATATTCATCATAACATTATGGCCATATCACATCACCAAACCATACAAAAACAAGTTAGACGTCTCTAATTTGGTTTGCATATTTTACGTGGTTTAGGGTTTTCGAGTAAGATCTAATCTACCTACGAACATGAACCACAACGGTGATACTAGTGTTGTCAATAGAAGAGTAAATTGAATCTTCACTATAGTAGGAGAGACAGACACCCGCAAAGCCACTTATGCAATACAAGTTGCATGTCAAGCGTGGAGCAAATCTCATGAACGCGGTCATGTAAAGTTAGCCCGAGCCGCTTCATCCCACTATGCCACAAAGATGCAAAGTACTCAACTAAAGATAACAAAAGCATCAACGCCCACAAACCATTGTGTTCTACTCGTGCAACCATCTATGCATAGACACGGCTCTGATACCACTGTAGGGATTCGTTGCATAGAAAACAAAAAATTTCCTATCGCGAACACGCAATCCAAGCCAAGATGCAATCTAGAAGACGGTAGCAACGAGGGGATGATCAAGACTAACCCTTGAAGAGATTCCAAAGCCTATAAGAGTAGGCTCTTATTGCTGCGGTAGACGATCACTTGCCGCTTGCAAAAGCGCGTAGAAGATCTTGATCACGATCGCTTCCGGCGCCACGAACGGGCAGCACCTCCGTACTCGGTCACACGTTCGGTTGTTGATGAAGACGACGTCCACCTCCCCGTTCCAGCGGGCAGCGGAAGTAGTAGCTCCTCTTGAATCCGACAGCACGACGGCGTGGTGTCGGTGGTGGTGGAGAAATCCGGCGGAGCTTCGCTTAAGCGTGCGGGATGTGGTGGAGGAGAGAGACCGCTAGGGTTTGGGGAGAGAGGGGGTTGGGCGCCGGCCCTCTAAGGGGTGCGGCCAAGGCTGAGGCTTGAAGTGTTCAGCCCCCTCTCTATGCCCCTCATTATATAGGTGGAAGCCCCAAGAGTTCTAGTCCAAGTCTTCGAATAAGACCCCAACACTAAAACCTTCCATGTGTAGGGAAACCTACCCAAGGTGGGATTCCCACCTCAAGTGGGACTCCCACCTTTCCATGAGGGGGGTTGGCCGGCCACCTTGGGGGGAAGTCCACCTTGGACTTTCCCCTCTAGGGTTTGGCTAAGCTTGTGGAGTCCTTCCGGGACTCCACCTTCCATAGTGCGTTTCTTCCGGACTTTTCTAGAACCTTCTAGAACCTGCCATAAATGCACCCGATCATTTCCAAACTTGGAATATGACTTCCTATATATGAATCTTATTCTCCGGACCATTCCGGAACTCCTCGTGATGTCCGGGATCTCATCCGGGACTCCGAACAAATATTCGAACTCCATTCCATATTCAAGTTCTACCATTTCAACATCCAACTTTAAGTGTGTCACCCTACGGTTCGTGAACTATGTGGACATGGTTGAGTACTCACTCCGACCAATAACCAATAGCGGGATCGGAGATCCATAATGGCTCCCACATATTCAACGATGACTTTAGTGATCGAATGAACCATTCACATACGATACCAATTCCTTTTGTCACGCGATATTTTACTTGTCCGAGGTTTGATCTTCGGTATCACTCTATACCTTGTTCAACCTCGTCTCCTGACAAGTACTCTTTACTCGTACCGTGGTATGTGGTCTCTTATGAACTTATTCATATGCTTGCAAGACATTAGACGACATTCCACCGAGAGGGCCCAGAGTATATCTATCCGTCATCGGGATGGACAAATCCCACTGTTGATCCATATGCCTCAACTCATACTTTCCGGATACTTAACCACCCATTTACGCAGTGGCGTTTGGTGTAATCAAAGTACCTTTCCGGTATAAGTGATTTACATGATCTCATGGTCATAAGGACTAGGTAACTATGTATCGAAAGCTTATAGCAAATAACTTAATGACGTGATCTTATGCTACGCTTAATTGGGTGTGTCCATTACATCATTCATATAATGATATAACCTTGTTATTAATAACATCCAATGTTTATGATTATGAAACTAATCATCCATTAATCAACAAGCTAGTTTAAGAGGCATACTAGGGACTTCTTTGTTGTCTATATATCACACATGTACTAATGTTTCGGTTAATACAATTATAGCATGATATATAAACATTTATCATAAACATAAAGATATAAATAATAACCACTTTATTATTGCCTCTAGGGCATATCTCCTTCACAATCTTATCACTCAAGGAAGAGGTTTCTTCAACAGAATTTACCTTCTTACCTTGTGGAGCTCTTTCCGTGTGCCATTCAGAGTAATTTATCATCATATCATCAAGAAGTTTTGTAGCCGCCCCCAATGTGATGGACATAAAGGTACCTCCAGCAGCTGAATCCAATAAATTCCGCGAAGAAAAATTTAGTCCTGCATAGAAGGTTTGGATGATCATCCAAGTAGTCAGTCCATGGGTTGGGCAATTCTTTACCAAAGTTTTCATTCTCTCCCATGCTTGAGCAACATGTTCAGTATCTAATTGCTTAAAATTCATTATGCTACTTCTCAAAGATATAATTTTAGCGGGAGGATAATATCTACCAATAAAAGCATCCTTGCATTTAGTCCATGAATCAATACTATTCTTAGGCAAAGATAGCAACCAATCTTTAGCTCTTCCTCTTAATGAGAAAGGAAACACTTTCAATTTAATAATATCACCATCTACATCCTTATACTTTTGCATTTCACAAAGTTCAACAAAATTATTAAGATGGGCAGCAGCATCATCAGAACTAACACCAGAAAATTGATCTCTCATGACAAGATTTAGTAAAGCAGGTTTAATTTCAAAGAATTCTGCTGTAGTAGCAGGTGGAGCAATAGGTGTGCATAGGAAATCATTATTATTTGCATTTGTGAAGTCACACAACTTAGTATTTTCAGGAGTATTCATTTTAGCAACGGTAAATAAAACAAACTAGATAAAGTAAATGCAAGTAACTAAATTTTTTTGTGTTTTTGATATGGAGAGCAAGACAGTAAATAAAGTAAAACTAGCAACTAATTTTTTTGTGTTTTGTTTAGGTGCAGCAAACAAAGTAGTAAATAAAATAAAACAAGACAAAAACAAAGTAAAGAGATTGAGAAGTGGAGACTCCCCTTGCAGCGTGTCTTGATCTCCCCGGCAACGGCGCCAGAAATTTAGCTTGATACGCGTAGATGCACACGTCCGTTGGGAACCCCAAGTGGAAGGTATGATGCGTATAGAAGCAAGTTTCCCTCAGTATGAAACCAAGGTTTAATCGAACCAGTAGGAGCCAAGAAGCACGTTGAAGGTTGATGGTCGCGAAATGTGATGCGGCGCAACACCAGGGATTCCGGCGCGGAACCTGCACAACACAACCCAAGTACTTTGTCCCAACGAAACAGTGAGGTTGTCAATCTCACCGGCTTGCTGTAACAAAGGATTAAACGTATCGAGTGGAAGATGTTTGCAAAGAAAACAGTAAAACACAATTATTGCAGTAGATTGTATGCTATGTAAAGAATAGGACCGGGGTCCACAGTTCACTAGAGGTGTCTCTCCCATAAGATAAAAGCATGTTGGGTAAACAAATTACAGTCGGGCAATTGACAAATAGAGAAAGGCATAACAATGCATATACATGATATGATAAATATAGTGAGATTTAATTGGGCATTACGACAAAGTACATAGACCGCCATCCAACTGGATCTATGCCTAAAAAGTCCACCTTCAGGTTATCATCCGAACCCCATTCAGTATTAAGTTGCTAAGCAACAGACAATTGCATTAAGTATGGTGCGTAATGTAATCAACAACTACATCCTTAGACATAGCATCAATGTTTTATCCCTAGTGGCAACAGCACATCACAACCTTAGAACCTACTGTCACGATCCCAGATTCAATGAAGGCATGAACCCACTATCGAGCATAAATACCCCTCTTGGAGTTAAGAGCAAAAACTTGGCCAGAGCCTCTACTAATAACGGAGAGCATGCAAGATCATAAACAACACATAAACAATAGATTGATAATCACCATAATCATAGTATTCTCTATCCATCGGATCCCGACAAACACAACATATAGTATTACAGATAGATGATCTTGATCATGTTAGGCAGCTCACAAGATCCAACAATGAAGC
The DNA here is from genome assembly GCA_030979885.1 of Lolium multiflorum. Classification (NCBI taxonomy): domain Eukaryota; kingdom Viridiplantae; phylum Streptophyta; class Magnoliopsida; order Poales; family Poaceae; genus Lolium; species Lolium multiflorum. The sequence continues at coordinate 83,437,102 of CM061747.1, forward strand.
ACAACAAGGAGAAGACGACCATCTAGCTACTGCTATGGACCCATGGTCCAGGGGTGAACTACTCACTCATCACTCCGGAGGCGACCATGGCGGTGTAGAGTCCTCCGGAGATGAATCCCCTCTCGGCAGGGTGCCGGAGGCGATCTCCTGAATCCCCGAGATGGGATTCGCGGCGGTGGCGTCTCGGAAGGTTTTCCGTATCGTGGCTCTCGATGGGGGTTTCGTGACGGAGGCTTTAAGTAGGCGGAAGGTCAACGCGGGGGCCACGAGGGGCCCAGGGGGCAGGTCGGCGCGGCCTGGGCCTGGGCGCCGCCTAGCCTCTGGCTGCCTCGTGGCCCCACTTCGTTATCTCTTCGGTCTTCGGAAGCTTCGTGCAAAAATAGGACCCTGGGCGAAAGTTTCGTCCAATTCCGAGAATATTTCCTTACTAGGATTTCTGAAACCAAAAACAGAAAACAACAACTGGCTCTTCGGCATCTTGTTAATAGGTTAGTTCCAGAAAATGCATAAATATGACATATAATGTGCATAAAACATGTAGGTATCATCAATAAAGTGGCATGGAACATAAGAAATTATCGATACGTTGGAGACGTATCATGGGGGTACTTGTAAATTGGAATGGTATCGCATCCGAACCCAACCATCAGTTTTCATCAAAATTCACCAAAGCATTCATGTCACATTCACCTTCAAAATCTTTCAAAGTTATTTCATTTCACGTGTTCCCATCTAGAGTAGTCAATTTTATTTCTTTAGCAATAGCAACTAGTCATGAGGGGGGGCTATCTAGCTTTGTTTGCTTTAGGCTAAATTTGATGCTCTTGTTCTATTCTAGCCCAAGTGAATCATAAAGCAAAAATAAGCTTTGAAATACAATAAGCAAAATATTTGCAGGGTAAAAACATGGGATAGGTTTATTGAACATAAAAATAAATGGTGATGGTGCCTTGCTCTGGTAGAGCTTTGCACTTGGGACTTGCAAGAGTGTTAGCTTGCCTTGGTTGGTGTATGGATCAAAATGTTCCTCCTTCTCCGTATATGTTCTCGTCGTCCCCTTCGTAGCCTTCGGTACTAGCGTCTATAAACGAATACGAGGATACAATCACCACCCAAAACTTGCATGCTAGACTAAACACACCAAAGATTCACACAAGCCTATGCTAGCATCACATCTTATTATCATGGTGATTTACTTTGTTCTATTTTAAAGAAAAATAATTTCCTCTCATTATAATTATTTATTAGTGTAGCTCTTTAATGCTTTGGAGGAAATAATTTCCTCTCATTGAATCTTATTAGGATTTAATCTCTTCAACTAATAATAAGATATGAGTATAGGTTGACCAAGGTCAACACTCATATTTATTATTTGAGAGTGGAAATTTAAATGAGGTGCTACACCTCATGCATTTTAATACTAGCATGGAAATGATTTAATGTCTCTAAGTAACCAAGCATGAGGCTTATTAGACCAAGGTCAGTACCTCTATTTGAATTACTTAGGATCACAATTTAAATGAGAGAGAAGCTCCCATACTATTTAAATAAGTTCATGTGTATGTGTTAAATGGACTAGAAATGGCTCCATAGTCATTATTTGGATCTAGTCCATGATCATGCAAAACAACTATACCATATCTTTGCATAATCAATTAGAGCATGTCAAGTGTGATTTATTAGAGTTGGAATCAACTCAAAATCATTTGTAAATTATTTTTAATAATTATTTGAAGTTATAAAAGGCCCTGCCTTGTTATTTTTATCATTTGAATTTAATTACGAATTTGGACATGAGGCCAGTGGCGTTGTGTAGATAATTTCATTAGCTTTCTGAATATATAAAATTTGTTCAATTTGGTGAAGTAGATTTCAAACTATTCAATTTTGAACTTGGCAGCAGTATTGGATTTGAACTAAATGGATTAAATCATATTTGAATTACTGGGCCACGCGGGGAACGAAATGGGCTAAACAGACTAAACGGGGCGGCCCAGCAGTGTGACTCGCACGCGGGCGCCTGACGGCGTGGGCTCCACCCGTCAGTGACTATTAAACCAGAGAAACGGTATGAGTGATGCCAGCCGTTGGATCAGATGGGCGATCAACGGCGCACGACTGTCGTCGTCTCCGGCGGGGTTCCGATGAGCTCGCGGCGAGCCTAGGGGGTCGGAGGGCGTACCGAGGTTCCCGCGGGGTGCTGCTGGTCGATGTTGTCGAGGATGAGGAAGCTCCTGGTACCGTCGGCGAGGCGTGGGGTGGCGGCAATCGTCGACGGTGAGCTGCGGCCTCCGGCGGCTCCGATCTTGAAATTCCGGCGGTGGAGGTGCTAATCGGACTAGCTATTGATGCGAGGAGAACCAGTGGTGAGAGGGGAGGAGATGTTGTGAAGAAATGGTGCCCGGAGCTCCTCTATTTATAGCGGGAGAGGTGGTGCCGCGGGTGCTGAGAAGGGTCGCTCATGGCGTGGCTGCTCAGGCGTGCGAAAGGGCGTGGCGAGGACGGCTATGCGTAGGAGTCGTCCTGGCGATGCTCAAGGTGCAGCGGGCGCAGAGAAAAGGTGACGGGAGAGCTCGGGCGCATGCGATGTCTGCGGCGGTACCCGCGGTATAATTCCGACGAGGACGAAGGTGACGAGGTGGCCGCATGCGTTTGAGTGTGTCTAGGCGGTAAGGGTGGTGAGTAGATGCTCGACGCAGTGCTAGCTGGGGTAGGGGCGGACGAAGCTGCTCGCGTGCGACGTACTGGCGCGGCCAGAGCGCGGTGAGCGCGCGTGCTGGCATGCGCTGGCACGGTCTGGGCGTGCCTCGCCTGGCCAATGCCGTGCATGGGTGAGCCAGGGCTTGGTACTGGTGGTGTCCTTGTGTGTTAGAGATGCTCTGTGACATGGTGAAAGAGAGAGGGGAGAGCCAGAGAGATGAGTGGCATGGGTGGCCGGCATGGTGCACGGTATGGTGCTTTGGCAGCCATCTTTCCACTTTAATCGCCCAAAGCAGGTACTAGGCTTGATGCAGGGGTTGCAGAGGGTGGTGATCATCACGAGTTAAAAGGGGTTTAGGCCAAAATCCTCTGGATAATAGCATGTAACATGAACCAAAGATGCTGCCTGCCAGGTGTTTGATTAAATGGCCGCAAGAACTTTTTTGATGAATTTTGGAAATATTTTTGGTACAGCTCAATTATATAATTAAAGTGAAAGATTGGTGGTGGTGTTGTTCATTTTGGAATTGATTTGCAACATCTCAAATTTGGGGTCATCTTCATTTGGATTCAAAGTCACCACTTGTCAAATCCCTACTGGTCAACCTGGTCAAGGTTATCCATGGTGGTCAAAAAGTTGTTGACCTTGACCTGGTCTTGGATGAGGTGTCAATGGTTGACCAAGTTTAGTTTAAGAAAGAATAAAACCAGAGGGGTAAAGTGAGGAACATGTTAAAAAGTGCACATATGACCATGATCATATGTGAGATGGTTTTGAGTTAAATTTCGATTTGATTCTGGTTTCTTTGATGCATTTGGGTTTGTTTGTGTTATATAAGTATTTTGGAAACCAAAGATCAAGCAATGGTGGCCTTTGGTGATGATTTGCAAAATTGGCCTTATGTGTATGTGAGGGTAAATGGGATTTTCTCCCTATTTGATATCTCTTCTTTTGATTTGATTTTTCTTGACTCCAAAGTGATTCTTATTAGTTTAGGCACATATCCAAACCATTGAAACCATTCCAAATGGTCTAGTTCAAAGATTTGCAAAATTGGCCATAACACATAAGAGGTGATGTGTCAAATTTTATTATTCTTATAAATTGTTCCTCTTGCTTCACTTGGGCATGGGTTAGGGTCAATTTAGTGTTAGGTTAGGTTTAGAGAGGGTTTCCCATCATTTGGTCAAGGTTTAAAGTCATAGAACAAGAATTGGGTATTATGGCTATGTGTCACATATGCCTCTATGCATATGTTGCATTTGATTTTTAATTTGACTTGGCTTGACCCAATTGGTGTTGTTGAGTGTTGAAATGGTATATAGGAGTGATCCAACCATTCACAACATGTATTAGGTTCAAGATTCTTAAATTCATAAATTTGCATTTTACTCTCATATGCCTCTATGCCATTTTTAGTTTCTTGTTATTTTCTTTGGATTCCACTTGGATTTGTTTTCATAAGCACTAGGTAGGGTGTATGATGGTTTTCCAAATCTCTAAACAAAGTAGAAGAGCTTAGGGTAAGGATTTATAAATATAGCCATAGGCACATATGCCTTTTTCTTATTTAATTTCCTTTTATTTTATTTTAACTAGGATGGTGAAAAGAGGGGTGAGGTTTAGGGTTTAAGATTATTTCAAAACTACTATTACAAGAAAACATGGCAATAGCACAAGAATTAAGCAAGATCACTATGTATCATACTTAATTTAATAAAAGTTTTTGTTGGTTCCAAAATTTGGAACAAGGGAAATTCATTGGTGTTATGTATTTTGACATGCATCGTCTAAATGTAATGAAGGCTCATAATGATGTTGATAAAATTATGTTTTCTCTGAAGAAGGATTTTTTCCTTTTGTTTAGAGGATTTTAAGTTGTTCTTTATATCATGCCCAAGTGTTTATCTTTTAAACCATGATGTAAAGTAATGTCCAATTTTTCATTTGGACATCTTGTATGATTAATATTAATGTCATTTTCACTATGAATGTAACTCTAATGTTTACTTAGTGAGGTTTCGTTTCTTTTATGATGTTAAATGTCCAAAATGAATGGTATTTTATATCATACCATTGAAAGTTTTGATGATTATTCTGACACATTTGATTAATGTTATTGAGATTATAGTGTCAAAATTTGATGGTAGAATGACCGGTGTTTTGTCATGAATACATGTGTCTAATAACACGTGGGTTTTCATTATATTGGTACTTTATGTTAATGTTGGGTATTAATTCACCGGTTAGTATGTGTTTTTAAAATTTTCTCTAGTCAAAATGGAACCAACGAGAAGTTTTGGTTAGAGATATATTTCTGAGCAAATGTTATCATGGTATATGGCAATATTCTGACCAACGTTGATTATTGCCATGGGTTAGTTTTAATAATTAAGTTATTTCTTCCGTTTTCAGCCCAACGGTGATACGGAGTAGAACAACAAATGAACTTATTTGTATAAAAAAATCCTAATGTATAATTTTTTATAATGATGCTCATAAAGATGATATCCATTTTCGGTAATGGAAAGGATTTTGCCATGAGGACAATAAAGACTAAAGCATTCAAAGACATCTTGCTTCTTTATATGAACATTTTTGTTCTTTGGAATGCAATCATTTTATGTAAGTCTCACCATGTGGTGAGAATTTTTGTGTCCTCGGTGATGTATCTTTTGTAATGATTATGTGTGCTATGACACAATTATGATGTAAGAGATGTGAGAAATGAGATCTCATCGAAATTTTGGTAAGTTTACCACATTTCGAAGGGGGAAAGAGAATGTCTCATTTAATATGGGTCATCGCACTCATTTTTCTTACGCCAGAATGATATTGTATTAATTCTCCGAGTATGATGGAACCAACGAGAAGTCCTATTTGGAGAGTGAATGGATGAAAAATCACACTTATGTTTTGACACCTTTTCATGTTAATGTGATGTTACTCCCTTATGAACACTATGAAACACACATGAATGATAAAGTGGCAATTTTGCCATTCTAATGTTGTTTATGGTGTAGCATGTGGCTTATGGTTATATTTCTGACCAACGTCGTTTATGACCATTTGTCTTGCTCCACTAAAAGTGGCAAGTTTGTCAGTACCATGTGGCTCATGATTGTAATTCTGAGCAATGTCGTTTATAATCATGTGCCACATTAATTTCATCAAGTTCTTTTCCACCTTCTGCCCAACGGTGTTGTGGTTTAGAACTGAAATGAAGCATTATCAAGTTTTGGAGCCATGTTCTCCAAAATAAAGTGATCACGGGGATCTTGAACTTATGAACATGAATCTTAAGGAGAATTCCATTAGATCTTTGTTCATACGCATCAGTTGTGTTGAGAGTTATGCAGTCCCTAATGCAACACTTGGTGTTTAGCCTCAACAAATTTCTGTGATAAATAATGTGTGTGAACATTTTATCTTGGTGACATTTGCCATGTTTGATGAAGATTATGAGTTTTACTGATGTATGGAACTTCATAGAGTTTCCTAAATGAGTTAAATAATGGTAGGCCGTATATGGTTCCACAAAAATAAATGTGACTCTGAAGAAATCTTGAAAGGATCAAACAAAGAATGTTACAATACTACCTCAAGACGAGGGGGAGTAAGCTTCACTACTTTATGGAAATTGAATCTTATTGGCTATCCAAGAGATTACAATATTCCAAGTATGATATAAATGATCTTGGTAATGCTTTGAACTTTGTCAGTGTTCACCAAGATATATGTCCAAAAGGAGTATACGTTCTATTATGATGACATACGTCGATGGAGTACGAAAGAAAAATATTATGCACCAGTACTTTGTCTCACCTGCTACTAAAGTTAAGGGCGATAAGGTGGACATTTAATTGTCCAAGGAACCATTTTAAAACTGATCAGATAATGTCGGTTCCTTATGCTTCAGTTGTCAGAAGCAACATATGTATTTGAGAAAGAATATGCCCTATTTTCGATCGGGATAATTGGCAAATAAACAATAAGTTTAAAAGCTATCAAAAGGTCTTGCAGTACATGCATGGCAATAAAGTTTGCATGCTCATTAATATGATGTATGGTAACCTTCTATTGTGTGGGTTATTCAGACATTGGTTTTGCGAGGTGTGTGGATATTAAGGTTTCCACGTCATGTCACATCCTCACCCTCGCCTATGGAGTTATATCGTGGAAAAGCTCCAAAATGACAAATATGGCATCAGTAAATGATGCAACTAGTTATGTGGCATGTTAAGAGGCTATATGGCAGGTTGTATGTCAAAAGGTATTTCCCGAAATTAAGGTGGTAGACAACATTTCAAAACCACTTACTGCAATATGAACACGCAGTCTTCTATGCAAGTAACAACAAAGTCAAATGGTGTTGCCAAGACCATTGACAATATGTTTAATGTTGTGAAAGATAGAATCCAGGATCAAACTATTGATATTGAACATATAAATATGATTTATATGTTTTTTTGTGGATCCGTTAACGAATGGCTTACCACACAGTATCTTTATGAGCATGTTGCCGGCATAAGATTACTGCAAGCCAAATGATTCTGGAATAAAGGGACCACTAAAGGAACCACTCCCAATAAGTAAAATGTTATCCATTTCAAGATAGGCTGTTATGCCATAAGTGTTGAGGTTCAATAGCATTTCATTGGCTGTTGTAACACCTCACTTTGGTTTATCATTCCTATGGAGAATGGGCGAATGAGGTTAAAACTAACGATCAAGGGGGAGAATGTTGGGTTGATCTGTTAGTTTAACAGATAAAAGGGAAAAGTCAAAAGCATAACGTCCAGATTAAAGTGGGGCCCACAGGACCAACGTCCAGGACCTTTTCACCTACGTGACTTTTTCTCGTGCACGCCCTGATCGGGGGCATCGATAACTAACAGGTGGTTTTGGTCCCCTGTCACACTGGGCCATATATAAGGGAGGGGCAAATAGCAATGGATGATGATGGTTCACGATCTGCTAGATTTGCTCCCCGACATTCCCTCACCCTACCGATCTAGGGAGGCCAGAAGTGACGGGAAGACCACCACCACGGGCGACCAGGAGGCGTGCTGCCCATGATCATCTTCTTCTCCAAGCTTTTCAGCATCTCTGCAGCGAACAGGCAGAGAGGGTCATCGCTGGCCATCTCAGGTACACAAATTCTAATCGTAAGTTGGTGTTCTAATTCGAGATTAGATCCTTATGTTGATTAGCTTAAGGCTAATAATGTTTAACAAGTCAAAGTTTGACCAAGTTATTATCAAGAATTATTAACATGAAAAGTACAAAATCAATATCATTAGATAGATAATAAAATATATTTTCATATGGTATCTACAAAATATCATATTTATTCCTAGATTCTTCTAAAAGTTTGGTCAAACTTTACTTTGTTTGACTTTTAAAAAAAAAAAACTTAAGCCTTGGGATGGAGGTAGTATTAGGATTTTGGTGTAGCTTCTGTTATTTATACATGTCCACAGTCCACCGAGACAAGCTTGTGCAAACCGTGCGCACTTAGGTGATCCATAGTTGCATAGTACATTACACAACATCATGCCACTTTTGCATCTAGGCTCGAAAAAAGATGAGAAACTAGCTAGGCTTCCTGCGCGAACTGCTTCTTCTTCCTGGCGATGTAGTCGTCGATCTTCTCCCTGGAGACAGCGAAATCGGCAGCCAGCTTCCTCGTCATGGTCGCCGCCCTTGGGTTCACGTCGTACATGGACGGCTTGGTGACGGCGTTGTACACGAACCTGATCATGTCGACCTTCTCCACCCTCACCTCGCCGTTTTCAGCAGAGGCGGCCTTGGCACGAGGCATGTTACGTCCTGTGTTCTAATTGGAACGAGCTAAGCTAGCAGGTAGTAGAATGGTATGTGTTGTGTTGTGTCGACCTTGATAGCTAAGCTAATGTTTCTTTTGATGGCGTGGAGTGACGAGGCCTCCATTTATAGGCTCGAGGGAGCAATCACACGTAGTATAAGATACTGCTGGATCTGTCGGCGTTGCTTCCAATTATTAGTGTCAACTGTGACTCTGAGAACATCGACAATTCGACACCCTAGATACTGATCCGCATTCAGAAGCTAGCTAGCTTACTGAGATTCACCTGGAGACAACAAAATCACCTCGATTCCTCGATTGCCTGGTCGTGTAATGGAAAATTTATGCACGTATACTGGATCCGAGGAACGCTTCCATGGCTAGCACGCCAGGTGTAAAAGGTTCATCTTGCTGCAGCAGGCAAACTGCAAGTGCAAAATCTGCTTTTACAGTTGGTAGGTTAGCTAACTGTAAGTTGTACGACAATGTAAGTTAATCACACTTTCCATCTCCTAGAATAAATCCATCAGAGGTTCGATCACATCTTCCTTTGGTAACAATTTGTTGTTACTGGGATTCTGAATCTTCCGATCAATCACAGCACACAACAAGAGCACTATTAAGCGCAGGAAACGTAGGCACAAGTTCAGCTCCATGCTGATGTTGTAGTCGGCATGCGCAGCAGTTGTTAAGATGTTCTAGAAAACTAGGACCCTATAGATGGTTACAACGAAGTTAGGCGGGGCAGGCAGCAAAATCAATGAGTGGTGGACATGAAGCTGCTTCGAAAGTTTGAAAGTAGTGTTGAAGTGCTTGATTCCTGCTTGGAGAACAGGTGTGTGCAGCAAGTGCGGAATTTCCAGAATCCTCATACTACATTCAGATAGAGATTTACTATATCCCAAGGAGCTGGGGAAAGAAAGAATCATCTCACACAACGGTACTGATTGTTATACTCTGACACCTCTAGCACGCCAAGCTCAAGACTCGATTGGTATCGTCGAAAGAGAGATTACGGCAGTCGCTATAGATCTTAGGGCTATAGGGCCGATTCGTGACCTAGCATACGGTCCATCATACATAGCTCCATCCGTAGCCCAAATCGGCCGATCCATGATCTTTGTTGTCAAGGCATCAGGTACGCTCGTGCAGCTACACGAGGTCTGCAGCTTGTCAACGATAAGCAAATTTCTGCTTTTTAGGAGCTAGCAAGGCTACTTGAATTTCGCACGTACGTTCCAAAGTCGAATGGAACATTTTCTGTGCTAGACATTGCAGTAACATGCACATCTAAACTAGAGGAAGCTTTGATCTTCAACTTGAAGGACTAGTACATATGATATTTCACGGCCATTTTATTTCCTCTCTGTACATTAGCGACAGTGCATGGCCCACTAACTTTATGTTTAGCTTGACAGGATTCGTGTTATAGCACACATACACTGCCGCTTATAACGCGACCGGCACCGCCGGCCTAGTGAATTCGTTCTACGCAATAGGCACCGACAGGAAACCATCAGGTTTCGCCCACTCTGCCCCCTACCCGGACAACGCCGACGGCCATGCACTCCGCCGGCCCCGAAATTGCCGGTGACTGCGTGTTGCATCGGTGGCCTGGAGACGAGGTTGTGGGGCTGGATCCGCTCCACTTTTCTCACCCACAGTGCCATCAATGGGCAACTAATTGCCCGTGTTCGTGCTCGCGGCCGCCATCTTGCCCTTGCCACGGACATCGAACATTACGAACTTGCCCCTTCTGCGTGGATGTGTACCTATCTATTTTCTGGATCTTTTTTTTTCGAAATGGGGTACACCCCGGCCTCTGCATCGGTTGATGCACACAGCCTTTTATTAAACAAAGAAATATTCAAAGTTTACAACTCAAGGATCAACGAGGGTCGATACAAAAATCAACCATCGAAACATTTATAGATTATAGGAATTCGTAAGAGTGTGTTCTGTTTGAGCTGAGCTTGGTCGTCATTTATAGGCTCTCCATCCTAGCTGGGAGAGGTGTGTTCTTGGGGAACTCTGCAGACGCTTAATTGTGCACTCAGATGCCAGAGCAATCATTCGATCACGAGCTTCTTTAATTTGGATATCGAAGTTTATCCCAAATGTTGGGTCGCTGCTGTGCAAAGTGGCCATCATCTGGCCGGGCATCTTGGTATAGGTCCACTCAGTTCCATGTGGACATTAATATCGTTGCCAGGATAGAATTCGCACCCGATGCTCAACTAAGAAAAGAGATATCATCCTAACCGAGCTAGGTCTCGTGTCACGCTGTGTTACCTGGATCTATGCACTAAAAGGTGTTCAATTGAACCGTGGCTTTCAGATAAGCAGAGTTCAACTGTTATAGAGCTTGTTTATATATTGATTTATTGTTAATGGCTTAATGTGCTCTTCTTTCACTGGAATTTGAGCTACTCTACATGCACAAATCGACCAATTACAGGCCATACATGTATTTCGCTTCATTGCTTTGTGAGTATGTCTAGAAACTAGAAACTACAATTGACATTACACTAAAACCTAGAAACTACCATCCACACTACATTGAAACATAGAAAACTGCCAGCAACACTACATCCACACATAATAACTGACATGAAGGTTTACCGGCTGGCCCGACGTGTGAAGCTTTCATCCACTCGAACCAAATGCCAGACAGTCCGGCTGACTATAAGCCGGCCAGTCTGGTAAGTGAAGATAGAGCACATTGCAAATAAATTTTGCAGAAATAACAGTTGTAAAGTATGATTTCCGATAAAATGCAAATAGAAGTTCTTAATTATGGTTTCTCGTTCATTACACAGGAAAATGAAAAGTTACATGGCCATATAATTAAATTTGTTACACAGAAAACAAAATGAACTAAGACTTGAACACCGCCAGGAATGCAAATACAAGTTCTAAAGTATGGTTTCTCATTCAATATACAGAACTGATAAGTGACTTGGCCATATAAATCTGTTACACCAAACATTAAATGAACTAAAACATGAACACCGCCGGGAAACCTTCCGCGGGACGAAAACCCGACCATATCCAATAAACCTTGGGCCTTAGCATCATCTTCCTCGTCCTTGGGGTTAAGCAGTTTCTCTTTCATGCTATACAGCTCGTTACTACTCCCTCTGATTCATATTACTTTCTACTAGTATGAGTGTACCTAGAACTAAAATGTGTCTAGATACATCTATATTTGTGGCAACTAATATGAATCGGAGGGAGTAGGTAAAAATAATAATTTCGGTGACCATAACTTCTCTAGTCAAGTCAACAACCGTTTGCAAATAAATGCACGTGGGAATAAGAACATGTTATGACATGACCTGGTAGTTCAACATGTAAGAAATATTTTTAACCTCCTTGTGTAAGAGTGGTTTTAAAATCATATGCATCTCATTATTCCATAAATTTGATGACCCAAAGTACACATAAGTTTCGGTCACAAAAAAAGATAGTTCAAGTAACATTGCACTATATATAAATATAATAATGAGGATAAGTTGCGCCATGTACTCATCCATCCCTTTGTCTTGACATGTTGTATTATTTTATAGGCCAAGGATCGGGATAACCCTGTTTTGCTTTTAAGATAGAATGAGAGTAATTAATTAATATTTTAACAATATATTTTATGGAAATCTTATAGTGGGATGAAAAATACCAAATCTTCAATAACATGTTTGTACCTGCCGAGAACAACGAGGGAATCTAGGACTTGAAATTCCTCCTTGGGTTTGTGCATCACAATGGGACCCAATTATTCCTATGAACGTTTATAGTGAGATAGAACTGCAATAACAAGTATAAGTATGTTTAAGTATACAGAGTGAATTATAAGTATCACTCCATGTGCTATAAGTAACGTTTGGTCTACGGAAATACTAATTCAAAAATCTGGTCAGTGCTAGATTCTTCTATGTAGTGTCTACTTTCTCCTAGCACTAATTCATTTTGAGGACGTGCGCATAGCCCAGTGGTAGGGGTCGCAGTGGTGCACCCGAACGACCAGAGTTCGAATCCTGTCAGGAACGAATTTCTGGAATTCTCACGCCAAGGTCCCGCTTCTACTATGTCATTTAGTGTCTAGTTCCTCCTAGCACTAATTCATTTTAAGGCCGTGGGCATAGCCAGTGGTTGTGGTCGCAGTGGCGCACCTCAACGACCTGAGTTCGAATCCTGTCAGGAGCGAATTTCTGGCATTCTCACGCCGAGGTTCTGCTTCTACGATATCATTTAATGTCTAGTTCCTCCTAGCACTAATTCATTTTTGACGACGTGGGCTTAGCCCAGTGGTTGGGATCGCAGTGGCGCATCCTAACGACCGGAGTTCGATTCCTGTCAGGAACGAATTTCGGAATTGTCACGCCAAGTCCCGCTTCTACTATAGTTCCTCCTAGACACGGTTTTATTTTTTATACTTGTTATTGCAGTTCTATCTCGCTGTAGAGATTCATAGGAATCATTCACTTTCGTGATGCAGGGACCCAAGTAGGAATTTCAAGTCCTAGATTCCCACGATGATCTGAAACGTTACAGACATGTCACCGAAGCAATTGTATGTTTTCATCCGACTTTATTATTGCCATAAAGTATTTTGTTAAAATATTAGTTAATGACACTCACTCTATCCTAAATACAATTATTTTTTAGAGATATAAAATTGCTTATGACATAGCAAAAGAAAATCATCCTTCATATTGCCCTATAAAACAATACATCATGCCAAAACAAAGGTATGGTGAGTACTATAGCTGGCCATGGGCAGCCCAGCCCGAACAATCCGACCCAGCCCGGCCCAAAAATCCCAGGTCAGGCCGGGCTGGACATGCATGTCAGGCCAGGTTCGGGCCTGATATTGGAGCTAGAACGTCGGGCTGGGCTAGGCTCGAGCCTGCAGAAAACAGGATTTAGGTTTAAATCGGTCTAGGCTTGTTGGGCTGGGCTGGGTTTTCATCCGTTCAGGCCGGGTTTGGTCCTGGTTTATAAGCCCGAAGCTCGGGCCAGGCCAAGCTCAGGACTGGGAATTTAGGTTTGGGATTTTTGGGGTCTGGCCCGGCCCGAGAAATGCCTACGTGTAGTGAGTACATAGTGCAACTTATCCTTATTATTACATTATATTTTTATACAATGTGATGTTAATTGAACCGTGTTTTCTTGTGATAGTCCATGTGGACTTTGGATCCTCAACTGTATGCAAGAATGGGACGGAGATGAATTTAAGACCACTCTTACACGGGTAGGTCAAAAAGATTTTTACATGCCGATGCCGAACTATCAGGTCTCATCATAACATGTTCTTATTCCCTTTTGTATTTATTTTTGGGACAATCGTTGACTCGATCAAGGAAGTTATGGTCACCGAAATTATTTGGGCTTTCTATTTTCGTGCACTCGGGTTCTTAGTTGTACTCAGTTTTCGCCAGCTCCTTAGTTTTTCCTCAGTTTTCCCCAAGCCCTTGTCTAAACCCGCAGAAGGAGCTCGGATGGTAGTATTCCCGTTTAGTTCACCGTTCCGCGCTGACGTGTGGGGCCGCGTCGTGTGGGGCCGCATCGCGTGGGGCTGGTAGAAAGGGACCGCGTGGGACAGAACGAGACCGCGTTTGGTTGTACGTGAGCAGGAGCTGGTGAAAGAACATCTCTCGGTTTAAGTTTTGAATGTTTGATGTCAATATATGTGATACACTAATGTGATGAGATGGTGCAGATAATATATATATGTATGTGGTTGTTTTTGTGTGAAAAAACAAGACAAAAGGCAGCAGGAAAATCTTCACTAGGCCGGATAATCCGGGCCGGATAATCGTCTAAGGACTTTTCGACGTGCGGCTCAGTACTACCGTGGATCTAGGGCCGGACATTTGCCCGGATTTTTCCAGAATCCGGATTTTTCGGGGGGCCGGATTATCCGGCCCCTACTTATACCGGATTATCCGGGCCCTGTTTTCACCCAACGGCTGGATTTTGGAGGGGGGTATAAATACCCCCCCTTCTTCCTCTTCCCCAAGCTGCTCAAATTTCTACCAAGTTCATCACCATTACAGCCACCTCAAGAAACACAAGAATCACAAGATCTCCTCCTCCAACCAACAAAAGCTATTGATCTTTGGAGATTCGAAGGAGAAGACCCCGATCTACATCTTCACCGAAGCGATTTGCATTTTCCCCTCATATGCTTGAGGGCCCCTTTGCTAGTGTTTCCCTTTTGGAATCCCTAGTTATTTGTGGTTGATTTGTTCTTGTTGTTGTTGTTGTTGTTGTTGTTGTTGTTGTTGTTGTTGTTGTATTGTTACAGATATTGGGAGCCTCCAATTTGGTTGTGGATGTGTGCCCAAAGAACCTTGTAAAGGCCCGGTTTCCGCCTCGAGGAAATCCCTTAGTGGAAGTGGGCTAGGCCTTCGTGGCGGTGCTCACAGGAGACCTGACTGAAGCCTTTGTGGCGTTGGTCTGGCTTTCGTAGCGACTGATGTCTACGGGTGCTTCTATTCTTGTAGACAGTGTTGGGCCTCCAAGAGCAGAGGTTTGTAGAACAGCAGCAAGTTTCCCTTAAGTGGATCACCCAAGGTTTATCGAACTCAGGGAGGAAGAGGTCAAAGATATCCCTCTCATGCAACCCTGCAACCACAAAGCAAGAAGTCTCTTGTGTCCCCAACACACCTAATAGGTGCACTAGTTCGGCGAAGAGATAGTGAAATACAGGTGGTATGAATATATATGAGCAGTAGCAACGGAGCCAGTAGCTTGCTGGCGTGTAGTTGATGGTGGTAGTATTGCAGCAGTAGTAACGCAGTAAAACAGTAAACAAGCAGCGATAGCAGTATTTAGGAACAAGGCCTAGGGATTACACTTTCACTAGTGGACACTCTCAACATTGATCACATAACAATAGATAAATGCATACTCTACACTTTTGTTGGATGATGAACACATTGCGTAGGATTACACGAACCCTCAATGCCGGAGTTAACAAGCTCCACAATAATGCTCATATTTTAGTAACCTTTAGTGTAAGATAGATCAAAAGACTAAACCAAGTACTAGCATAGCATGCACACTGTCACCTTCATGCATATGTAGGAGGAATAGATCACATCAATATTATCATAGCAATAGTTAACTTCGCAATCTACAAGAGATCATGATCATAGCATAAACCAAGTACTAACACGATGCACACACTGTCACCTTTACACACGTGCAGGAGGAATAGAACTACTTTAATAACTTTGCTAGAGTAGCACATAGATAGTAGTGATACAAAACTCATATGAATCTCAATCATGTAAAGCAGCTCATGAGATCATTGTATTGAGGTACATAGGAGAGAGATTAACCACATAGCTACCGGTACAGCCCCGAGCCTCGATGGAGAACTACTCCTCCTCATGGGAGCAGCAGCGGTGATGAAGATGGGGTGGAGATGGCAGCGGTGTCGATGGAGAAGCCTTCCGGGGCACTTCCCCGTCCGGCAGGGTGCCGGGAGACTCCTGTCCCCGGATCTTGGCTTCGCGATGGCGGCGGCTCTGGAAGGTTTCGCGTACCGTGGCTTCCTCCGTAAGGGTTTCGATGCGGGGGCTTTAAATAGCGGCGGGCGGGAGGGTCGAAGGGGCGACGACACCATAGGGGCGCGGGCCCAGCCCCCGCGCGCCACCCTCATCCATTACACCAGCCCCTCCTCTGGTGGCTCTCGGGTGTTCTGATGCTTCCGGGCAAAATAGGAACCAGGCGTTGATTTCGTCCAATTCCGAGAATATTTCGTTACTAGGATTTCTGAAACCAAAAACAGAGAGCGGCACTTCGGCATCTCGTTAATAGGTTAGTTCCGGAAAATGCATAATAATGACATATAATGTGTATAAAACATGTAGGTATCATCAATAAAGTAGCATGGAACATAAGAAATTATCGATACGTCGGAGACGTATCAGCATCCCAAGCTTAGTTACGCTCGTCCCGAGCAGTGCGATAACAAAGATAATTTCTTAAGTGACATGCTACCAACATAATCTTGATCCAATAATGATGTAAAGCATATGAACTGAGATCAAATCACTCAAAGCAAATGTCTATATTGATATAAGAGATGATAATGCAAGAGTTAAACAAGCTAGAAGTTTTCATGAACTATTGCTTCAAAGACATGAAACCGCACAAAGTTCATTAAAGATGTGTTAAGTATTCAGCGTAGAAGTTCTATCCTTCATTCCAAGCATCAAGTAAATTTTCACAACATAAGAAGGATTCAGTCAAGTAAACATAAACATGAACGTCATGAATCAACTGTTTCGAAGTCTACTCAACCGGTGAGCGCAAGCATTTGGTATTAGCACCAGGATGTTATGGCATAAAGAACGTTAATGGGGGTTTGGAAGGCCAATGAGAGAAAGTCTTACAAAGCTGTAAATGATTACTAGACAAGAGGAAGTCTTATAATCGAAGCTATGCAAGGAGTAGTGATTGCCATGCAACGGATGCACATAGAGCTATATGTGTATGAAAGCTCTCCAATGGAACTAGTGGGGGTGCATCCAACTTGGTTGCTCACGAAGACCTAGAGCACTTTTGAGGAGGCTCATCATTGGAATATACAACCCAAGTTCTATAGTGTAAATTCCCCACATAGTTATACTAGTAAAACATGAAAACTCTCTCATATGGAGTGTAGGTGCTAAACATGAGCACAAATGATGACTATGAATACTGCAGGTGCTAAAACATGAGCACAAGTGTGGATAAAAGATAGTAATGATGCCCCCTTTTTCTTTATTCTCTTTTTTTCTTTTTCTTTTTCTTTTCTTTTTCCTTTCTATTTTTTTTCTTTTCTTTTTCTTTTTGATGGCCTCCATGACTCTTTTCACTTTTAGGGGCAACATCCTAATATGACAACACACTTTTTGGTACAAATAACTCATAATGAATAAAACATGATGTATGAAACTGTATGCCTCTGCCAGTGTAGCAGGATGTGCAATGATCTAGCGTAACATGGGTAAACCACACATCAGCTGTATAGAATCATGCAAAGCAATATACAAATAATAAATGACAACATGGCATGTAATGTAAAATGGATGTTGCATGGCAATATATCTCGGAACAGCTATGGAAATGCTGTGGTAGGTAGGTATGGTGGCTGTTTTGAGGAGATGTATGGGCTTATGTGTAGGAGAACAAGAGAAAGTCCTCCCACGGGTTTGGATGTACCGGTGAAGTATGCACAATTCTCAATGTGAGCAAAAGGCAATGCACAGTACCGAAGAGGCTAGCAAATATGGATGGTGGAAGTGCCAAAAACCGTAGCTTAACATTAGTCAAAAAGAACTCACAAGCTTATTGCAAACATCTAGCAGGTTCAACATTAAGAGCATGATTTAAAATTTTACCGACCTTCAGCACAACTTAGTCATTACGATGAACCTTTAGACATGGAAAGCTATCAAGTCCAACTACGCCTTCAACTATTTAAATAGAGTTTGTAGTACGACACAAGCTTAAAGACAACAATCCACTACTAATTTTAACTTATTCAACCAACAAGTTTTACCATCTAAATACCTCAAAACATTTGCAAAGAATCAAGTTATCAAAGCTCAATGATCTACAAGATTATGCAAGTGTTTCATTATACCATTACCACATGCAACATTTCCTTAACCAACCGAATAACAATTTAACGAAGAAGAAACTTCGCCATGAATATTATGAGCTAAGAACACATGTGTTCATACGAACCAGCGGAGCGTGTCTCTCTCCCACACAAGGATGAACTTATTCAGAGAACTAAGATAACAAAACAAAAATAAAAGCACACACAGACGCTCCAAGTAAAGTACATAAGATGTGATGGAATAAAAATATAGTTTCACTAGAAGAAACCTGATAAATTGTCGATGAAGAAGGGGATGCCTTGGGCATCCCCAAGCTTAGATGCTTGAGTCTTCTTAAAATATGCAGGGATGAACCACCGGGGCATCCCCAAGCTTAGACCTTTCACTCTTCTCGATCACATTATATCACCCTCTTCTATTGACCCTTGAAAACTTCCTTCACACCAAACTTCAAGCAAACTCATTAGAGGGTTAGTGCATAATCAAAAATTCACATGTTCAGAGGTGACACAAACATTCTTTTCACTTCTGGACATTGCATAAAGCTACTGGACATTAATGGATCAAAGAAATAAATCCAACATAGCAAAAGAGGCAATGCGAAATAAAAGGCAGAATCTGTCAAAACAGAACAGTTCGTAAAGACGAATTTTAAAATGGCACCAGACTTGCTCAAATGGAAAAACTCAAAACTAATGAAAGTTGCGTACATATCTGAGGATCACTCACGTAAATTGGCATAATTTTCTGAGTTACCTACAGAGAATTAGGCCCAGATTCGTGACAGCAAGAAATCTGTTTCTGCGCAGTAATCCAAATCTAGTATCAACCTTTCTATCAAAGACTTTACTTGGCACAACAATGCAATAAAAATAAGATAAGGAGAGGCTGCTACAGTAGTAAACAACTTCCAAGACACAAATATAAAAAAAAGTACTGTAGCAAAATAGCACATGGGTTATCTCCCAAGAAGTTCTTTCTTTATAGCCATTAAGATGGGCTCAGCAGTTTTAATGATACTCGCAAGAAATAAGAGTTGAGACAAAAGAGAGCATTTAAGTCTAACACACTTCCTATGCAAACGAATTTTGTACACAAATGAATTCATGAAGAACAAAGTGACAAGCATAAGGGGATAAAACACGAGTAACTTCAAGATTCTCAACATAAAGAGGGGAAACTTAATATTATTAAGATGCCTATATCCATGTTTCCCTCTCTCATAATAACTTTCAGTAGCATCATTGATGAAATCTACAATATAACCATCACTTAAAACATTCTTATCATGGTTCATATGCATAAGGGTGTCATTATTTTTGACATAAGAAAAACTCTTCTCATTAATAGTAATTGGAGCAGGATCATTGTTGAGAATTTGAACATGGTAAACAAGTTGCATACTAAGGGAATGGTTTTTGGCAAGCCCATCATAACTATGACAAGTTTCATAAGGATAATTGTAACATGTGTCATATACATCTCTATAGCAATTATCTAAACCAGAATATGTAATATCATCATTTTCACTAAAAGTAGAGGTCTCAAATATAGGATCTTCAAGCACAACATCCCCAAGCTTAGAGCTTTCAATATCATCGTTTAAGGGAACATGAATAATGCTATCATCATTACTTTCATAATCAGTACCAAAGAGATTTCCAATATCAAAGGTAGTGTGCTCATTCAAATCATGATTGCTAATGTATGTAAAGGGCATAGGAAGATCATCGTATTCAGATTCATTATCACAATAATCATTAGGAGCAACATACTTACAGTTACCTATTGTTACCTCATACACGCGGGGATATGCCATTGCCTCTTTCTCTTTATTCTCTTTCTTCTTCTTTCCCTTCTTCTTGCTCCCTTCTTTAGGAGGAAAAGGCTTGAAGGGTGGCTTGTCCGCATAACCTGTTTTACTTTTAGAAACAATAGAAGAAACTTGGGAGGATCCCTCCTTTTCATTAATTAATCGAAAACACACAGCGGTCCTATCATATTTTGGCAAGGTGTCATCTTCTAAAATATTCTGTATGTAAGTATTTGTATGGCAATTATTAATGCAGTAAGAAAAACACCCATGCAGGACATCATCAATATCAAGATCGTTAATATTTAACAAAGGAATTTTTCTTGATAACTCTTCGCATTTCAAAAATAAGGTAAGTTCATCATGCTGATTAGGAATGATTTCATCATCACAATACAAATTTGCAGCACTTATGGGGTTCGAATTATCATTGGAGGAGCATTGAAAATTAAAATGACCAACTCTATGGCAAAGTTCACAAATAAAAGGATAGAGGGCACACACTTTTTCTCCAAGATCATCTAGAGCTCTAGACCACTTTCTAGTTTTTTCATTTCTGTGATGGATACAATATTCATCTTCTATTTGATTGATTCCACAAGGTCTATGTATTCCACAAAAATTAACATGGTTATAGGAAATAGCATTCTTAGGAGTTTGAGCACGCTTATTGCAATCATTAACAACAATTTCATTCTTCATGCAAGCGTCTTTAAAAGGTTCATGATACTTATCAAAATTCTTCCTAGGTAATTCAATGTGAGAAGCAAAAGCTTTATAAAGATTTGCAGCAACTTGAGAGTCAAGACCATAAGTAGCACTCATATTTTGAAATTTACCACTATCCATGAAAGTTTCAATGCATTCATAATCATAATTTATACCTGACTCTTTACCTTTGTCGTTCTCCCAATCTTCAGCGTTCTCCTTAATCCGATCAAGAAGGTCCCTTTTAAACTCTTCTTTATTGCTCGTGAATGATCCAGAACAAGTAGTATCCAACAAGGTCTTATCTTGAAAAGAAAGTCTTGCATAGAAATTATCAATGATGATATTACCTGGAAGCTCATGATTGGGGCATTTGAGCATTAAAGTTTTCAATCTCTCCCATGCTTGGGCAATACTCTCTCCATCATGAGGCCAAAAATTATATATATGGTTTCGATCTTTGTGAATTTCACTTGGAGGATAGAACTTGGAATAAAATAGAGGCACAATATCCTTCCAATCAAGAGAGCGCCCGTCCTTCAATAGTTTATACCAATGCGCCGCTTCACCAGATAGCGACATAACAAATAATTTCTTTCTAACTTCATCCATTGAAATACCTGCACACTTGAATAACCCGCATAATTCATGCAAAAACAGTAAATGATTCCTAGGATGGACAGTTCCATCCCCTTCATAGCGGTTATCCATAACACGTTCAATAATTTCCATAGGTATTTTATACGGAATACTTTTAGCAGGTGGATTTAAAATATCATAAGCATCATTAGAGTTATCGCATATGGGAGATAAAGCATCATCAGAGCAAAATATTTCTTCTAAAGCGGAGGAGCAAAAAAGATTATTTTTATGTAAACTAGCTTCCCCAAGCTTAGACTTCTTCATAGCATTAGCAGTAATTGCATTCATACTAATAACATTGCTATTATCTTGTAAATAAGGTTCCATAGGTTTTTTAATTTTTGTATCAAACAATTCTAAATCAGGAAAAAGATTAAAAAGCTCACTAATTTTTTTGTTGTTTTCCATTATGCCTAACTAGTGAAAATAAAAACAAGAAACAAAAAGATGCAATTGCGAGTCTAAAGGAAATAGCTTCGAGCACACACACAATGGCGCCAGAAAAGTACTGTTACCTGGAACCGGAGTATGAGTGCCTTTTACCTTTCCTCCCCGGCAACGGCGCCAGAAAAGTGCTTGATGTCTACGGGTGCTTCTATTCTTGTAGACAGTGTTGGGCCTCCAAGAGCAGAGGTTTGTAGAACAGCAGCAAGTTTCCCTTAAGTGGATCACCCAAGGTTTATCGAACTCAGGGAGGAAGAGGTCAAAGATATCCCTCTCATGCAACCCTGCAACCACAAAGCAAGAAGTCTCTTGTGTCCCCAACACACCTAATAGGTGCACTAGTTCGGCGAAGAGATAGTGAAATACAGGTGGTATGAATATATATGAGCAGTAGCAACGGAGCCAGAAAATAGCTTGCTGGCGTGTAGTTGATGGTGGTAGTATTGCAGCAGTAGTAACGCAGTAAAACAGTAAACAAGCAGCGATAGCAGTATTTAGGAACAAGGCCTAGGGATTACACTTTCACTAGTGGACACTCTCAACATTGATCACATAACAGAATAGATAAATGCATACTCTACACTTTTGTTGGATGATGAACACATTGCGTAGGATTACACGAACCCTCAATGCCGGAGTTAACAAGCTCCACAATAATGCTCATATTTTAGTAACCTTTAGTGTAAGATAGATCAAAAGACTAAACCAAGTACTAGCATAGCATGCACACTGTCACCTTCATGCATATGTAGGAGGAATAGATCACATCAATATTATCATAGCAATAGTTAACTTCGCAATCTACAAGAGATCATGATCATAGCATAAACCAAGTACTAACACGATGCACACACTGTCATCTTTACACACGTGCAGGAGGAATAGAACTACTTTAATAACTTTGCTAGAGTAGCACATAGATAGTAGTGATACAAAACTCATATGAATCTCAATCATGTAAAGCAGCTCATGAGATCATTGTATTGAAGTACATAGATGAGAGATTAACCACATAGCTACCGGTACAGCCCCGAGCCTCGATGGAGAACTACTCCTCCTCATGGGAGCAGCAGCGGTGATGAAGATGGCGGTGGAGATGGCAGCGGTGTCGATGGAGAAGCCTTCCGGGGCACTTCCTGTCCGGCGGGTGCCGAGAGACTCCTGTCCCCCAGATCTTGGCTTCGCGATGGCGGCGGCTCTGGAAGGTTTCGTCCGTGGCTTCCTCTGTAAGGGTTTTCGATGCAGGGACTTTAAATAGGCGAAGAGGCGGCGCAGGAGGGTCGAAGGGGCGACGACACCATAGGGCGCGGGCCCAGCCACGCGCGCCACCTGTCATCTGGGCCCCCAGGCCCCTCCTCCGTGGCTCTCGGGTGTTGGATGCTTCCGGGCAAAATAGGAACCTGGCGTTGATTTCGTCCAATTCCGAGAATATTTCGTTACTAGGATTTCTGAAACCAAAAACAGCAGAAAACAGCTGGCACTTCGCATCTCGTTAATAGGTTAGTTCCGGAAAACGCATAATAATGACATATAATGTGTATAAAACATGTAGGTATCATCAATAAAGTAGCATGAAACATAAGAAATTATCGATACGTCGGAGACGTATCAGCGACCGCACTCCTCCAAAAGTAGACGTACATTCTTGCAAAGGAAGGGAACTACGGGAATCATCTCTGTGTCTCCACGTGCTCCACTCTCGGTTACCTCTATCCGATTATCTCCCCTATATATTGCTTAGCTATATATTGCTTAGTTGTTGACCTTGTCATATAGGTAAATTCACATAGTTGCATATCTAGAGAATTTACCTTTGTGTCAAGCCTAAATGAAAAAAGAACAAAAATTGGTTAGCACCTATTCACCCCCCCTAGGTGCGGCATACGATCCTTCCAATTGGTATCAGAGCCTCGGCTCTTATTTCGGACTTAACCTCCTAAGACTATGCCGGACGATGATGTTACGTGAGGGGCCGCTAAGCCGGTCTCTATGGATGATCTCAAAGTGATGGAAACATCTTTGCCATGGAAGCTCAAATGGAAAGCATGAGGAAAATGATTTCCGAGCTTTTGCCGCCGGCTCCCTCCGTCATCCCCGTCATAGAGGAAAGGAACAAGAGTGCGTTAGAAAAGTGAGATGTTTCGGGCTTACCCTCTTCTAGCACACCCTTGGATGATGATCACTTGGACAAAAATAAAACCCCCCTTGCCTCTCATAGGGCAACCAGTGTGGGTGCGAGCTACCATGCCGTTGCTCCACCTTTCCGCTCACCCGACATTCCGATTCCCCATCCTCATATAAACACTAGAGGCGACCCACCCAAGTTTAATGATCAAGATTTTGCTACTTGGCAATTTGAGTTTCGCTCTCATGTTTGCAGTGCCTCCAATGAACTATGGAGAATCATCTTGGAAGGGTACAAGCCTTTCAACCCCGACAAGTTGACTAGAAGAGAAGAGGTTGACAACCAACTCAACTCCATTGCCTTGCACTTGATTCAAACTAGTGTGGGGACAAAGGAATTGGCCCTTGTTCGGAATTTCGCAACCGCCAAGGAAGCTTGGGAGGGCTTGGCCATAAGCTTCATGGGAAGTGAAAGCATGAAGAGAAACAAGTATAGTGCTCTTCGGAATCAAGCCGAAGGATTCATGAGGCTACCGGATGAACATCATCAAGTCATGTATAGAAGACTTATCACCGATGCTTTTCGGAATGTGGGTGCCCAACATATTGATGATTTTTGGATCAAGGATAAGTATATTGATTGCATGATGCCGTTTGAACCCATTGATGTCAAGACTCTCGTTGGGAGAGAAAGCTATCCTTCTCTCACCTCCCAACAAGTGGTGCACGAGTTGCAAGCTCTCAAGGTGCTCGAACAAAACTCTCAAGATTCTCGCAATCGTGCTATTGGGATGTCAAGAGGGACCAACCTTGCCTTGACGGTCAATACCGTGGAAGAAGTGAACCCTCAAGAACCATATAGGACATCTTGGAGTATGTCCTATCCGGAAGATTTAGAATACCACTACAACGACCACATGACATTCCATGCAAAACCTTTTGGGTTGATCAATCCAAGGCAAAGGAAGATAACATCAAGAGGAACAACTCAAGTGGGTTCAAGAGTTTGGGCCCAAGAGCAAGATCGTGCTACAATTGTGGTGACAAGCGCCATTTCATAGCCGAATGTCCCTATGAGCATAGAGAAACTCATGGTGGAATGCTCATTTCCAAGGACAAGAGCAAAGATTCAAAGGCCCCCAACAAGAAATTCTACAACAAGAGTAAGAAGAACAAGAGGCCTTCAAGGATTGTGCTAATGACTAAGGAAGAGTATTCTTCCGATGAAGTTGATAGTAGTAGTGATGAAGAAGAAATTTCAAAGGAAGTGTCCGCCATTGCCACCACCAATATTCCCTCTTCATCTCTCTTTGAATCCCCCAATGAGAACCCTCACATCAAGAATGCACATTACTTCATGACAAGGTCCTCCTTGGACACATCTATTGTGCTATCAACTCAAGAAGAATACACATCCGGGGATGATGATGATGATGATGATGAAGATCAAAATTCCAATGGATTGGTGGCTCTTGCTTCCCTCTCCAACAACTCTTCATCACCAACTGAATCCCCCAATGAGGATATTCAAATGAAGGAAGAAAGTTGCCTCATGGCTAAATCTTCCGAGGTATCATCCCCTAACCCCTCTATGCCTAACATATCAAATGCTCTAGGGATTGATCATGCTAGCTTAAAAATGAAACAAGAAATGCTTGATTTTGATGAGTTCATTCTTAACTTGAAAGGTGACACTAAAAAGCATGTTTCGGCTCTCATGATTCGTCTAGCACAACTAGATGATACTCTTGATAAAAAATGTCAAATAGAAAGAGAGGATTCTCTTGAAATAGCCGCTCTAAAAAATGCCCTTGAGGAAGGACAAGAAACTATAGCTTCTCTTGAAGAGAGGCTAGAAACTCTTGAAGCGCCTCAAGATGAAACTGCTAAGCTTACTAAAGAAAGAGATCATGCTAGGGCTAAGAAGGTAAAAGTGCTTAAGGAGGAAACGGCCAAATTTGGTATTGATCATGAGAAACTTGTGAAGGATCTAGATGAACTAGACAAGGCTCACAAAGCCTTGAAGAGTGAACACTCTCTCCTCTCCAAGTCTAATGAGCAACTTCAAATTATGCTTGCTAAATATGATTTGCCTAGCTCCTCTACCCCCTCTTGTGATCATGCAAATCTTATTGAGGAAAATGCTAGGTTGAAGGATGAACTTGCTAAGGTCTCTCTCCCCAAAGTAAGTTATCTTTGGATGATCTTTTGAGTAAAAAAATATCAAACAATAGGAAGGAGGGCATTGGCTTTAATGCCAAGGCAAAGAAGGCAAAGAAGAAGAAGGCCAAGCCCGCACAAGAAAAGAAGAAAGCTATTACTAATGGTGAAGCCCCAAAGGCCAAAACCATTAATGATGATGATGCGGGAATTGATAACCCTCACTATGTTTTATTTAAAGATTATTATGGTGATGTTTATGCAAAATATGTTGGCCCATATGATGGTTATATTGCTTGGTCTATTTGGGTCCCAAAGACCCTTGTTGCTAACAAAAGAGGACCCATTGAAAAATGGGTACGTAAATCCAAGAATTGATCTCATGTAGGACTATGCCGCCGGAGGGTCAAAATGGGTGATTGATAGTGGATGCACAATTCATATAACCGGCGGCAAGAATCTCATCAAGGAGTTGAGGCCCAACATAAATGATATCACCGTCTCCTTTGGCGATAATTCTACATCCGAGGTATTGGGTTTTGACAAGGTTGTGGTTGCACACAACGTTACTCTTGTGGATGTCATGCTTGTCAAAACCCTTGGTTACAATTTGTTATCCGTTTCCGCCCTTGGCAAGATGGGTTTCACCGTCTTTATTGATAATGATATTGTGGTACTCTTTGTGGAGAAAGACTCTAAAAATCGCTTTCGTTGGGTATCGCGAAAATAACTTGTATGTGGTGGACTTTTCGGGGGCCACCACGACAAGTGCGATGTGCCTATTCGGAAAGGCAGACGTGGGTTGGTTGTGGCATCGCCGCTTGGCCCATGTCAACATGAGAACTTTGTAAAGTGTTCACAAGAGGAACCATATTGTTTTTGTAGTTTCACGCAATCATGCATATGTGTCCATTAGCTGTCTGCAGTTGGCGAGTACTACCTCCATCCCAAGGCTTAAGGCTTATATTTTTTTCAAAAGTCAAACGAAGTAAAGTTTGACCAAACTTTTAGAAGAATCTATAAACAAATATGATATTTTGTAGATACCATATAAAAATATATTTTATTATCTATCTAATGATATTGTTTTGTACTTTTCATGTTACTAGTTTTTGATATAAACTTGGTTAAACTTAACATAGTTTGACTTTCTGAAACAAAATATAGGCCTTAACCTTTGGGATGGAGGTGGTACTACTCAATGTGATGGGTTCATGCCTTTTCTGAATATAGCAGATTTGTTTTTCTTACAATGATGTAAACCTAGTGCACCAGAAAACGAAGCATTTAACACTACGTTTAATGCTGACCACACACTGATCCAGTAGTTACCAGTACCACCACATGGAAGATGTTTTTAAACCTGATCCTTGGAAGAAAATAGAAGGCAAACGAAAAAACAAATTTCAGTCCCAATGGATGGAAGAAGGAAACAGAAGTGAATACCCCACAAGAAAATGAGAGTCTTTTTTCTTTGGCAATTGACTAGAAGAACCTCGAATCGTCTCCAACAGCAAGCAAAGCAAATACTCTATACTGATATTCTTGCATCGTCTCCAACTCAGGGTGCAAGCAAAGCGAAGCAAAGCAAAGTGAAGCATGCCATGCTGTGAAAGGCTTTTGAATCAATTCCATTAGTTTGTTGCAAAATCCTCCAGGTGTGTACTTATGTATATGGCCCTATATATACTGATCTGAAATATTAGTACTATAAGCAAATCACACGTGAACATTGATCATTGCGCTCACCCGTATTTCCCTAATCGATCCTTCTCCTCCAGTCGCTAGTTCGAGTTTTCTTCTTTTGACCAACATGAGGATACTGAGTGACCATGTCCAGCACAGCTACCCTCCCGAAGCTCAACACAGCAGGTACGTAATTCGAAGTATAGACAAAACTATATATAAACGAGGTACATTTTTAAATTATATTGGACCGTTGTTTTTTTTCATTCTCCTTTGTTTTTTGCATTTACTGAGCCACTTTTCTGTTATTTCGGTAACCTGGGGGCATTCGTATGAAAACAAAAACTAGGTGCATTTCTTAAAATGTATGCACGTGCATCTAGTATTTTCGGTAAATTACGTATCTGTAGAGTCTCGGAGAGTCATTTATCTTTAATTATTAAAATAAAATATAAATAAATCCAGTTACTATACTAAAAAATCTCAAAAAAGTTGGCCAGTTTCTTAACAGTTGACCACTAAACAGGCAATCTAAAAAAATATCAGTTTGTCAGAGTAATTTATTTGTCAAGATGCATGATTCTTTGACGTAAATTAAATATCTCAGCTTGGTGGCAGACTCATAGTGGCGCTCCTCCAGCAACTCTGGAACGAGTGGGAGATCCAGTGCTTGGTGCTTGTGAGCTTCTCCTTGCAAGTCTCTTCCTCCTCTTCTTCGCGGGGTTTCGGAAGCGCTACCGCTCCAGCATGCTTAGAATGCTGTTGTGGCTCGTCTACCTGTCGGCGGACACCGTGGCGGTCTTTGTCCTCGGCCGCCTCACACGTGTCGCGGGTGATGACCCGTTGGTGCTCTTCTGGGCACCCTTCATGTTACTCCATCTCGGTGGGCAGGAGACCATCACGGCTTTCTCCATGGAGGACTGTGCACTGTGGAAGAGGCACCTGCTGAACCTCACCACCCAGGTGGCACTGGCCATCTATGTCCTGGGCAAGCAATGGCAAGGGGAGAAGCAGCTTGTGGCTCCCATGGTGCTAATCTTCATCTCTGGGATGGCCAAATATGTAGAGAGAATATGGATTCTTGGGAGAGCTGGCTCATGGGCACCTGGAAGCATGCCCTAGGGTCAGGGGATTCTGACATGCCTACCCATGTAGTTATCCGCCCATTGCTCCTTTCAGAGGAAAAATCTGAGTTTAACATAGATGAGCTTGCTATCAACCTATTCTCGGAAAGTATGCAATTTTTCATGAACATGACTCCTAAATATCCTAAAAGGTATATCCCTATTTGGGGTTGGGAGGGAAACGATCTTGCAACAGGGAT